>JAHZSR010000037.1:0-492250 GCA_025782845.1 Boletus coccyginus | reverse complement strand
CCTCCTGGAAATGCGCGAAATGGACTGTCAAAACATGGCCTAACCAGGGGTTAACCCTGACCTATTTACAAAAAAGAGGTAGTATCGGATACTCCCACGGTAATCTCCGCTTGACGTGTGAATTCTCTCACGCTTGACAGCTCGGGTAACAAGATAACCGAAATTAAAGAAGCCTTCTTTAATATATCAGAGATAGAAGCGCGGGTAACTATGCCGGCGTGTGAACTCTCTCACGTTTTGACAGATCGGATCAAGGGCCGAAGAGCAACCGTCGCTACGTGTTTTACCCGTTTATTGTTTTACTAATCTAGAAGTGTTTTCCCACTCACCAAGAAAAAGGTATATATACCGAGTGTGTAGGTCCCGGCAGACCTCACTGTTATCTGTTCTGGTCTCATCATTGGACTGAAACGCCACGTAACTAACCAACCTCAGCTCCAACTCTATCCCCCACTTGCTCTCCTCCTTACCATGTCCTTTCAATCTCTCACCGCCGCAACCCGGGCCCTGTCCCCCTCTTTCGTCCCTCTGAGCGCGTTAGAAAATGCCGTAGTCGACGATCCCATGACCGACGACAAGTACGTGACCCATTCTGCTCATCGTCATGCTGCTCTACAGGGAGCCAACTCTGTTGGCGAGGTCATTGAGATGATACCTCATGACTTCCGACACGTCCTTGCAGGCCCTTTAAGGGCCATCGCTGCTACCGCCAATAGGCTTTACAGCGTGCAGGCCACATTAGAGAAGTGGCGCAGCCATCAAACGGCTGGGACGGTACCCCCCTTTCTGTCACAGAAAGCCCCCGAGGTCCAGTTCACCAAGGGGTTTGAGGAAAGTGCCACCGGAATCTCCCAACGGGAGAAACTGGCTGAGGCACATAAAGCGTACCTAAAAGCTACGTTTGACAACCTCATCCGCGCCAAGGTGGATGAGGAACTTTTCCTCAAGGGGGCCCTCACCCCCGAAGAACTCTTTAAAGCGCTTTCTCCCCTCGTTATTACACGAGGAGGGGAATTAGGTCGCACCTCTAAAGTCCCTGACATTCGTCTGGTGAAGGACAAACAAGAGGTAGAGGTCGTCGGATGGGTCGAGAACACCGCTATCGAGGGTATCAGTAAAATGGTGCTCAACGACTGCGTCGTGTATGCCTACAGAGTGATCTCTATCGTCGAAGCCTCTGTATCTATGTCGACCCGTAAAAAGGCGGCTAAAAAGGCAGTACACGAAGCAGCTGACGTTGAAATGCAGGATGGATCCTCCGGGAGGACGATTCAATCGTCTGTCGACAAGGCAATCAACGCAGCTCTTAAGCGGCACGGGCTCAAACCTGTGAGTACCGCACCAAATAATTCCTACGATTCGTCGACTAATGAGTTCTTTTTTACCCCAGGATCAGCCTCCACAGGCAGGTCCTTCGAACTCTGGCGGACGGCAGGGACCTCGCCCTCCAAAGGGAGGAAAAGGGCGAGGGAAGCCTCCCAAGAAACAGCAACCGAAAGCCAAGGACGGCGACAAAGGAAAAGGAAAAGCGACAGAACTTCCTCTTCCATACGTCCCTCCTCCGCCGAAGAAAGGCCGGGGAAAGGCCAAAAGGGGTATACGGCAGGCTGTTCAAACAGGGAAGAAAGCTGCAGCGCGACTCGGGGCCTAATGGCAATGGACGCAAACTACGATAGGATGTTTCCTAGTACAGCGCGTGTATCGAATGTACTAGACGAGGACAATTTTCTTTTATCACTTGTACCTAGACACGAGTTTGTTTATGGTAACCCCGTCTCGATTCCTGATGAAGTTCTTGAACTTCCGCTGCCCCTGGCCACTAAGTGGGTGATAATGAATACGCCAATAGAGTTTATTGAGGCGGCCCAATTCAAAGACCACATACACATCGGCCCAGGATGTTTCTATCCCAACACATATTGAGCACCAACTTTCCATTGGCATGAAATATCTCTTTCATCAACCACGCCGGACTGAACTCATTACCAGCGCCTGGAAGGACTTTGAACGTCGTCTCAGGTGGAAAGTACACTTTATGCTCATGAACGAGGATTCGTTTTATGATCCTGACTACGACGTGAAAGAAAGGTCGAAGAAAGACCCACCCGTAGTACCATGGCACCTTCACCTTGCACTCCGAAAGGGTCGTTCGTTTGTACACAATAATGTCACGAAAATACCTGACGAGGGAAGCACGGACACCACTTTTCAACCGCTCGGTCCGAAGCTTAAAGAGGTGAAACAATTCTTGTTGGACAACAATTATGTAGTCACTGCCACCGACAAGAACCTGGGCATCGCCGTGTCTGAGCGAACCTGGATCATATCAAAAAGTCGAGATTGTCTTGCCGACGAGAACGCATATAAACGTATCTCAAAGGCCGAAGCAAAAGAAATACTCGACCGAAAATGCGTCGAAATGAGGGCGCTTTCCTCGATAGCAGAACAATTTGACGAAAAGTACGGATCTCTTAGTGATTTCCTGAAACATAAAGTCACAGCGGAAGGAGATGACCACCACGTTCCGAAGTTTTATGGAATCCCAAAAATTCATAAGCAACCGGTGAAATTCCGGCCTATACTCCCTTGTCACTCCGCAATACAAAACCCAGCCGCAAAGTTCTGCTCAAAGGTACTCAAACCGCTTGTACACGCGGCGCCAACCGTTATACACGGAACCAAAGACTTGGCGATAAAATTGAGTCAACTCCAGTTACCGCCTTGGCGGGAGATTTTTATTGTCACCGGAGACGTCGTCGGTTATTACCCAAACATTCCTCTACGTAAATGTCTCGATAGGGTATTCGAGATGTACATGGAACACTACTGGAATGAGGCCGACCTCGCCGAAAACATCGAAGAACTAGAGTTTTTCCGACGGTGCTTAGAAACCGGTAACACAGAGTTACTTACACAGTTTGAAGGTATAATACACCAACAGCTACAGGGCTTAGCCATGGGCGTAGCAGACTCACCAGATCTTGCGAATCTATACGGGTGGTACTGCGAACGTCGCGACAAGGTGTTAGAACAACCTCGTATCGCCTTCTACGGCAGATATATCGATGACTGCGCTGCAATTGTCTTCGCCTCCTGTGAAGCAGAGGCCCTCGATGCAGTACGAACAGCCGTTAAAATCGATGACTGTGAAATTACATGGGAAGTGGGCAAATTTCTCCCATTCTTGGACATGATGCTCTATGTAGATAGAGACAACTCTTTGCAGCACATGCCATACAAGAAAGCCCGTAACCACCAAGAAAGAATTCCATGGATATCAGCGCACCCCTACGATGTCAAACGCGGCACGTTTTATGGGGAGATGTCCCGGCTAGCCACGCTAAGTAGTAAACAAGAACACTACCTGGCGGCACTTGAGAGCTTGGTCGCTCTTTATGTGAAGCGTGGCTACCCTATCGGGATTGTACAAGCATGGCGGAAAGAAAAACAACGAGAACGGTGGGACAATCGTCTCCGCGTCGAAAAACGGGACAAACCGGACGTACTCGTCTTGAAGTCTAGCTTTAATACTGCCTGGAATTATTTCAGTGCTAAGGAACTCGGCAACACGATGTTCGATTACCTGCGTACTTGGACCGACAAGGCCAAGCGTAGAGAATATTCACTTGAATTCCCTCCTCGCCCTGCGGGGTATCCCCTCGTACAAATGGCAACGGTGACCAAAGGACTTTTCCTTAGCGTCGATGACCGTGGTCAGGAGTATCGAGTCCCCGATTTTGAGGCGATGGGTATATCGAATCGCAAGGTGATAGTTTCGCGCAAACGCACCTTTAACCTTTACGACACAGTCAATCTCTGGAAAAAGATCGTGTTGGAACAGCTGGATGAGCGTGAGTCAACCGGGGATGCCATCCGTCCCATTGACGAGACTCACTTACTTCTCGACCCACTGCAAGGCTATCGTCGTTTGCGATCGGGGCGCCTGATCGCAGAATCCAACGACGAAGAACCACAGCGTCGCTCTCCATCTCCCGTTTTCACTGGTAACCCCACTGACGACGAAGTCCTGTCGACCCTTCTACGGATTGGTCTTCGGTAAGTGGCTTGTTTGACACTTTGCTGGCTAGTGGCCCGCGGGTGCTCCAGTACCTGTTTGCATCCGTGAACGCGTATCCCGAACCGACTGTTGATCCTTTGTGGAAGGTAACCTACCTTGTACTCTGCTGCCTTTGGCCGGAGAACTTGTTGAGGGTAACCACGCCATTATGTGGGGAGGTCTTACGTAAGGTCCGCAATGTTCACCGTGAGGTAATCTTGGGGAAAGAGTCCGTTGGTTTAAGACCGGCTCTGTCGAATGGAATTGCTGCCTTAGCACACCACACTTCTACGATAAGTAGTACTGTATGCGCGGTGAAAACAGACATACTAACCACGTTTTACAGAGAGGATGACGTCACCCCTTGCTTCGCTCCGCTCGCGCGGGCAAGCCCGCTTGAGCTCCACTCAGCGGCGGGGTGACGTCATCTCTGTAACCCTAACCCTAACGTGAGTACGAAATTCTAAGTCGCGAAAGCGCTAGTAAACAATATTAACATGACTGTCACATAGCCTAACCTAGGGTTACGAACAGAGAATACGATCAAACGGATCGGTGCCTGTGCCTTGTGCCTGGTGCCTTAATTTGCCTAAATGGGGATAATCGGATACTCCCACGGTAATCTCCGCTTGACGTGTGAATTCTCTCACGCTTGACAGCTCGGGTAACAAGATAACCGAAATTAAAGAAGCCTTCTTTAATATATCAGAGATAGAAGCGCGGGTAACTATGCCGGCGTGTGAACTCTCTCACGTTTTGACAGATCGGATCAAGGGCCGAAGAGCAACCGTCGCTACGTGTTTTACCCGTTTATTGTTTTACTAATCTAGAAGTGTTTTCCCACTCACCAAGAAAAAGGTATATATACCGGTGAGTGGATGGCGTCGTTCTTATGACCGAATATAGATCTGATGAGTCACTCGTGTGACGAAACAGAGTGTGTAGGTCCCGGCAGACCTCACTGTTATCTGTTCTGGTCTCATCATTGGACTGAAACGCCACGTAACTAACCTAACCTAAGTGCCTCGGCCAATGCCAGGGACAGCTTGCAAACACACACGCCACTGATCTCAATTCTCAGAATTCAATGACCCGGAAATAGTTGTGGTGTGAAACACTAAATACCTAGGTGTGGAGTTTGACACGATGAGGATAACAAAGCTGAATAAGGGGACATATCTGAGGTAGATGAATATGCGCAGAATAAATATGGAACGAAACGTATGCAAGTATATATATGTGGTATGTTGGAAGGATCGTTGTGCCATAACATCTATTGTGACGTGTAAAAGACCAATAACTATACGCAATCATGCGGATGTGGTATTTTGTGTGAATTCCACGATCTTCCTAGAGAAAAGAGAGTTTCTGGTAACGATCCATGAGGGTGAATCAACAGATGCCTAATACAGAGACATTGAAAGAGTTGTGATATGGAACTCCTCGGGCAACGGTATTGTCAAGGTGTACGAGTACATGACAGTACCATTGGTTGATGATTATACTTCAAAAGGTAAGATATTTACTTATCTCGCACATAATTCGAATATATAAGTACAGTGAATGGGGCTGTGCCACGACAAGGGTGGACTCTTTCAACTGCAAGCACTTGAGGAGTAGCTTCGTGCACAGAGGATCAGGGAGCGAATGGGTATAGTGTAAGCATTTTGTGGATGTGTGACAAGAGGATCAAGTCACCGACAAAATGAACCATGATGCGGATGTCCTCTCGGGTGGTGTTATTTCAGGACAGAGTGGCTTACTTGAGGTCGAGATACGTGCAGAGGTTGCTGTGGCCTGCGAAGCAAATTTCCGAGGACCTGTGATACAGATTCATGGAGGAACATTCAAGTCTGTGACAGAGTGGTTAGGCAATGTTTAATGCAAGTACACTGAGCTTGAAAATTGATCCAATGAGACTTCTGCACAATAGGGAGTACTCTGGGTTGCATTAGGTGGGAAACACTACAGAAACTCTGAATTTTAGCACTGAAATTCGAATATTAGACAGATGAGGAGAGTAAGAATGGCTACTGCATATCACGCAAATCCACAGGTGTGCTCTTTTGCGTGACATGAAAAGTATGTTACCAATCATAATAGAATTGTCAGTAGCATAGAGGTGAAAAATCCATTTCCGCAAATGTGCCTCTGCCATGTTTTGCGCAAATCAGGTCACATGGACAATCAGGGTGTGTGATTGGATGTCCATGAGATCTCGGGGAAGAACCACCGCACGGATGCATGATTTCGCACATCATATCTTGTGTGCTGGTTCACTCTGCATTGTAAGGGCACATATATTACCATGTATCGAATATGCTGATATCCACAGTGTGCCTCTGACATGTCACGTTGACAAGCATGTGGAAGTGAGTACATCCTATCCAACTCTGGCAAATGGAACAGATATTGATTTGGAGGGTGTCTGATGGATACATGGGTCCATCATACAGCACACATGACTGATTGATCTGTCTTCCAAAGTACCCATTAGTTCACAAAGAACCACCATGATATCATAAAGTGATTAGGGGTAGAGATGCTGGGTGGAGGCGAATATCGCATTTGATATACATTCGGTGTTTGAAAAGAATATTTTCACGTCTTCGTACCCAGCAATGACACGCACATAACCAACATTCGAGGAGGGTTAAGAATACATGGCTATTGATATAAATATTAATAGCCGTCTGTCTGATATTCCATGAGGACAACCCACAATCTGCGCAAATAGACAGGTGTGATTTTTTGCGTGAATTAATTACACATATCATATAAGTAGAGAAGGGTCTGCATATACCGAGATGTTGTCCATGACAATTCACCACATAGAATGGCATATGAATGGTGAATGAATGGACAAAAATAGGCCCATTCTACTGCTGCCAAAAATCCAATGAAAATGCCTCTTCTGTGTATGTCATAGATGTCAAGATTTCACACAATATCTTATGTTTGGCAGATTTTTACTCAAATTCCTGAGTGAAGTGGGTTTCCACTGAGAATATATTCAGTTATCCTCAAAATGTGGTCATTCAGGAATGGTATAAAATGGGATTTGTGATCAAGTATTATTTTCAAGTCCCATCACGATAAGTAAGTAATTAGCATATTGTTAAGCGAGATGAGCATATAAAAATGAGACGAATAGAGAGTCTGGGGAGTGCCATCAATGTCTGTGGTGTCCACAAATTCAATTTGCGCAATCATACCCATGTGCTATTTTGCGGGATTTTCATATTGTATGAGTTCATGAAAATATCATTCAGTCATGGTCTTGTTCAAATGTAAGTTTCAGAATCAAATTCTGGGATTCACTCTTGTTCTTGCATTGTCGAGAGAAGAACTGGAATCTGTCAGCTGTCAGCATCCAAAATAGGACTTCTCAGACCAGGTTTTGCATATAGCCCTATTCTCAATGATGATATCAGGAGTTATTGATTTAGCCCAGTATCCACAGTCGATGACTGCTCACAAGAGGATAAAATAATTTATCACAAAGTACACTCTGATGAAGATGTCCCCTTGAGTACGTCCCTGGCTGACCTTCCGATCCATAATTCCCCATATGTAATATCATAAATATGTGAATGCAGTAATATATTCTGCGTCTCTCCATAAACCTAAAAAATAAGATTGTCATAACAATGACATCAAATTATCAATGTATCTATTTCAAATCACATAAATTGAACCCATAGTCTGTGTCGTGGAACCGTTCAAGCTTTTGTGGAATTCCCACTCATAATAATGCAGCACACATCCAAACTGACCATCCAATTTCCGCAAATGTACATACCTGCGCATTTGCGGGAATTACTGCAGATCTTCGTGTATGATGTATGTCCGTTATATTGCATCCACGCAAAATGGCACATATGCATGCTTGCGTATTGTAGATCCATGTTTGTGTTACTCGTGTCCTCAGTGAAACAAGCAACATATTCAGTATATATGGTTCCAAGTATAAGTGTTCTATTTGGCTCTGATAGTCGTGTCAAAGGTTTCTATAAAATCTTTTCAAAATCACCCACAATATAATACATGGTTGTTTGCATGGTTTTTAATGCATATATGGTATTACATTCTTCTTTTATCTTTGTTTGCTTTCCTTCATTATTCACAACCCTTTATCTTTCGTCCATCAAAATACAGATCCTTTGGATTATTTTTTTCTCCCAAAAATGGAAGGTCACTCAGCACCGAACATGATTTCCACAATGTTTACATTCTATAAGACATAGGGCCCAAGTCAATTCTGAAAACACAACCACTCTCCCCAGGAAATATGAATGCCCATCTCCTATTATCTCAATGCTCTCCACAGTCTTGTAACAATTCTTATCTTCCTCCTTGATCTCACTTTCGCTCGCACATGAGGCCATCCTACCAAGCAGCTTCTAGTGATATTAGCTATATGGGAATCCCCTCATCATCTTACCTTACTCTGCTGCTGCCACTGAGGCTGTTCTTAAATACATGTCTGCTTTATACAGATACAGATATATGCTATGCTCTTAGACCATATTATGTGCACATACCATTCATCCATCCATATGGACAAAATATGCACATACATATAGGTAGTCACACATCGATATACTACTCCTTAGGTCACGTGACAACGCGCAAATCGTCACCCCTGCTTCTTTGCGTGTACTTTCTTGCTGCCTTTACTCTACCAAATTACAAATTTACTCGTTCCTGCTACCACTTTGGTGGAAGAACCTCTCCGTAACCAGAATCCATTTACAAAAAGCAGGTTAAATTGCTTGTTGTGTGTGGCTTCATGACAGGGTTTGGGGGCACTGCGGGGTACAATGCAGCTATCAATACGACCGCAAAGAGTTTCCCGTCCATTGTTGTACGTACTAACTCCCTTCTCCTGTTGCGTTTATACCAAGTACACGGCTGATGTTCCTTAGCGTGCCACTACCACTGGTCTCGTTGTTTCTGGTATTGGACTCTCAGCTTTCTGGTACTCATTGCTCGCGCACACGCTCTTCCCTGGAGATATATCTGCCCTCTTACTAATTCTCGCTCTTGGGACAGCCATCCCGATGCTCGTTGGCCTGCTTATCGTCAAGCCTATTCCTCTGAATCCAACGAGTTCGTATGCCTTGGCCGAAGGGTACGATTTCGCCCCAAGCGAAGACAATTTTGCCTTGGTCGGGATGACGCAGGTAGCATTAGATGCTGAGGCAGATTTTGAGGAGGAAGCAGACTCTGCACCACTCCTATTACACGAGCAGGAATTTAATTCTGATCGATCCCCTCTTTCACCCCCAGCTTCCATAAGACTTGACATAGTTCCCTGGACTGTCGGACAACACGCTCGCCGCCTTTGAGCGGTATCTGGTAGGCGTATGCAGGCGTCGACGCGTCTTTACTATAGTTTCTCGTTATTTCGGACAATCCCAACTTCACCGTGTACTACTTATTCCCCCTCCCCACTCGTCTATGCCCATCGTTCGTCTATCTCTTCCGTTGTATGACTCGGGTCAGTTCACCTTGCGCATTCATGGTCCTTCTCCGAACTCGAAATAGCAGTCCGAGATTGGGTTCGCTTTGCGTGACGGACGCTGGACGATCGAGTGATGTTCAATTTTCACCGTCGCAGCCTACAGAAATTTTTTCGTCGTTTCACGGTGCCTTGGCGGTTTGGAAACGCAGGCATGAGCAAACGCCAAAAATATTGATTCGGAGCATGTATCATGTTCTACCCTCTAACGAACGCATTTCTAGCCCTAACTTTCTGCCCGTCTCTAATCCCAGCCCACCAGCTCAACCCGAGGGATATGATGCATGCAACGAGTGTTACCTGCAAACTCCCCAAGTAACATTCCTTCCCGTCGAAACATTGATGTTCGGAGGGCAGCTCGCGTGACGCTAAGCTCCACAGACGTGTCCCTAATGAGGAACGCATGTCTTGTGTTGGTGTATGGGCGTCTAGGTATCGCCCAAACATGAGGGAGAAAAGATTACCCAAGACGAGGGGTGAGAAGGAGGCGTAGCCCCAGTTCTCAGAGAAGTGTGCTGAGGTAGGGAACGAGAGTCAATGCGGATTAAGTTGGCACACAAAGAAAAATGGACTTGCCCAACCCAAACCACTCGATGAGGATTGTTGGGCAGCTGCCAAATAAAGATCCGTATGCAAGCCCCAATAGAAGGGTCGCTAGCCACAATGTCTCGACCGAGGAGATAACGATGACGGTCGCTTGGGAAATGATGAAAAGAGATGAGACAATGCAGAGACAGTAGGCCCGAGGAATGCGAAGGCGGATGTGTGCAAAGTCAGAGATTAAGCCTAGGTTACAGTCAGTTAGGATCGAACAAGTGAGCGGTACGTAAAATTCACCGATTAGAACACGTCCTGCGAAGCTTCCTAGGCTCAGGATAGATACCTGGGCAGCTTGCCACTTAGAGGCTTCAACATCATCGTACACTGTGTGTGATTTGGCATAAAGCGCTTGCGAGATTGAACCGACGTTGTTTATATCTAGGAAGAGTGAGTCGAGCATCTTCAACCAAGGTCAATCACTGACACATGATACCAGTGCCACTACCTAAGGGAAGGAAGGCAAGGGTCAGTTTCAGAGATATGAGGCAACAGCTACCCACATATTGCCATGATCACGAAGACAAGATAGAAGTCTGGAGTGGCCCAAAGTCGCTTTCCGTGGATGTCCGGTAACCCGCCTTTATCCCCAACGTTTCTCTCACGGTGTAAACTCACTGGAGGGTTCAACTCGACAGCGGAGGGTAGAAAGGGGGCCTGATACGAACTAGGTTCCTGCTCGTGTGATAGGAGTGGTGCGGAATCTGCATCCGCCTCCGTATCCAACGCTACCTGCGCCTCCCCGACGAAGACGAAACTGTCTCCGCCCGGCACGGGATCGTACCCTTCGGCCAAGGCATGCGAATGCGTTTGCAGAGGAACAGGCTTGACGATGAACAGGCCAATGAGCATTGGGATAGCTGTCCCGAGAGCGAGAATTAGTAAGAGGGCTGACGTATCTCCAGGAAAGAGCGTGTGCGCGAGTAACGAGAACCAGAAAGCTGAGAGTCCAAAACCAGAAATAACGAGGCTAGTGGTAGTGGCACGCTAAGGAACATCAGCCGTGTACTCGGCATAGACGCAGAAGGTGGAAGGGAAAGAGTACGTACAGCATTGGACGGGAAACTCTTTGCGGTCGTATTCATAGCTGCGTTGAGCCCCGCATTGCCCCCCGACCCTGTCATGAAGCCGCACACAACGAGTAATGCAAAATGGACAGGCGAAACAGTCGTGCCGTTGCCTATTCCATCGTCATATATTTGTTTGATACCCAAGTAGCCGATGAGGAGAAAGATTGAAGCGCTAATGAGCGGGATTCGTGGGCCCTTGCGATCGATGATACGACCCCAAAGAGGGCCGCAGGCGTATACCCCCACTGTGGATAGATTAACCAAAGGCTGGAGAGGACATATGAGCACATACTATTTCCTGCGAGACCGATGATATTAAGTTGCGTGTGTGATACTCGAAGGCGAGCGCCAAGCTGAGGTGCATAGGCTGGGAAGAATGTTCATGGGAGCGAGGTTTGAGGACGAAAAACAACGCACCGGAATATATCTGTTCAGACGGTATTACCCTCGATCAGAGTTGTGTCCAACGTGTGGTATTAACCATACTCACATAGTTAGTTCCAGAGCCCAACGCAACGAGGATGGATCCGAGGAGCGCGACAATCCGGGGTATACTGAGAATTTTGTCGGGTCGTGCTGATAATTTGGCGTTCATCGATTCCATTCTGCGCGTTGGGACAGACGATGGGGATCAATCTAGCTGCGCAGAGGGTGATGGAAGGAAGCGAAAAGGGTTCTTTCAGACAATGCGCCGTTTTGTCACTGGCAGTGCCAGGTAGATAAACTTGGCTACAGAACAATCACATTGCCGGAACCAGTAATCCGAACAAATCGGTGCGACTCCGGGCCGAACCTACTATCCAATGAATTTTGGTTGATTTTGGCCACGTTGACAGAAGCGCACGCATCCTTCTCCATTCAGCTTGCTTTACTAGACCGACGAAGAAGGCCAATACTTTGGCCTGTTCCCTAACTTAGCCTCGATTCGGAGTCGCCGCCGATCAGGCTTCGGATCTAGAACTGCCAGAAGAGGACACTGGGGAGGTGCTGCCTATCCCCAGCATCTTCACGCCCGTTATCAGTTCGTTCTTATTTCATTCGCTGACGGGATGGATGAAAACTTTTCTGTCAGATCATGAGCTTCCAGTTGTGCTTTGGACATACGCTGTAATAGTCCTTTCGTGCCACTTCCAAGCCTCACAGAAGAGTTGGATCAATGGGTAGGCTGGTCTCGAACGGGTAAGAGAACGGACTATGCTCGTATGCTTAATGGATCGGTGAAATACTACATTTCAGGCTCGGCCACCACCTTACACTCTTGAGAAAGCCGGGCCTGTACTTAGCTTCCGCAACTTGGCTTAAAAGCGACGGAGTTCATTGCAAATCGCCCGACATAGATGCATAGCATAAAGAAGGGGAACTACAACCAAAGTACACGACCAGGCTTGTCCCAACTGACGCAACCTAGCACTCGCAGTTCCCAAAGTCTGAGAGCAACGGCCATCTAGAGTACGGTTTGTGATTCCCTGCAGAACGTGCGTGTTGGAGTTCCGTCGCTTGCAGTATATCTCACTCCCGGGTCAACAGCCAGGATCTTGTCTGCTTCGGGGGAGCCAGAGGAACGTCTTTCCTCAGCGAAACCTTCACGGGATCTAATCGATAATCCTTTGTTACAAGCCAGAGCGAATACAACATCCAGATCTGAAAACAAACGGGCCAGCGTTCGTCTTCTTCAGGCGCGTCTCCAAAAGGTAGTCGCTCTGCTGTGGGATGCAGAATCCCTTCAAGTAATCAATCTTCCGCCTGTCTCCGGTAAAAAGAAATATACCACTAGAAGGATGGCAACACTGAGCACTGCGAACACTGTACAAGTCCTCCGCGAGATGTCGAACGATCAGGTTAGATGTTACCAATGCCAAGCGCGTTTGTCGGGGCTCTCGTCCTTAATCCAGAAACCTCGGCACATTACAACAAGTGATGGTTTGTGTATATAGAGCTTCAATATCCAGTCGTTTAATTGGGCAAATGAACCGACATCCGCACACGACCATGTCATACTAAGCCACCTGATTGCAGAGAACATATTGGTGTATTCATATCTGACAGCTCCAGGCCACGGAATAGAATGGACAATATATAACCTGTGGGGGTTGAAGAACGTCATGGTGCATAACTGACCGTTGAGGAAATCAGCGTAATTCTTACAGCGCGCATTGTAGCTTACTAACTGACAAGATTGAAATATTGATTTCCGTGAACTGTTGCATCGCCTGGCACGCTCTCTCAGCGATGCATTGTTGCCACCTCAACCTGAGATTTTCACCACAACAGTTTCCCAGATGACTCGCAGTATGTCCGCCGAACTCAGCATCGAAAATAGGTTTGTCTTCCATGGCTGAGATGACTGCGCGTGGTATAAGACCGTGTTTCGCTGACCTATGGCGCAGTTTAGGAATGACGGCACCACATAATTAGACAAACCTACCACCTAGAAGATTCGAGAAGCTGTACAGACAACAACAGTTCTTCAGATCGAACCAGTGTACCCGCAATGTAATACTCACGAAACCTATGCAAGTAACTACGACGACTTCGAGAACGAGCTGTGGTGACAACGGAATTCTTCATTTTGCTCAGCCACGGCGAACATCATGATCAACCTTCCTCGCGTTGTTGCTGATGACACTTCTACGTGACAAGTCGGAACGGTAGTGGTCTGTCGGTAACTGTGAGCATCCCAGGGTGCCAAAACCTGACGATGTAACGCACGATTAGTCCATTTCCTGACTTCGTGAAATACGAGCAAATATTAGATTGTATGAAGCTGTACGACATCGTCTGGACAATAACTCCTATCAGCGTGATGGAGCCACCGGAGATGACCGTTCTACGACCGAACTTCAACCCAGCGCTTTGCTGATGCGCCGGAAGGACAGCTAATTTCCTTTACAATATGTTCAACTCGACACGAAACAGGCTCAGAGACGAGCGTATATAGCAGTGGTGAAGCTCTCCGATGTCGCATGACTGGGCGGCCCACCTCGACCACCACATTGCATCGAACTGGTTAGATTATTAGTTTCTTTACGTGTGAGCGCCGAGTGGGGTGGTACGATTTCCTATAACTCGACTTGCAAGTGAACCGTATTCGAAGGAACTTTGTTTCGACAATCGGGATCCGCTATTAGCTTCCAGAGGTGGGGTAAACAAGATTCTAAGAAGATGAATCAGAAGATTCTGAGAGCGAGAACAGACAGCAGGATGTTATAGTGCCAGCGTACGACTCGGAATAAACTCGATGGACTTTTTTTTTCCTGGGGTTCTAACTCGGAACTAGACAAATTTGGCTCGATTGCTTGCTGGATCAGGCTGCCAAGCGACAAAGACAAAGCCTCCGTGAGTCTGGATCGGTGAAGCTAGGTTGAATTACTTACAATCGTCGTTCAGCACGAGTTCGAGGACGCCTTCCCACGAGTGATGGCGTCCGACGTTGAGGTTCCAGCGTTCAACGTTCGATAATCAATGTCGGTTCGAGTAGGAAGTAGTACTTTGTAGATCCAGTTGGAGGCTCAGTTACGCCGCCGCGCCAGTTGTCACAGTCATGGTGAGTAATTCATGTAACAGCATTTGGTCATGAGAACGCCGCTGTACCGTGGCGTATGTCAACTTTCCTGGAGAGAATGCTCAGCGAAGAAGTTGAGACTCGGAATCTCGTAAGCTGCCTCCTGAGCTGACTTGCACTTCTAGAGGTATTTGTGACATCAGCGTCCGCGGCCTTCCATGCGCTGACGGGCAAGATTCGATACTATCGCAACTCCGAGTCAGATGGTATGCCTATTGTATGGACTAGTTATTTTTTTTTCCGCCGTGAAAGTTCACAGTTCAGCCTGAGGTTTCTAACAGCATGAGGGCCTCATAATTTAAATGAAAGGGTTCTCAGAAGTAGCCCACGCGCGGCGATCCGAACCAGGAGACTTTGAGAATGGATCGACGAGTACCAAGTATAAATACTTGGATACGGCCACATCTCCAATTTCGGGGGAACGTAGGCAAGGGCTCAACGTTCACCCTTGGAGTATTCCGCTACACTGGTATCATGATGTGGCGAAATACTTCCGACGTCATCACTGGTCCCGTACTACCCTTCCAAAACCGGACTCGGCCCAAGGGCCAAATGTTTACACAGGGGATCAAGTGTCCAGTCGATACTCGATTAATATCAGCTTTTACAGCTTTCTGGTCTTAGGTGGCTAGAAATCCAGTGCCAATATTACCAGAATGACATAGTTTTGCTTTGGGATCCAGTAAACCAGCCATTTTTTCCCATCAAATAAAAGATAACAACCAGAGGACAGCTACTTTTCCATTGAGGTGAGATCTTGCCATGCTCGCCGCAAACTTTGGGTTGCTGACTTAGTACTATGACCTGTCGTCTGGTTCACACACCCCACCCCAAGATGGTATCATATACATAGCAGTGCGCCTTCCTTCCGAGATCATATAAAACACCACTCGATATTCGTGTCTTCGACAGAACAGCGATTGCTTTCTCTGAACAAAATGTCGTCCTACTTTAACAGACGAACGATCGGAAGCTTCGATTCGTCCCGTCGTCCTATACATTCCGGATATCATGATATCGGAGTTCCTGTGCAATTCACCCCGGTCGAGGCCTCTCAGCAGCGAGGCAGGGGCCAGCAGGACCAACACCAATGTTATCAACCACCCGTCACTCCTCAAGGATTCATGGGTTACGGGCATGACTCCATTGGCGGCCCTATCCCTCCTCCACCCAGATACACCTACGACGATCCAAGTTTCCGGTGCACTCGCTGCGGAAACCACTTCACCTCCCAGGCGGACTTGGATCGCCACTCTCTTGTTTGTGGCGCTGCGGCGTTACTAACAGGGATGTTTATACCATGGTCTGCGCAGCAGAACGATCAGTATCATCAACCTCAATCGCACTTCCAGGCCCGTCACGGTGAGGGTGGCTACAACCAAGGCAGGTACTCGAATCGAGACCAAACTCGCCGGGCCTGATCGGACTTGGCCCTGTGCCTTCCAATTGGTTGGGTGGCGCGGGAGATCTGAGGAGGTGACGTAGGGTCCTTCGCTGGTATTGTCCGATGCTGTTCCCGCCACTGGGACGTCCAGATTTGTCATCAGGGCGGTTATGACGCCACAGCGGTTCCGTTCTGTTACGAAGCGATTTCCTAGTTTTACATTTCCATCACGTTACCTTTGCTGTTGCTTCCTTCTTTGTATACTTTCCCTTTTATCATCTAATGGTGACGGGTGACGGTGATAGCTATCCGAATCCTTTGTACAGGTCCGTTCGATAGAGAATACCTACTCCGGGGGTCAGTAGTCTGCATCGCACCCATATATCCAAGTCTTTTTGTTTTGTTCCTTTTCAACCCCTGAGCTGGGCTCATTCTGTCGAAATGGCGCATTCTTTTCAAGTTGTCAAACTCTTGCTGTGATTAGATTGATGGATGACTCGGTGAACCAGGTTGCTGTATGCCACCGATGATTAGGTACCACCCTCGTAGTCCGACCCTGCACTGGTACATCATCGCCCGCAGCGCCACGAATTCATATTCCTACAGCATCAATAAAAGGCTCAGCTGGCACGTACGTACACTAGTGCCGTGGTCTCTACTGAAGTAGTCGTTCGTGGACCCAGACAGGTAACTCCCAATATCCGGAGCTCCACTGGCATTAATTGAGCAACTCGAAACGAATCTCATTACATGCATACGGGGGAAAGCAGCAGATAATAAGTCATGAACAAGAAATGAAGGAAAAGGATACCAAGATTGAGCGTACTAGAACCGACGGCCTCGACCTCCTCCAGGTCCCTGGTATGGTCCGTAGTCTGGGGGAGGACGACCACCTATGAAACCAAGTTAGGTCGCAGCATGTCAAACAAAACGAACAACTACATACGTGGCGGTGCTGGTGGAGGCGGCGGGCTTGGTCGCCGCGTAGCGCTCGGGATGACAGCATTCCGGAACAACATCATAAGATCGTCCGTCCTGAATATGGGCCCTGCGAAAACAAAACGACATAAGCACGCGGCATGAGTCAAATTTCCTCTTGCAATAGCCGAACGAACGATGGGCAAGGCGACAGAACTGACCATCAAAGGATGCTGGATTTGGCAATTGTCCGACAAACCACGTGAGGACAGCAGGTAATGTAGTGGCTTTGTAATCGGGTTCTCGGTCTCTCTTCATTGGATGAGGCTCCCTATCACGATCTTTCTCCCACGCTGCTGGGCTGGCAAGACGTCTCCTTGGTCCTTCAGAGAATCTGTCGCGGTCTCTGTCGCGAGGGGGAGACATCGCCCTCGCACGTTTTGCGGGCGGGGCAAATTCTGGCTTAGCAGACTCCTCCCGACGCTTCAGCTCAGGCGAGGGTTGCCTCTTCGGAGGTGGCTGGGTTGGCGGCATATGTGCGGCGGATGTAATTGACAGCAGGGAATCCGTACGCTTCTCAAGAGACGAAAAAGAAGACGAGGCTCCGACCGGCTGACGACCCGCCACAGCAAATCCTAGGTCTCTTGCCGCAATAGCATCTGTACCAAGATATGTGTGTCGCTGCGCAAAACGTTTGATCGGGGGATCTATAGCGAGGTTCATTGACTGCCTCCAAAGGCGACGGAGTATAACGCACCAGTTGGGTAAACTTCAGCGATACGCTTCTCAAGCTTCTGTGCAGCTTCGAGATCGCCAAATTGATATTCATAACGTGCCCACCTTTCCCAAAGCGGCCGAGCGCGCTCCGCGGAAAACATCGGAATAACTCGCTCAAACAGTGCTCGGGCATCTGGAACGTGACCATGGTCAAGGGATCGTGAATTAGGAGTGTGAGACCACGTACTGTTATCGTCATTGACGGATATCAAGAAGCCAAGATATCTCAACACAAACTCAATCTCGTCACCAAAACTTTCCAGACCTTTCTCGAAGATACGAGACGCAACCCCCATCCCCCCATCTTTGTTGCAGTGGTACTCCATCAACGCTGTCGGTGCTTATCAACTTCACAGTCCATTACACCCTCACGCGTACATACCTGCAGCTTCATAGACTTCCCATGGCGTCCAGCGATCCTTGCGGGCTTTGGCAAATACTGCTCGGAAAGTCTTGAGGTCATGCGCACGGCGAGCATATCGAATATACATGATCCAAACAAGTCCATACTCTGTCCGACGCTCTTGTAGCTCTTTTGATTTAGGTGGTTTCTCGTCGGAAACCTGCGTGACAAAAGACGAATTGGTGGACACCGTCCCCGCCTCCGTGAGCGCCATCATCGAAGTACCTGCAACATTCGGAGCTCCGACAGGCACAGTACGACCAGACGCATCAGACGAGAACGACGAATTAGTCGAATTCACTCGACTCTCAAGCTCTTCGAGTTCGACACGTAGGGTGTCAAGAAGCTTGTCGAACGTCGCAGCCACTTCGCCGTACTCCTTGCGGCCTTCCTGCGCTTCCGCGTACGCAAAATGCAGTAGGAAACTCGTAGGGTTGGCTTCCATACCAGCTTTGAGGATGTTCAGCGCTTCCTCCTGCTTACCGATACTGGTGGTCCACACAAATGCCATATACCTGTAATTGATCGCATGAGCGACACAAAATGGGGAATAAACCAAGACATTACCATATCTCGCTATAGTATCGCATGCGAATGACTGCCTTACGGTAAACTCCTTGGATGCGGGAGATCAGTGTAGCTTTATCTTTCTCCTCGAACTCAAGTGGATTGCTCTCCTCCCACTTCAAATATGTCTTCCAAGAACCTACAAGAGCTCGTTCAGCTGCGTTGAATGTTGGAGCAGGGGGTAAGTATATGTGTGGTCGCAATGTCGACGACGCTGGAGGGGGTGGAAACAAAGGTCCGAGATGCCGCTGCAATTGACGCAGTACGGTTCGGGCTTGCATGTATGATGGAGATAGATCAGTCATGAACTTCTTGGCCTGTCGGGGGGTGAGTAAAGTTCAGCCAAATCAGGAGCCAATCGCACCGTGATCTTGTTCAACGAATTTTCAAACGTCTCGAGCTCGGACCAGAGTTTTTCAACATTTTCAAGCGGGATCTGCACAGCTCGGTGATAGACCTTACGAAGTGCGTCCATCTTTTGTTGCTCCTCCCAAGTCGTTGTTGTCTAGCGTTCCTTCTAAGTTTGGCTCAGTTGGAATAGTGCTAGACGTACCTCTCCGACTCTGAGGAACTGGATGTAATCACTCCATATCTCACCGCTGTCCTTGTCTTGACCGATGCGATTGAGCGCGAATTCGTATGCCCTACTGACTGCTTCTCGGCTGGCCGGAGAAGTATTCACTCGTCTGAAGAGAACGTTTCAATATGCCATTCGCATCGGACTCTAGCTTCACTCGTGACTAACCTGACATAGGTGAGATAAAACTTCCAGAGATCAACTAGCGGTGAAGTTCTCAAGAATCTCTTGAACAATTCTTCAGCATACTGGAATAGGCCGGGGCTCAAGAAATGATTGAGATAGGCAATTTGGGCCGAGGACTTGATTCGGACTTTTCGTCAAATCACACTGCTTGAAGATGGTGGAAAGACATCATACCGTGTTCGGATAGGTTTCAAGCAGGGCTTCATAGGTCTGTTTAATCTGTTCGAGATCACCCGCATTTTCGGCGATGTCGACAAGCTTGTTCCAGCCTTCTGGGTCTTGCGGATGTTCACGCAGTTTCTCGCGCAACGCATGCCACTCAGAAGGTGGGTCTTGACGAGAATCCTGAGACATCTCTTGCTGAACAAGGTCAAGCCCGTGGCCATTTTGAGTAGTATTGGCGATGGTCTTCGGGTTGAGCGCATTGAGGACATCTAAAATTTCCTCGGCTGGCTGGGTCTTGTCACCATTTGGGTTGTAGACATCTTGGGAGGCGATTTCCGTAGGAGTTCCATTGTCATTTTTTATGTCTTGCTGGTCAGACATTTCCATCAAGTGGAACCGTCGAAAAACGTTTCAAAGGGAAGGTCGAAGGAGTTAAATTCGCAACCCGCTGAGGTGCACCATTTCCCACGCTCCTTTGATCGTCAGCCTGCTTCAAGTTGCGACCACAGACAGCAAAAGTTCTTTCACTAGATCCTTCATCCAGACATCATGCCGTTGCGTGGTGAGGGTCATTCAGATCTCGTTAGAGATGAAGCGCCGTACTTCAAGTCTCTTGCCGAGCTTGACACATGGTTTGCGCAGCCTCACGATAGGCTCTCTGGAGTGTTACTTTATCAGCGCCGTCCTTACATCGATGGTCAGCCAGACAGTAGAGGAAAGTTACTGGTAGGGCAGAAATTCCAGCACAAGTTGTGCGATATCCTCTGATCTGTTGATCAGGTTTGCCACGACTATAAAGTCAGTGGAGTGCCCGACCGTGATACCACTGTCACGTCCGATCAATCTATGCCAGACTAACTCGGCACTATGTACGGACAGGGTGGATATACCGAGTCTCCTTCTGGGCTATGCTACACCTTCAATTTTTGGAGACTCTGCGATACTTTTGTTTAGTGCGTCGTTCGCCATTGCAGAGGCGTCTGACGATTGAGTATGTAGTTTCTCGCACCACCGGGCTTCTGTCCCTCCATCCGGATGGACTAACACCGCGCATAAACACGGCACGAGGATCCTAGGCACATTGTGAGCACGATTGGGTCAATCATCCCTACCCTCACCAAGCTTCCTGTAGAATATTCGAGGGCGCTCGTAATCCAGATTCCCTACGACTTGTTGTCGGCCGTTCTGATTACATAGTCACGGATAAAAAGATACCCGTCTCTAAACGTTACGCGGTCCTCCTCGCAGAGTTAGCGTACCAGCGTGGTTTTGACGGTTATCTGCTGAACTTCGAGTCTGCTCTCTCGTACGAGACTAATCATGCCCATGCACTGGCTGCATGGATTTTGTTACTCAAAGCGGAACTCCGAGTTAAAGTCGGCCCTCATGCCCAAGTTATGTGGTAAGTGCTTCATTCCATATGTATCTTGACTTGGGAGGTTCACATCGCACATCAGGTATGACAGTGTAATATATGATGGCCGCGTGTGGTACCAAAATCGACTGAACGCCTACAATCTACCATTCTTCCTTGCATCCGACACACTCTTCACCAACTATTGGGTGAGTACTTATGCGACTGCAATGGTTCTAGAGATTCTGAGAGTGTTGTGATAGTGGCTTCCCGAAACTCAAGAATCCATGACTCGCTACTTTTCGAATCTTAGCCCTTCAGTCCCGGGTCTTAATGCTTCGACAAATGTGACGTCCTTCGCTGCAACCAAGTCCCTCCAAGACATCTACTCAGGCGTCGATCTCTATCTCCGGCCCGGTCGTCGTCAATACGGTGATGGTGGTTTTTGCTGCTACCGTGCTATTACCTACACAAGCCCCCGAGGCTTCAGCACCGCCCTCTTCGCGCCAGGATGGACTTGGGAGAGCGCAACGGAAAACTCAGAACAAAACTGGAACGAGTGGTGGGACAACGAGCGGAAGCTGTGGCTCGGTCCTCTCAACACTGGAGAGATCATCCCTGTCCCGGATTCGCCGGAGGGTCCCTTCAAGCCCATTACTGCGTTCTTCCAAGATTTACCCCACCCTGATCCATCCGTATTTGCGTTCTACACCCACTTTTCTCCTGGCGTCGGTTACTCTTGGTTTGTTGACGGGAAGAAGGTCTTGGATACGAAGAAGGGGTGGACCGATATAGATAAGCAAAGCTCGATCGGTAATCTTGTTTGGCCATGGCCCAATCCTTCCTGGGAAGGTGTAGAGGAGGGAGCGGTTCCCACTGGGTCGACTACCCTCGACATGACAGATGGCTATAGTGGAGGAAACACGCTCAAGCTGACCCTCACGTACCCAGAAAGCAGGTCAGAAGGCATCGTCAAACGTATCTGGCTGCCCGTCCAATCCCTTACTGTGACGACAGGAGAGTCGTTCGAAGCACGTGTCATTTACAAAACCACAGCACCCAATGTTTGCCTCAATTCCTATTTTGATGTCAAATCTCTCTCGAAGGGAGAGAATGACAGTGGAGTCGCCACCATTGGCCCAGCCATTGTCTCTGAACTGCCGCAAGGATGGACACAGCAGACCATCAACTTTACTTTTACCTCAACCCGGAACCCTGCGTCGGTCGCAATAGGCTTCGTTCTTGCCATCGAACCCAAAGATTTTGTTACATTCTCCCTCTCCTTGGGCCAGCTTGCCGCGTACCCCACTCCGCCCCCTCAATCCGTGTCGGTCGGATCAC
Source organism: Boletus coccyginus (assembly GCA_025782845.1). Classification (NCBI taxonomy): domain Eukaryota; kingdom Fungi; phylum Basidiomycota; class Agaricomycetes; order Boletales; family Boletaceae; genus Boletus; species Boletus coccyginus. The sequence goes on along the minus strand of JAHZSR010000037.1, from coordinate 469,768 downwards.
CTTCCATCACTGATGGCAAATTCACTCCCAGCCCGCCCGCAACCAACGCTCTCGAGGGCGTCCTCACGTGGGACACCGCATCGACATTCGACCCCATCGATGTCCAGGTTGACAACCCAGAGTCCACCACCCCGGCGTGGCTCCTGCAGGACACGCCCGCCTACCGCTTCCCCACATTTGTCTACTTTAACATTTATGCTGCGCGGCTGGACTGCTCTGCGCACACCGACCCCGTCGCCAGCGCAGAGTTCATCGGCACTACGGGTCTTGATGGCCGCGCGAACAGGTTTTACGTGGAGCCGGCATGTCTGCCTACTAGCTGGGGCCAACCGGCCGGGTTACGGTTTTACGTTCAGGGAGTGACAAATCGTGGTGAGGTCTTGCCTTGGGAGAGGTGTGCGACCGTGGATCATCATCGGGAGAGTGCGACTTGAGCGCAGGAAGTGTCTGACGACTGAGGGACTTGGATCGAATTGCTGATTTTGAATGCTTCGCTGTTTGGAAACCGTACAAAAGCAATACCTTGCACCAGACAATTGGGTCGGGAGGGATACAGGAGATGCTGTGCCATGTATGTACAATGAAAGCAAAGAAGACGAACCCAGAATGTGACGCGTGTACAGGGATTCAGCTGACAGTGCAGTCGAAGAGCAAGGATGAGACATGAGAAAAGAGACAAGAGATAAGAGGACATGAAAGGCGTTTACTCAAGCAGACTATATAACACGTCCAACTTCAGCGAGACAACGATACACTGACCATATGGCCAAGGATGGCATCACGCATCCTTGTCTGATTTCCGGATCTCCTCCAGTCCTTCCTCAGTCGCCCAAAAGGATGCCCAGTCGTCTTCGTCTTGTATGCCGACTGACTGCTGCGAGTCACGTTGACTCTGCAGCGATGTGGTGGGACACTGGGCGAGATACTTTTCCTTGATCTGTCGCTCCACCCGATCCGCCTCCTTCATCTCCTTGCTACCTCTCCATATCGCAAGTTCGAGCGTGCGTCTCACGACAGCACGGAGCACAAAGTACACGTGCGACGCGAGAAGTGCGACCAGGAGTGCCGAGAGGAGTAAATCCTTAATCGCCGCATTCACGTGATCTTCGGGCTTGCTTTCGTTCTCAGCAACCGAACCGTTGAACGGCGTGCGGAACATGTACACCAGCGCAGAGTTAGTTAGTGCTGAGAGCCACGCCAAAAACGAGAGCGACTCGAGCCAAGGACCAATCGTGTCGGTACGAACTGGAATTGGTCGCCTCACGTGCACCGCGATCTTGAACGCGTCCGAGCGTGTTTCGATGTAGTTGTTCAGGAGGGACATGAGCGGTGCTAGAGGCCATATCGTCGACCACAACGCGACGTACCCGAATTGGGTCACCATCTCGCTATAGTCGCCGAAAGTGTCATATTCGGGGAGGGATACTTCACTCCGTACGGTCTCCAAGAACTCGCGCTCTTCTCGTGTCCGCGCGTCATCGTGGGCTTGTCCAGTCGGTTCGTCATCAAAAGTGACGCGTTTCTTCTTCCCAATGCCAATGCCAATCCCCTTTCCGCCCCCGTTCCTGAATCCCTTTCCGGCACGGAAGGATCCAATCGCTCGCAGCACGAACGGCAGACCAACTTCACGGAGGTTATCCACCACTTGATTGGTAACCGTGAATGCAAACATTTGGTCTTGTAATCTCGAAGGATTTAGCTTGAGTCGGGCACGCATGGTGTCCGTTTCGAAGAAACTTTGCGTAGTTATGCCCCCTGCGTTTGCCTGCGTTGCTGTCTCCCTGGCTCCCAGTTTGAACTTCAAGGTATTATTTAGATTGAGGCTCAGCTTTTCGAGGATCGTAGCTGCTCCTCCCTGCGGCCCAGAGAAAAGGTGGGACTGAACACCAGACATCACCCCCTCTCCGAATGGGACATAGACGAACGCAGAAAGCACAAGACCGAGATAAGCGTTGGTGGCCGATAGAGTGAATACTTTGATGCTAAAGGAGCTTGCGTGACTGGATTGGAGCGTGTGATTCTCCCAGTCCGTATACCGCTTCGCACTAGCCTTGTACACTTCAAGTAGCTGTGGCACCAATGCTGTGAAGAGAAGAGTCGGAGTGAAAGCCTTTGGAAGAGGATTTACATCAGAATTCAGAATATGGACCATTGTGAGAAGACTTACTACAATGCGATGGCCAGGACCCTTGTATAGCTGTGTTACAAATGCCTCCAGGACAAATATGCCTGTCAAAACAACGGCAAGGAGGCTGGCAAACAGCAATATGACGGGTATGCTTGCCATCTTTCTTGCCTCTTTCCTCCACCAAGGAAAACCAGCGATGTAATCTGCCCTTCGCTTCTCCACTCGGAAGGACCCGCGCGTGCACCATCGAACAGAGAGGATGCGTTCCTGAAGACGCCACCATTCGACGAACACGACAGACCATGTGAATAAAAGTGTTGAATAGACCACGGAATACGGTGTGCCAAAGAAATAAAAAAGGACACCGAGCACCGACGGGAAAACAAGGGCGCGTGTGTATGCGGTCAAGAAAAAGAAATAGAGGGCAATGGAGTCACCAAACTAGCCCCTCGGTCAGCTTCACTGCGAAACAAAAGAGATGATGGGACGTGCCTGATCTCGCACTTTTTCGAGCTCCACCGAAGCTGTCCTGTGTCGCGCCCACAATCGTATCCATTGGTCGTTGAGTTCGTGATTATGGAGGGCCATGATGGATTGGACGAGGTCCCATTCTTTGCAGCCCGGTATGATTCCCAGACCACCATCATGTGGAGTTGATGTAATATAAGCGTGCACGAGCCGTACGCGATCCGCGGAAGAAAGTGGAGCCAAGTCAAGGTCTGCCTCCGCAGAAGGCAGGTTTGACATAGGAAGACCGTATAAAAAGTCGGAATATCTAAAGCGAAATAAGCACCACGCGATCGAGAGACTCAAGTTGGCCTGGTATCACCCAAAGCCAGGGTGTCGCACTGACCGTTCGGAACGAACCAATCGAACGAGCAGATCGGATGGACAGGTGACCAGGACGAGGAGCTGGTCTTGGTTCTCCCCGCGACGCCCGACTGCCTTCAGACCCGCGCGAGTGAGTGTGTCCATGAGGGTTGTGTATTGTCGTTCTGTTCTTGCTGCATCTTTTCGCGTCTGCTCTTTGGACAGCGGGATGCGCTTCGAAGCCGCCCGAAAGACGACAACGACATCGACGTGTGGGGGCATCTTATGCGGTCTCCGCTGACACTGATAATGAAGCTGCCGCGTGAAGAGCGTAAGTGCGTCGACGAGGCTGTGGGAAATGCTGCCGTCGGAACCGAGTCCATTGGTAGGGGCAACCACCACACCATATTTAGACACCCCTCGATATCCTTTCATTTATTGGAACAATTACATAAACAGTGTGAACATGTTGTTGTCAGCAACAGTAATGCCCGCCTACGACAAGGGGTCATGATAAGATAATATGAATTATCCTGCCCGCAACATGATCTACGATTTCAAAACTGAAGACTACAGTACATGAACGAAAGACCATACGTGATAAAATTAACGAAATCACGACAACCATGAATGTCAATATTGCACCATGGAATCACGAAGTTGGCACCTTGGTGCCAGATGGGTTTTGAGTTTCCAACTGTCTGCAGGGTCGGTGTCGGACAAACGACACTCACGACCGTGCGTAAGGGTGGTAGCTGTGCTGACCGCGTTGGCCCGCACGCTGTGGCCCCACACCGGGACCACCGGGCCCCGCTGCGCCTCCCTGCGCACCTCGAGGACCGCGGGGAACATTAGGGCCCAATCCACTTGGGCCAGTTGGTGTACCACCACCCTGCACCATCCCCTGCCCTGCCCTGCCCATTCCACCTCCCATTCCAGGACCGCCAGGACCACCGCCGATTCCGCCACCTCCAATTCCACCTCCCATACCGCCACCCATGCCCCTACCCATGGCCCCCATGCCGCCCCCATACCCACCTGTGCCCATGCCACTACCCATTCCACCCATCATTGGGTTCATGCCCATGCCGCCCAACATGCCGCCCGCACCAGCCATCTGGAACATCCTTGTATACAGTTGTGCCAGGGCCTGTGGATCGAAAGGCGTGTTACCGGCTGGATTTCCGGCCATGGGGCCGGCGTTGGCTTGAACAGCAGGGAAATTAACAGCACCGCCTGTCTGCCCATTGAAACCACCTCCGGCCACTACCCCGCTCGCACCGGCACCCGCGCGGGGGGTCGCGTATTGTTGCGGCACGCCATCCTCCTGGAAGTGGTCTCGTTGATACCGCGGCTGGGCCAATTTAACATCAATCTGAAGAGTTGCAAAGTCAACTACCGCGTCATGCCCGACAGTGTGTCGCAGCCTACCAGTTTACCATCAATCTGTAGGTTACCAAAACCAAGGAAAGGCTGGACATTGGTATCCTCAAAGGAAACGAAGCCGAAACCTTTGCTCCGTCCCGTTTCGCGGTCAAGCATAACCGTCGAATCGACGACCCTGCCAAACTGAGAGAAAAATTCGCGCATAGATTCAGACGTCACACTGCCTGCAAGACCGCCAATAAACAACTTTGTCGCCCGTTGATGTTCTTGTCTCGGTATTGCTCGTTTAGGGTCGATCTTCAGATGAAGGGAGAACGCAAATGAGCCAAACGTAATCCACATAGTAAATACGACAATGTACGTACAATCTTGCCATCCAGGAAGTGCTCCCGTACCATCACAGCGTTAACGCTTGCTGGATCTTCAAATGTCAAGAAAGCGAAACACCGTGACCGCCCTGCCGCATCGCGCATGATAGTACACGCATCTACTTTACCGAACTGCGAAAAGTAGTTCCTGAGAGAGTCTGGCACGGAAACGCTAGTTTTAGTACTACTGCACAGTTACAGCGAGATTAATGACGGTGTAAGTACCATCGGTTGTATCCCAGTTGAGCCCGCCAATGAACATCTTGCTATAGATAGTAATTCGAGTTTGACACGTGCACAAGGTTGACACGAATGAACGCCGTAGACGAAGATATGCAAAAGGTAAGGTTGCTATTAGTTATCTGTAAAGGACAAGAGACGATATGACAGAGGAGAAATGGAGAGGACGCTACTGTCTCTGAGGGTTGTTTTTAGCCTAGTTTAGACTAGACTGTACGCTAGAGCTAGCCTAGTCCTAGTCGACAGACTTCCGAGTAGCTAGGCGAGATGACGATGGACCGACTACACTTCTATTTGGTGACAACCCAGTAATACCGACGGGCGCAGCAAAGCAAGGAACTGGCTTCCACGATCAGTCAAGGAAATATGACAACTCACCCTTCATCTTTCATTTCTGAAGGCCGTACGCTGCGCTCGGGCATATTGGGGTGCGCACCAGAGTGCGAAATGTCTACTGAATAATCCGACGGTTGCTGATACGTGGGAATCTGCTGTGGCGCATTTTGCGGCGAGGAACCTAGTTGCGCTGACGTTGCAATATAGTCGTCATAAGATTCAGCATGCGCTGGCTGTATTGGCTGGAGAGCGGGAGTAGTAACTTTCGAGTCTTGCTTGACCTCGGAAGGCTTTGCAGCTGGAAGGGCCGGCGTTTCTGAAGGCACCTCGGTTTTGAGTTCTTCCGGTTTGAGTTCGTGTGATTCGACCGCAGGCGCGAAGTCTGCTTCGTCATTTCCGTAGAGATCTGCGTCAAAAATGTTAGAACGGTGAAAAAACGGCCGAATACAGAACACCTACCACCGTAGAGGTCAGCGTCGAGCTCAGACATGGAGAGGAGTCACCGTTGGATGTAGTGGTAAAGGTGAAAGATGAAAAAGCGGGAGAAGGAATTAGTCATCGCAAAAGATTCACACGGTGCTTCCCGTCGGCCTGACGTGGAGCAAGTCGGGACCAAATCCCCGACATAAATTTCCTCCAACTCGCATTCAGTATGGACTTGATCTCCTGATTCTCATCTTACTAATTTTTAACACCTCTCCGTGCCCTGGGACAGTTGATTGTGAACGTTAATTGACATCATTACATAATGCAAGGCGAGGTGATCATTGGGATACTAGGCACGCAACGTCCCCCCCGCCAGGAGAAACCACTGACAGCTCATACTAATCAGCTCTTCAAGGAGCATTCGCGGAGCATGGGACCGCTCTCCGTAAGATATCCTCACCAATCAAAGTTAGCCCACTCCTAGTACGCACTCCTGACGACCTCGCAAAATGCGACGGCTTGATCATACCGGGGGGAGGCAAGTGCTATGTTGTACCAGACATCTACTCCTTTCTTACACTTTGCAGAGTCAACTACAATCGCTCTTCTAGCCAAGCTTGCAGGGCTTCTGGAACCACTCAGAGAGTTCACCAGGACGAAACCAATTTGGGGTACCTGCGCAGGTGCGATCCTCCTGGCGGAGACTGTAGAGAATCCAAAGAAGGGCGGGCAAGAGCTATTGAACGGAATAACTCTCACTGTTGCACGCAACGGCTGGGGTTCGCAGGTTCGTCAGGTTGCTGTGTCGCTACACAGCTTGAGGTTGATTTTTCTCCACTATCTAGGTGGACTCCTTCGAGGCACAATTGTTTGTTGAAGGACTGCAAAACCCGCACAATACTTTCACTGGCATTTTCATTCGTGCACCCGTATGTACCTGTTACCCCTTGTGACATAATTGACCATTCCAAATCAATCACCAGGTCATAACAGCGATAAATTCATCGCCCAACCAACCACCAATACGTGTTATTGCACGTCTACCTCTTGGAGTATTCCCAAAGTCAGAAGCAATCACTCCCCTAGATGATGAAGATGACCCACGAAGAATAGTGGCCGTCCAACAGGGAAATCATCTACTCACGACATTTCATCCGGAATTGACCAAGGACGGGAGATTCCACGAGTATTTCGTTCGGGCTATTGTGGTGCCTTTACTGTCTCGCTGAATTATTTCTTTAATTGCTGTGTTACTGTTTCCCTATTGTATACAGACGGGACAAGGTCACTAGAGCGATAGAAACTTCGTTTTCATTTCCTGCACGATAACAGGTATTTGTGGCACCTCCCTGTCCGCCCAAATTCATTTCCTGACTCGGACGTGCCGAATGTTTATGTCGAGGGAGTGAAGCGAAGGCACAACGCGATTCCGGGTAACAGGCCAGATCCCTTGAAGGCCAACGACATTCGTCGCGATCTGATCTCCGACTCCCGGAGTCCTGGGGACACCACGCGGGTCAATGCCAAAGCCAAATACAAATACACCCCGGACAATGAATATGACACACGGAGAATGGTAGCCGTCCAACAGGGCAATCATCTACTCGCGACGTTTCATCCATAGTATGACGAGACATTCCATGAGTATTTCGGGGTCATCGGGCTTGCCATGTGCTTCCCGAATCGCCGAGTCTCTCCCTCAGTTGTTGTTTTTTTTTTTGCCAGCACAACTCGTTTCTCTCTAGAGCCGTATACACGTATAATAGAACAATAGAAATGTTCATTTCTGTATAAAAACTCGTGACTGTACATGCTGCGTGCCAGGCGATTCCTCCAGGATGATTCAATCAGCTTGAAGGAGGTGCTAGATCCCGCTAAAAATTCACAAGCCACATGCACACGAGTAATGACCGCACGTGTGGAAGAAGGGCAAAGGCAGGGCTGTCTTCCATTTTTCAATGGCCTGCCCCATAATACTACAACCGACAATAAAGCTTGATGCAGATGCAGATGATCCGACTCGGACGCAGTGCTCGCACGGATTGGTTGGTAAGTCAGCACCCTTCGAGTCTATTGTAAACTCAGCCCGCATTCGCTGCAACCAGGAATAACTGACCTGTTCTTCTGGCAACTGTGTCTCGACGTGCAGTGTGACGCGTCGTGCGGCATGTGCTATTTTACTGATGGCGAATCGTCAAGACAGGCACTAGCGCAGGCATATTTCCCTGGTACTTTTAGGGCTTCCTGGTCGAGGATGCCCCACTTCGTGGAATATACTAATTTGATCGGCTGCGTATCATAAGGGAGTTCTCCGGCGAATTGATCGATTAGAAGTTGAGAATGGTACACCTCCTCTGCTTGCTTTACACGCACACCAACATTTTCGTCGTTGTCCAGCCAAGACGCCTCGAAACATCGATCAGCGAACGGGAGTGCATGAGAACCACCAAAGTTTCAGTCGAGGATCGCAAGTATACGGCGGGGAGCAGAATGGATGAGCGTTGAATTAATTGATTTGATCGACTTAGGAAAGAAAATCGAGCATACCTCACTATGACGTTCCGCCCGTGTAGATCGCCGTGTCGCAACACGAAGGGGTATTCACCCTGGTATGGATGTATTATAAAATCGTCCCTCTTGCTCTTCACGCGCTCGAATGCATCCTCAGGACTCAAGTTGAAAAGGCATTGACCTATCTCTCTGAACTCTGCTTCGTGAGCTGAGAGTGTGTCCTTGTGCAACATTTGATCCGTGTAGTGGAATTGACGGTCGAAGACGGACTGAACGTATTCTTGCACAGATTCGTACCTGTATGAAACGTGAGCATGCATCGTAAATGAATGAAGTTAGTCGTCGAAGCACTAACGGCCCAGTGTTATACATAAAGACCGAGACCGTCGACAACCCTCTGTACGACCTTCGGCTTCTGCGGAAATTCCATGTGAGACTCACCCTCCCACTCGCAACATTCACACCATCAACAAGAGGACATGCGGAGCCGTCTGGGCTGACTCCACCGATCATGTTAAAGGCCGTTTTTGTCCTCATCGTAGTACGCCTTATCTCTGCGACTTGGTTAGTCATACACTCTTTTTCTTCCTCTGGGAGATCCAGCCACACATCGCTCAAAATATCTCCGTCGATGTACTCCATGGCTATAAATTCCGATCCATAGGTGCAGCTATCAGTGTTCCTGACCGGTGTGGGTATGTTGAGATCGAGGTGCCGTTGACAGTACAACATACAGCCAACGGAAGTGCAGGTCTGCGACCGGGATATGGTATCTGGATCGATTGGAAAGCGCAGGACAAAGGAAAGCGGCCGGTCAGATTCACCTGTGTCGAGGTTAAGGATGTGTACATGGTTGTATCCCCCTTCAATGTCATCAATTCCTTCGACTCTAGAGATGAGCTTCGAGGACAAAATTTCTGAAGGACTGGATACGGAAGCGAAAAAATTCCTCGTTGATTCTGGGATGTTCGTTGGTAAACGGGGGTTGAATGTGGGAGGGATGTCTTGATCCAACAATGTTTCTTTGATCTGGTTGCCGTCGTCTTTAACATAGTTCCATCACGAGAACCACAGGATCGCTGTATAAAATGGGAGTTTCTCGCGCTGTGCCACATCTTGCCAAGGGAATATAAGGGAATATAAAGGAATATACATATTATGCGCATTTGTATGACAAATATTGGCAACGTGTCCACACTATGTGTGATTATATAACGGGTATGTAAGGCTAGATAAGATCTTATCAGGACGCTGTCAACACGACATATCTGCTAGCATACGAACCCTAGTTATATTGGCATATAAAGGATTTGCCAATATATACAAATTTTATATTTGTGTAACATACTTGCAAACTAGCTGTTACTGACACACAATATGACATCCTTATACTTCCTCTTAACCTGTCCAAAAATGCAATTGATTTTAGTACCTCCTATTGAAATAGTTAGGTTTCATTATGATAACCTTATCCTTGTCTGGGTCACTTTTCATGATTACTAATTCATCTAGACCCATGACATCATTGTTCTAGACTGGTGATGTCATCCTTATCTCTTATCTTTATGATGACATCATATTATATCATTATGGTGAAACATCACACCATTCTCTTGGCATATTGCACCATACTATGTGCACCTTCTGTCATTGGCTGCTTACTGCTGCACACTGCTGTGCATTACACAGCCTTCATTCTTTTAGGATATATTTATAATAGGTACACACAATCACTGTACACAATATAAACCCGGCTCTTTCAGAGCCTACAATCTAAGTTCTTTACTTTGTATCACGTTGTGAATAACTTCTAGCAGCTAGCTTGCAAGTATGCTCTACAGCAAGTGAGTACTCTTCCTCACTGGATTTACCCTTCTACTGTTGCCTCTGCACTGAGAGAGACCTAGCAATCTCTTTAGGTTATGAGCCCCACTTAGGCTTAACAGTCGTCATACTGATGTCATTACCCTACCTCGCAATGTACGATGTACTTGCTCTTAGTCTGTTCTACATTGTTTTTATGATGATGAGCATGATGTTTGAGTTTATGAGTCAGGTCCAACGGATCTGGGGCAACCCTGGCCTACTATTACTAGCAGAGCTATATCTTATCTTTTCCCATGTCATGCTTACATGGACGAACACTAACCTGGCTTCATGCAGGAACTTTATCATTCCTACCCAGGTTAGTCAGCCCCCGAATCCATATCCTACCCACCACTGTACGTGGAAGTGTCACTTCGACTTTGATAAAGATACTTGTCCTATCTTGTGTGGAGATTGTTGCATTCATCTGAATTGCATGAATCATCGTCATCCGGCTGAATTTCCAATTCTGCCCAGAACTATCTATCATCCATCTTGTCCTCCTCCTCCTTGCGCTCCTCCTCCAACTTCTCTCCCTTATATTGATTCTCTGGCTTTTTTCACTCATCCACAATTTTCGCATTCTCTGTGGACATCAGTTGTCCCAATACCATCTCCTATCAATCCTATCTGAGTACCTCTTCATCATACTCAAGCCTACCATGACCTCTCCATCTTCTTCCATCCACCAATGCCTAGTCCAACCATTCTCAATACACCCAGTCCAGTTCCCTTTGAGGAACGTATCCTCTCCTTCGACCTCGCCTGGATTAACCTATCCGCTAACACCAAATCATGGTTTCACCACAGCATCAATCACAGTCAACCATGATCCTACTTCGAGAACACCTCTTGACGGATCACCCCTAACCGACATCAGTGATGGATGAAACACCAGGGCCTACCTGAGGCTGAGATGGGTGTTTAACTAGTAAACCTAGTGGTCAGGCACAGATGGGTCGATGGGAGAACTCCAAGAGGACAAGACTGGGGGGAAACCAGTCACAGTCTCTTGGGGGTTTATATACTATCTAGGGTTTGTACATGTTTGGTACTATACAGTATCTATATAAAGTAGATAGCAGTACATACGAGTCATACAGGAGTCATGACGAGTGTTACAGTTTTTCTCCTTTTCCCTCGTCTTTATCTTTTCTGCTTTCCTCGACGAGTATATCATTTCCTTGGCCTCTCGCAGACAATATGGGACGTAGCTTTACTTATCATTAGTCCGTTTCATTCTTCATTTCTTCTTCTTTGATTCCTTCTATTGATCTTTTTCTTGTTCTACAAACACTTATCTCCTTGGCCGATTCTCTTACGTCGGCCTCGTAGTTCCTATCTCTCCCCTTGTATTACTGCAGATGACGCGTACGCTTACTTCATCGTTCGTTTACCTTCCTCTCTATTCCACGATGACGCGTCCCCGAGTACTTATACCTACTTGTCGTGTACTTGCATTCTCTATTCTCGTTCTACGCAAATATAGCGTACTCTTGGATCCTGCAGTCTGATTGACTCAGTACCATCGTCCCTCGTCCTCACTAGTAAATCCCTGCAGTCCGATTGACTCAGGCTCCCGCACTTTGTTCTTCGAGAACCTCGAACCTTAGTACTTGCTCTGACGTTGAGTCTCTTCGTGAGTACCTCCAGAGAAGTAATCCCTCGAGATTTTCTTTGTGTACGCTTCGCGTAACAACGAGTCATAGGGCAGTGTGTGGCTGTGTACATGAGTCATAAGGAATCATGGTGAGTCAGAGATAAGCATAGCCATAGGGCATGAGGCATAGGGCTGTGCGCATGAGTCAGCATGACTCATAGATAAGAGAGTGACTCATAGATAAGTGATAAGAGATAAGAGATAAGAGACATGAGGTATGTTATGTGGTGTGGCTGTGTATGGCTGTACACATGCCAGCAAAGAAGTGATGTGAGCGTGGGCACATGATGTCATGTGATGTCAGGTGACCAAATAGTCATGTGTTCATAGTTGAACGAGTGGCAAGGAGTTCAAGTGTGATAGGGGCTATTTAGCGAAATACTTTGTAGAAAGCCTGGAAAAATAAGGAAAAATATAGGATAAATAGGGACAAATACCAGCGGTCATAACACTACCCCCCTCCTATAAGTCAATTTCCAGGTGACTAAAGGGGAGGTGATCCAAAGGGGTCTCTATGGACGGAGGTCCAAAATCGGTAAAGGACGTGAGGAACTCAGCCTGAGCCAAGCGAATGCGACGAGGGGCACTGGGATGAGTACGATGAAAGAGGGTGATAGCGGCCTGCGCTTTGGTTAAGTGACCTAATGGTTCCCAAGTTCGATCTTCCTCGGTGTATCCTTTCCAATGGACAAGGTATTCAAGGCGTTTACCCTTGAAGCGCAAATCAACAATGTGATCTACTTCATATTCTTCGTCTCGTTCTTCTGTGACCAGCACAGGGCCAGGTTTAAAGGAGGGTTGACCGTCAAGGTGCTCCTTGTAAGGGCAAATACGAGAGATATTAACAACAGGGTGAATTCTCATGGTCTTCGGTAAGCGCAGCTTAATCGCATTACTACCGATCAAGTCAATGATGGTATAAGGTCCAATCCAGTGTTCCATTAGTTTTTTAGAAGCACAAGTTAATTTCAGATTGGTCGTTGAGAGCCAGACGTCATCTCCAATGGCGTAATCAGGGGCGTCAGACCGGTGACGATCTGCCTGATCTTTCATACGAGCTTGTGCTTTAGCAAGGTTTTCTTTAGTTTGAAGAAGCATATCCTGCATCTCAGATGTGAAGGTGTCAGCAACCGGTGCTTTCACCTTACGCTGTTCAAAACCCATTTTAGGAACGTAGGACCTGGTAATCTCAAAGGGAGACTTCTGCGTAGAAGTTTGCTTCTTTGAGTTATATGAGAATTGTGCCATGGGGAGCCAGTCAGCCCATGAATCCTGTTTTTCGGCAGTGAAGAGCCGTAAGTATTGTTGCAGATCACGATTCATTCTTTCCGTTTGTCCGTCTGTTTGTGGGTGAAATGCAGTGGACAACTTTGGTTGGATACCGAGTCATTTGCATAAATCCTTCATGACTTGCGATGCAAATTGCAGGCCATGATCTGAGACAATGGATTGTGGAATACCATGGTTTTTCCAGACATTATGCAAATATAGACGAGCTATATCCATAGCCGTGACCGTTTTGTTGCACGGAATGAATTCAACTTCTTTAGAGAATCGATCAATGATTACGAGAATAGAGTCGAAGCTGTTGGATAGGGGAAGATCCGTGGTAAAGTCTGCGGTGATGTCAATCCAAGGCATATTAGGAATGTCTAAGGGAACAAGTTTGCCTGCTGGGGCAATATTAGTTCCTTTGAAGCGTGCACATCTCGCACAGCGAGATACATAGTCTTTGACTAGTGTTGGCAATCCAGGCCAAGTGTAGCTTTGTTGGATAAGTTCTAGTGTCTTGTCTATACCGGGATGTCCAGCAACCGGTGTGTCGTGATGGAGTCTAAGGATTTCCATATGAAGATCCTGATCTTCGGGAACATAAATACGTTCATGGGAATCCTTCCACAATGTGCCTTCATCGGCTGCAAGAGTGATGTGATTTGCCTTTTGTAGCTTCACTATCTCCGATTCTTTAAGCAGATGAGTGGCTTGTTTGATACGATCAAGTAATGCTTCTGAATCGGTAGTCACAGTGACAATCGTTGAGATGATACTCTCAGATGGAATTATAATTACACCCCTGTTATCATCATCGATACCAATAGCATGATCTTCTCGTCGAGATAAGATGTCAGCCTTTCCCATTGTTGCTCCTGGTTTGTGGATCCAAAGGCGGTCAAATCTGCTTAGGTAAAGAGCCCAGTGAGCTTGTTGACGATTAAGATCTTGTTGTTTCATAAACCATTGTAGGTTGGCATGATCATTTCAGATTTCGAACTGATGGTGAGCTCCTTCAAGGTAGTGACGCCATTGTTCTAGACTGCAGATTACGAAGAGCATTTCCTTATCTGCTACTGGGTAATTCTGTTCTTCTTTTGACATGGAATGTGATGAAAATGCGACGGGATGCCATTTGCCGTCTTTTTCTACAGAGAGCACTGCTCTTGTTGCGTAGTCAGATGCGTCCATTTCCAGCCGGAACTGTGCATCATTATCTGCATATGCTAAGATAGGGGCAGTGGTGAATGCTTGTTTTAGAGTGTCAAATGCTTTCTGACGCGTTTCATTCCAGATGAAAGGTTCGTCTTTCTTCGTTAGATCTGTTAAAGATCTAGCGACCTGTGCATAGTCTTTGATGAATCTTCAGTAGAAGTTTGCTAAACCTAAAAAGCTTCTAACTCCTTTTACGTTTGTGGGTACCGGCCATTCCTGAATGGCTTGGACTTTTGAGTTGTCCATTTTGATACTGTCACGAGAAACGTACATGCCAAGGAATTCTACTTCCTGGACACTGAAGGTGCATTTTTCTGGTTTGGTGAAAAGGTCATTGTCCTCTAAGCGTTGTAATACTTTTAGTATGAGTCGTTCATGAATTTTGACGTCAAGAGATTTCGTGAATATCATGATGTCGTCAATGTAGACCTCGACTTCTGGCATATCAGTGAAGATTTCACTCATCATGGTTTGGAAGGTGGGGGGGAGTTGCAAAGCCCGAAGTACATGACAAGGGGTTCGAAACTTCCTCGGTGGCAAACGAATGCTGCTTTTCATTCATCACCTTCCTTCATACGTACGTTGTTGTATCCCCAACGTAAGTCTATTTTGGTAAACCATTTAGATCCCTGCAGCTTGTCAACAAGCTGTGAGATGAGTGGGAGTGGATAGTTGTTTTTAACAGTATGTTCGTTAAGATAACGATAATCTTGTACCATACGCTTGCAACCATCTTTCTTTGGAACAAAGAATACAGGGGAGGTTTGTGGGGATTTGGAGGGACGGATGTATCCTTTCTTTAGCTGATCCTCCACAAAGTCTGTGACTTCTTGTTGTTCTGTGAGCGAGAGAGGAATTATTCGTCCTTTCTTAGCCACAAATGATTCTTTTAGGTCAATAGCGTGGTCCCAAGGTTTTCTTAACAGCATCCATTCAGAATCCTTCTTTGTGAATATTTTTAAGAAGGAGTGATAGATATTTGGTACGAGATCTTCTGCTGAATCCTTCTTTGGTTGTTCATCTGCTTCTCCTTCTCTTTTTATGGCGTGGATACAATGAAGAGCTTCTCACTCGTTGTTGCCAATGTGTTCCATCCATGGAGAGAGGCAGAGGGAAGTACACTGCTCAGAGCAGCGTGTCATATGAACTTTTCCCGTTGTCCAATCTATATTGGGGTTATGTTGCTTTAGCCATGTATACCTGAGAATCATTTGATTCCTTCCGAGATCCGTGACTTCAGCTTTTAGCTGTTCAGCATGACCCTGATAGGTAGTGATTATGTCCGCACTATGAGTAATAGAACCTGCCAAGTTCCGTGTACCGTCAACATTGTAAACTGGAATTGGGTTTTCCAATTTTGTCAATGGAAGACGTAAATCTCGTGTGAACTTGGTATCTATGTAAATAGTGTTAGCTCCAGAATCTAAGAGAGCGGTGGCCGGTTTAACGGCTTCTTTTCGTTTTGTGGGAGCAATAGAAATGTCTAGGTTAATTTCTCTAGGATTGAGTGAACATACCCGTCGTTCTTTGGACGATTCTGGGGTTTGCAAAGTGGAATTAAGCATCGGTTTAGAGCCCCGACTGAGCTCTAGTCCTGCTAGAGGCCCCACTTGGCTATGAGTCAAGTCTGTATTATTACTTCACAAAGGAGTAAGGTAAGGGTCAGTAACAAGAGATGCGTTATCAGAATAAACACCCAGATCGTTCACTCTGAATTTCCTTTTCCCTCGTCATCCAATTCATCTTCGGATGGTATGTAGTCTGGGAACTCTTCTTCTTCTTCTTCTAGAAGGGCTTGCAGACGACATGCTCAGGAACAATCCTTGTGATGCTTTCCTTGATGCCATTTACATCGATCACATTTGGTAGATGCTTTGCGGCAATCTTTGATCCGGTGATCTAGACCTCCACAGTTAAAACATCCTTGAGTCCCTCTGGACTTCATGTTTTTAAACCGTCTAACTTTTTTGGAAGTGGTGGCAGCGATGGATTCATCTTCAGAGGATTCATTTTCCGAGTTGGATCCATATTGAAGAGCATCAATATCCATTGCCATTGGATCTCGATATGATGATTTTCGAGGTAGGTTGGACCAGTTGGATGAGGACGCATGTCCAGACTTTCTTCGTCAAAGGAAGCCGATCAACTCTGTCCATTGTCCTACTGTAGCAACCGAGTTAAGGTAATCCTTGATATTATCACCGCGCTCGTCATTGCGAATGATTTCTTCACGAATAGATGGGAGCATGTTTTGTTCTAGGATGTTGATTGCGTGTGTGACACCGATCTTTGATTCCTGGTAGTATCTGTGGAACAGATCTATGAAATCACAAGCTCTCATCTTTTCAGTTTGTTTCAGATTTCACAGTTTCTCTAATGCCCAATCCGGTTTTGCTGTTGGACGGAACTGTGTTTGGATTTCAGCTTCTAACTCTGTCCATGTGTACAGAGTTCCTTTCTCGAGACATGGGTGAGCAAATATAAGTGCTCGTGGTCCAGTCATACGAGAGAGAACAGCAACAACAGCTTCATATGATCTTGGTCGAATAGCATCAGCATTCAGAGTGAGCCATGTTTTCATTTTTAGCCACCAGTCTTCGAACTTTTCAAGTTCGCCTTTAAATTCACCGGGGTCGGCGAATACCTCAACCTTTTTAGAAGGTCTAGGTGCTCCTGGTGCAGGTAAGGCTGTAATCTGAGCGTTCGCTTGATCTAGCTGGTGTTGTAATGCTGCGGCTGTTTGTTGTAACCCAGCAGAATGACCTGTCATTAAGCCAAGCTGCGAAGCTACGAATGCAAAGCATTCATCTTCTCCTTGTATAGCATACAGATCTGCAAGGAACTGTGTACTACTGAAGTGAACTGGGTTGAATGCCATGATGTCTATTTCTTTTGTTTTCTAAGACGTCTTGCCTGTTTTCTAATAGAAGCATATGCGAGAGGAAGGAAGCCTGCCTTCCGTTTGTTTGATGCTGAAATGTGTTGTTGGAAGCACCTCTTTTGTGCTTCTGACAACTTCTTGTGACGTTGGACTAGATCAAACTTCCTATTGGGGAAATTCATCATCCAATCCAACTTCCCAAATTACTGCTCCGTTTTCCTGCTCGTTAGGAGGAGTAATAAGACCTGGTGGGTCTTCGGTTGGAGTGGAGGGAACTGTCTTCACTGGTGCATTGTACGTGTATCCGTTGGTTTCCAGAAACTGATTCTGAAAGTGTTGAGAAAAGTAGCGACTTGCCATGTCGGTGAGTCGTGCCACTGATAGGTTACGAAATAACCACTCAACCCAATCTAAAGAATCAAAGTTTGTCGGAATAGGATCCCAAGGGTCGTCAACGTAATTTTGTCCGTTTTCAGGACCTGTGTCCTAATTTGGGTTTGGTTCCCAATCTTCTTCTGCGTCCCAATCAGCGACGTTGTCCCAACCATGAACTACTTGTGGTGCGTCTGGGTCTTGATTTGGGCCAACAAGCCTGTTTAGTTCTAGGGTGTTACAGATGATAAAGGACCAACAAGTCAACTGAGCAACGACTTCTTTTCTGATTTCTATGGCAACCGGTGCTGATCTTGGAACTTGACAAATAATGAGAAAGAGAATGAATGTGAGAATAAGAGTTAAGACATAGGCAATAAACAGAATGATAACGGTGAAAATCCACATCTGTTTTTGGGTTTTTCTAATCTCTTTCATTTTCAGGATTCGAACGGAAAAGTCTGCGAATGATGAAGGCGGTTCTTTGCCTAAATTGTCTGATTTTTTCATGACAAGAGATGACTTCTCATGGTGCTTCGAAATAAGATCCTTCTGATCCTAATTTGTCTAACCTGTTAAGGTAGTCGTTCTGAACCTGAAGGTTGTGTTCCGATAGAACAAGGATACTGCGAACTGCGTCAAGCAGGTGTTCTATTGGTTCTGCTAACCTTCGTTCTTGTTCTTGCTCGAGACATACTACTACTGTCTCAAGGAATTCTTGGTAGATGGCACAGGACTGCTGTGTGCGATCTATGGGGATGACTTCGTCTAACGCTTGGAGATGGTAGAGTTCGTCTCTGTAACGTGCTTCGACTAAGGAGATGACTTGGTTCTGAAATGGGGTGTACTTCATTTGAGGACCTTGTCCTTGTCTTTGTTCAAGAGTACCTCCTGGTGAGTTAAGGAGCGTACTTGTTCTAGCTAAGGAAGATGGCAATGACAGTCGTTCCTCAGATAATGATGAGCCGCTAACTGAATGGTCAGCTGGTGTGTTAGCCGGCATTGGTGGAAGTGTTTGATAACCGGGAAGACGAGCCCTGTCGTAAGGAGGGGCGGAGTCTTGGGTTATCTGTGGACCGTGAATTTCAATCCTCTGCTCCGGGATTTCAGTCTCTTCTGGAGACTCGACAAATGAGTTTGGAGCCGTGACTGCTTCCAGGGTAGCTGGTTGAGCTTGGGGGCGCAACCAGTGTGAAGGTGAAATGAAGCGTTCGGGAATACTTCCAAACGAGGAAGAGGAAGAATCTGTTTGTGGTGATGGATTTGTTGGACGGAGGATGAAAGCTCCTTCCCTTCTGATCGGCCATCTTACTACAGGAACTCCGAAGGCGGTTCCTCTTCTTAGAGGGTGTGGTAACGGTGCGGGTTCTTCTTCTTCTGGAAGGTTTGGGACTACCCGAAGAGGGTGATCGAATCCTTCTTTTATTTCAAAGATACCTGCTTGCTGTCCGAATGGGACTAAAGGTTGCGATACCACAAAGAACCTCAAACTTCTATTGACTCCTCTAATCCTGACAATAATGTGCAGGTACTCTAAGCGATCCACGGAGGCGAAGAGTTCCGAGCCTAACACGTATCCCTGGAATAGGAGTGCAACCTCTATACCACCTACGAGGCACGTTATGAGGGTTAGGAGGAAGAGCGATAGCCTCCTGCTCAATCCTATTGAGACCTCATAGCCTGTTCTTGACTCTGTCTCACGCTTTAAGTATGTGGGCCCTGATCTGATCTGCTCGAAGTTGAGCGGCAGCCTGGTTATGAGCCAGTTCAACTGCGGCATCGAGTATTGCGTCGACCTGTGACTGTAGGTCAACCTCACCAAGAACTGCACTGACCTTAGGAATAAGGGTATCCTCTGAGTCACCAGTTTCAGTAACCGGGTGGATCTGGGGGTCTGCTAGGAGAATCTGGTTCCAATCTACTGGAACGGGGAGTGGAGTTGGCGAGCGAACTGGTGTCGTGGGTATGTATGCCGAACCTTCTCGGCAAGAGCTGGGGTAAGGGGAATAGTGAGCTGACAAAGCCCGACTACTGATTAACGAAGTGAATGCCCCTCTGGGCGGTGACCGAGTTATGTAGGAGGAAAGGAAAGTGTTCCGATCTTCTACCAAAACTCCTCTGATGGCTTCTGCGATAGCGTGGAACTACGCTTTGTCCACGTGGTACTGAATGGAATCCTCGACCAGCGAGGGGACATAGTCGTTAGGGTCGACTGAACCTTCCTTTATGGGGTGGTACTCTCCCTGCTCCTGCAAGACAGAGAAGGTGGACGTTACTTGTCCGTTAGCTACTCTACCCTGACTATGAGGGCGGGCGTCTCTTGCCTCTTTGATACTTTGTTCGACACCTCCCGAGGGAGACTCCTCGAACTTCGCCTCCTGGTTCTCTAACTATAGAGCTGGGGCTGGAGAGGGAAGCCTGACCACTGATAGGTCTTCTTCGTTCTTTACGACGATAGACACTGTGGTACCCGCCCGATTAGTATCGTTTTAAGGCCACTGCCTTGTCCACCTACTCCTCATTATCCGAAGGGTGCTGCTTCCGTTAACCTATGGTGGGGTATTAGACTGTACCCAAGTCAATGGCGAAGGACCTGACCCCAAAGAATGCTAAGGGATCTACTCCTACACTTTTCTACTGTTGGCTACACAGACGAGTGGCTAGCTAGACTGCGGGTCATTAGTAGTCTTGTCCTAATGAAACACCAGGGCCTACCTGAGGCTGAGATGGGTGTTTAACTAGTAAACCTAGTGGTCAGGCGCAGATGGGTCGATGGAAGAACTCCAAGAGGACAAGACTGGGGGGAAACCAGTCGCAGTCTCTTGGGGGTTTATATACTATCTAGGGTTTGTACATGTTTGATACTATACAGTATCTATATAAAGTAGATAGCAGTGCATACGAGTCATACGGGAGTCATGACGAGTCATAGGGCAGTGCGCGGCTGCATACATGAGTCATAAGGAATCATGGTGAGTCAGAGATAAGCATAGCCATAGGGCATGAGGCATAGGGCTGTGCGCATGAGTCAGCATGACTCATAGATAAGAGAGTGACTCATAGATAAGTGATAAGAGATAAGAGATAAGAGACATGAGGTATGTTATGTGGTGTGGCTGTGTATGGCTGTACACATGCCAGCAAAGAAGTGACGTGAGCGTGGGCACATGATGTCATGTGATGTCAGGTGACCAAATAGTCACGTGTTTATAGTTGAACGAGTGGCAAGGAGTTCAAGTGTGATAGGGGCTATTTAGCGAAATGCTTTGTAGAAAGCCCGGAAAAATAAGAAAAAATATAGGATAAATAGGGACAAATACCAGCAGTCATAACAATGGATTCTCCATCCCTCTGCTCATGCTCGAGAACAATACTATCGTCTCATCTGATGATATATCCGTTGATGAGAACATTGATCTGAACGACATGGTCTTCATCATAGACGAGATCATGAAACCTGACGAGATAATAGATCTTGATCAAGCGATAAATCCTCTTCAGATCGATCTGACTCTGAACAATCAGCTTGTGATGTTTCCCAAAGATGTTCCTGCTTCGACGAGGATCCAGAGACACCAGACTGTCTTTTATAGGGACAACATTACACATCAAATAATAACATATGAAAATGTTCCTGATCTGTTGATCAGACTGGAAGTATCCCTCATCAGAATAGATGCTCCCAATCCCTTAGACATCTTGTCTCATCTTACTCAGGTCATTCAGATTCCCACACTATATCAAGGTGATCTCTTACCACAGGTCGTTATCGAAGAAGGCCCTGTCCAGTACATCCCGGAACAGGATGTTATTTTTAAGGAAGGACTTATGTATTGGAATAAGCCCATCATATCCTTCTATGAAGGACTTGGCTATGCGTTTCCTGTGGAGAAATACCACTCTATTCCCACTCATCCCGTCCACAGCCAAGGCTTTGAGATCATACAACACGATCGTCATGTGTTTAGCAAATATTTCATAGAGTTCTATGAATCTCTAAAGCTGAACAAAGTCTTGGACCATAATGTTCAACAGGAGCTCTATGAGCATCCTGAATATTTTATCAACTTGGAAGGAGATGTTATCTGGAAGGACAGTCGGCACCAGTATGTACACCACAAATTTAACTGCCTCCACTCCTTCATTAGACATCCTCATAATTCCGACATTCCCATGCAGCACATCTGGAACGAGTTGATGGATGCTAGGTGGCAACGGGTATGGAAGAGAAAGAATCCCTGGTATAACGTCATGATTAAATTGGGAACTAACTTTATGTGCCTTCACATAGAACTCAATTGAGATGTCCCTGATCCTTACTGCTGCAGACATTACATCTCTCGATGAGGCTATCATGAAGAAGAACAATGAAAGGCCCCAAGAGTACTGCCTGTTACAGGTCCTGAGCCTGCTCCCATTCCTGGTAGACATTTGACCATTGCCAGCCCAGTTAGGAGGTCATTACGCAAATTACACACAGCCCGGATTCGTTCGGAGTACTCCTGTACATCTTAAATATTGGACTGGTTCTTATCTTCATCTTGCTGCAAACAGTATTAAAAATTGTATTCCTCCATATGTTTCTCACAATCGTCTTCGAGTCAATTTTAAGGCTAGAAATGGACAATTTTCTTCTATCCCTAATCCACATTTTTTTCCCACATACCGACTTTGAATTGTTTGAGAAACTTGTACATTTTGATGATAATATTCTGGAACAAATACAAGTTTGGAGAGAACAAATTCCTTTGATACAATGTCTTGCTCAACATTTGGGTACCATATCAGCTGTTATGGTTTTTCTCCTTTCTCATTGTCTTTATCTCTTTTGCTTCCCACAATGAATACATCTTTTCTTAGGTCTATTCTGAACAATATGGGACTTAGGTCTTCTCATGATTAGTCCAGTACATTCCATGTTTGTTCTTCTTTGATTCTTTCTATCGTTTTCTTTCTTGTTCTTCAGACAGCTATCTCCTCAGCCGATTCTCTTGTATCGGCCTCGTAGTTCTTATCTCCCATTTATTACGGCGGATGATGCATCCTCTTACATCATTGTTCCACCACCTTCCTCAGTATTCTCTGATGACGCGTCCCCTAGTACTTATATCCACCTGCCATGTACTAGTAGTCTTCACACTCGTTCTGCGCAATACTAGCGTACTCTTGTGTCCTGACGTCTGATTGACTCAGACCTTCGTCCCTCATCTTTAGAACCCTTGACCCTAGATCTTAGTACTCTCTCAGACGTAGTATCTCTTCATGAGTACCTCCTGAGAAGTATTCCTTCGAACTTTCTCTTTGTGTACACTCTGTGTAACACCAGCTGATGATAGAGATGAAGAAACTGAGGATGATGATGATGATGACAATGATGACAATGACACTCAAAAAGATGTCAACCTTGTCACAGACTTTCTTATTCCACCTGCTCCAGTTCCCATTCCTAACTTTCCTGTCACGCATGCTAATCAGAATTTCTTGCAGACTTTCGTCGCCAATATCTTTATCTTTTAAAGTAGATATATCATGTCTTTCTTTATCAACTCCGCTATTCTGGCCCGCACTGCAGTTCTTGCAGGTGCCTCCAATTATTCCATCTGGTCTTGCCAAGTCTGCAACCTCCTCACCATGGCAACATGGTGAAATATAGTTGACGGAACTTCTACCTTTGCTCAGCAACCTCCTGCTGATGCTGATGCTCAAGCTGCTTGGATTTCATCTGATCATTAAGCTCAAGCATTAATCAGCATCTTCATTCATGCAGATATGCAACATCTCATGAAGGAGACTTATGTGGCTGTTGGGAATGTCATTCGCCCTTCTCTAGTGAAGGACCTCTGGGATGCACTCACAACCCTCTATTCTCCCACTGGCATCACAGGCCAATATGAAGCTTTCGTAAAAGCACTTAACACGTGCATCGTAGATCCTTCGGAATACCACTGTCAAGACATTGAGGATATTCCAGCTCAAATAAATAAGCTAATGAACACCTTCTATGAAATGTTGTCAAAGATCAACCCTAAGTTCAAATGGTTCCGGCTGGAACTGTCTGTATTCAATTCTAGTGCTAAACAGTTCCAGCCTTCTGGCCTCGGAACCATTTGGTAATGCTTGACTAACAAGTTGAAATGGTTCCAGTCATTCCAGCCTCAGAACCACTCAGTTCCGGACCCCCTTCCGAAATTCCTACACCCCTTCTGAAAGCGGAAGCACTGGAACCCTTGAAAGTACACTGTCTATATGACCCTTAGATTTGCTTAACCTTTAACTTTCATTTGCTCATTTATTACTACACTTTAGGGCCTTTCTTCAGGTTCATTTCTATAACATTCCAGGTAACCTAATGCGAGTATACCTCCGCCCATAGTATATATACTTTTCTATGGTTATTGGCACCTCAGTCGTTTTTGTCCATCTAGGCAGTGGCTAAGGTGAGTTTACTTTTACTTAATTTCATTCCTAGCTAATGTACTATAGATCTGGGCAACTCTGCCCTTCTGCTAGATTCTGTCAGGTTATGAGCCCCATTGGCACAAGCTATGTAATAGCAGCACTCAGCAATGACTCAATTCCATCTCGCACATCCCTCAGTACACACTAGTTCTCCTCAGAACTCACTTCCAGTTTCACCTCTAAATTCAAACACTCTACCTGCACCATGTCACCCTCAGACACTGTCTGCGCAGAAGAAATCCTCACAGGACCAAATAATTACAAAATCTGGAAGGTTCGGATCTGGCAAAACTTCATGCTGAAAAAGTTTTTGGCATAGTCTCAGGGACTGACATACAGCCTGTCCTGTCAACACTTGTTATGTACCTCATCCGATGTCAGAGAATGGCAGGAACATGACGAGAAGGCTCATGGCATCATCCAGCTACGCATCTCAGATGCTCTCCTCATGAAAACTTGCAATGAGACAAGTTCTAAGGGACTCTTTGACGTTCTTGTCAAACTCCATGAAACCTCAAACATCTCCTCTGCCTTCTACCTGTTCCAAGAACTCTTTAGCAGTACATGGGATGGGACCTCTGCTGTCTCTGAACATATCTCCACACTCTGAACCATCAAGTCCTGTCTTGCTGGGATGAAATTTTTGGTGAACAACAAAGTCCTCTCCTTCATCCTGCTAAATTCCCTTCCCAAAACCTCAGAATGGAAAATGTTCAAATTCTCCATCGTGAATACTGTGGAAGACAGCAAGCTCACATTTGATACCATAGAAATCTGCATCACTTCTGAGGACTCCTGTCTATACCCTTCTGGCCATTCTGAGTTGGCTTTGAAAGCGTCCCGGCCCGGAAACTCCAAGCCATCAGCTCACCCCTCAAATACAAATGCGTGGTGTGAACACCACCTTTTCACAACCCACAACATCTCTGATTGTAATACTTACAAGAAGTGGGTCTCAGAGCTGAGGAAAGGCAGATTCAGGAAGTCAGAGAAGGAGAAGGAAAAGGCGAACACTGCAGAGGAAACTCTGGATCCTCCGGAAACTGCAAATGTAGCTAATGCACATATATCCCAGTTGGCAATGCAACTGATTCACGCTTATCTCTCGTCTGAACCAAAGGACAGTGGGAGAAATGCTCTGATCATTGACTCTGGAGCATCTTCACACATGGTTCCTCATCGCTCCTGGTTCCGAACCTACCAACCACTACACCCTCCTCGTCCAATAACCCTTGGAGACAACTCCAACACCATGGCCATTGGAATAGGCACTGTACCACTCATCTCAAAAATCTCTGACACCAATTATGAGATAGTCCTGTTGAATGTTCTCCTGATTCCAGATTTCCGGATTTCCCTCATCTCAGTAAACTGACTTGCTTCTGCTGGCCTCTCCACAGTCTTTCCGGCTGGTTCTGACATGTGCTATGTCTGGAAGGATTGAAACACCATACTCATTGCTGCCCACAAAAATGGACTGTATCATGCGAGAGCTATTCCAGACAATCAAAAGGAGGCTGCACTTGCAATTGTAGACATAAACCTCTTACATTGCCGCATGGATCACATCTCCACAAACCACATTCAACAAATGGTGAAATCTGAACAACTCAAAGGGATAGACACACTTGTTGGCACTCCCACATTTTGTGAATCGTGTGTTCTTGGGAAGATGAAGAAACTACCCTTCGAACCTCAGGAAGGACCTCGCACCACTCGCGCCCTTGAAATGGTTCACACAGATGTTGGAGGTCCTATAACTCCAAGATTCTGAGAAGGCTACAGGTTTTGGATTGTCATTGTAGATGACTTCACTTGTTTCCCATGGATCTACTTCATAAAACACAAAAATGAAGCACTGCAGATTTACAACCAATGGAAAAAGAATGTCCAGACTGTCTTCTGGATGGAAATAGGTCGAGAGGACTTTTCTGAGTCCTATGTCAAATGAGTTCACAGTGATGGAGGGACTGAATATGTCAACAAGGCATTCTGAGACCAATTCCGAATGGATGGAACCTTTCATGAAACTTCTGCCCCATATACGCTGGAACAAAATGGATTGGTGGAATGAATGAACCAAACTTTGTCCACTCTTGCAAACACCATGCTTGAGGAGTCCAAGCTTCCCAAATATTTCTGGGCTGATGCAATGGCCACTGCTGCTTATGTTACTGCACGGAGTCCAGCCACTGGCATCGATGGAAAGATTCCATATCAAGTCTTCTTCAACTGACAAGTCGACCCCACTCTCTTCCGACCCTTCGGATGTCCAACATATGCCTATACACCAAAGGAATAATGTGGAGGAAAGTTTCGATCACATGGAAAGAAATATATCATGATTGGATATACATATGGACAGCAAGCCTACAAGTTGCTGGACATAGAATGTCACACTATCATTTCCAGTCGACATGTCACTTTTGACAAAACCGGAATCATTTTGGAAGCTGATTTGGCTCCTTGGAATGCCCCTACTGTTGAGGGACAGTGAGAGGACCTACTTCCAGAGCACCTTTGTCAACTGGAACAAAACCATGATGATGGTGATGATGATAGGCATCTACCAAACTCCAGATCAGTGGGAGGTATAGCTCAACAAAATATTCCAGAATCACCAGCAAGCCCTGTCATCCAAGAACTTGCAGATCGCCTTGAGAATCTCCACCTAGATGCTCCTCCATTACAACTTCCTCCACCTCCACCTCCAGCAGCTCCAGTAGCTCCAGACATTCCAGTGGTCCCAGCAGTTCCGGTGGTTCTGGTGATTCTGGCAGTCCCAGCCCCAGTTCCAATTCCAGCTTGTGTGGTGGCTGGAGTACGACGCAGTAGTCGACAAAGACAACCTGCGAACAAAAATAAGGAATATCAACATACATTGGATGAAGAAGCTGAAAGGTGAGCAAACCAAAAGGAACATGAGACTCAGTCACATCTCCCAGAATGAGGTCCCACTTCTGAACTACCAGACCAAATTCCAGAACCACTGGAAGATGAACCTGAGATTTTGGGAGCATTTTCAGCATCCATTGAGGACATGGAGGACTTCATATTCACTGGATCTGCCAACTCCAACTCCAATGAACCCCTTCCTAACATGCTCAAAGAAGCCTACTCTGGAGCAGAGGTAGAACTTTGGAAGTCAACAGTAGAGGAAGAATTTCAGAGTCTTAACTCCAATCATGTCTATAAAACTGTTCTCATCCCAGAAGGGATTACTCCAATCACTTCAAAGCCAGTCTTCCATATCAAATGAGACCAACATGGAAATATGGAATGGTACAAGGTTCACATAGTTGCACGAGGCTTTACCCAAAAGGAAGATATGGACTATCAGGAAGTTTTTGCTCCAGTAGCAAATCTTGACTCTGTTCGCACTCTAATCACTTTGGCTACCAAATACAATTTGGAGTTAGATCAAATGGACGTCTCAACAGCCTACCTCAATGGAGAACTGGAGGAAGATCTATACATGTTACCTCCAGAGGGTGTTCCCATCCAACCTGGATATTGCTGGAAGCTTCAACGTTCCCTGTATGGACTCAAACAGGCAGGTTGAACTTGGAACAAGACTTTGGATCGGAAGCTTGGAGAGCTTGGCTTCATCCATTTAGATGCAGAGACCTGCCTCTATGTTTTTCGGAAAGATGGAGAGGTCTGTTTCCTTGTTGTCTATGTTGATGCCCTACTCTTAGTTGCCACCACTCGCAAGTTCATGGACTCCATCAAAGCCAAACTCTCTGCGAGTTTTAAGATGTGGGATCTTGGGGAGGCCAAGTATATTCTGGGCATTGAAATAAAGAGAAATCACAATCTCCAGACGATATCTCTGTCTCAATCACAATACTCTCACACAGTTCTAGAGCACACTGGCATGTCTACCTGCAAGCCTGTATGGACGCCCATGGCACACAACTCCCAACTCTCTACAACAGATCCAGAAGATGATTGAATCATCTCAGAGCAAGTCATTGAAGGACGTCAAGTTTCATACCTTACAATAATTGAGTCCTTGATATATCTCATGCTCAGAACCCGTCCTGATATCGCATATGCAGTTGGCACGCTCAGTCGCTTCAGTGCCAAACCCAAGTTAATGCATTGAGAAGCTGCCAAACATGTACTCAGATATATACAAGCTACAAAGGACATGGAACTCAGATTCGATGGGACAGAGCTCTCAATGAATTTGGACTTCCATGGATATACTGATGCGGGATGGTCCCAGGATCCAGATAACTCCTGGTCTACTTCTGGTTTCCTATTCATCAGCAACTGTGGACCAATCTCTTGGTTCAGCAAACAACAAAGTATGGTTGCTCTCTCCACTACAGAATCAGAGTACATTGGACTCAGCAATGCTGGGCAACACCTTGCGTGGCTTTGAACCTTTTTTGACGAAATTGGACATCCACAAAAGGGGCCCACTCAATCGTTCTGCGACAACCAAGCTGCTATAATCCTATCTCGGGATCCACAGTTCTGAGCATGAACCAAACATATTCAACGGAAATATCATTTCATTCGGAATGACATTGTTGGAAAAGGAGAGGCAATTGTCCGTTATGTTCCAACTGGAGACATGGTGGCTGATATCCTTACCAAGCCACTTGCAAAGGATCAATACTGGAAGTTCGTCAAAGCTATGGAACTACAGTTACACTCGAGTGGAAGTGTCAAAGATCAACCCTAAGTTCAAACGGTTCTGGCTGGAACTGTCTGTATTCAATTCTAGTGCTAAACGGTTCCAGCCTTCTGGCCTTGGAACCATTTGGTAATGCTTGACTAACAAGTTGAAATAGTTCCAGTCATTCCAGCCTCAGAACCACTCAGTTCCGGACTCCTTCCGAAATTCTCACACCCCTTCCGAAAGTGGAAGCACTGGAACCCTTGGAAGTACACTGTCTATATGACCCTTAGATTTGCTTAACCTTTAACTTTCATTTGCTCATTTATTACTACACTTTAGAGCCTTTCTTCAGGTTCATTTCTATAACATTCCAGGTAACCTAATGCGAGTATACCTCCACCCATAGTATATATACTTTTCTATGGTTATTGGCACCTCAGTCGTTTTTGTCCATCTAGACAGCAGCTGAGGTGAGTTTACTTTTACTTAGTTTCATTCCTAGCTAATGTACTATAGATCTGGGCAACTCTACCCTTCTGCTAGATTCTGTCAAATGTCCATGTCTGGACTACAGCTTCCTGGCAATCTCCGCACCATGATTATGCTTAACTCTCTCCCTCATTTATACCAATCTTTGATATCTACCATTGTGCAGACCGTCATGGCTGCAAACTTCACCACTGACACCATCATTCCTAAAATACTTCAGGAATCACAACTTTGTTCTACTGCTCGCCTGCAATGGAGATCCTTGGCTCACTGTTTTGAAGCTGCTCCAAGTGAAGTAAATTGTACCAACACGATTCAACATGCTCCCTTTCATCCTGTTTGTAACCACTGTGGGAAACCCCATCTAACAACAAATTGTTGGAAATTATATGGTTATCCTGGACAGGGTTCTAGTTGTTTCCATTAAACTCAATGTAGTCAACGAGGAAAGAAGCCATATAAGCCATCTGCAAGGACTCCTGCTTCACAGAGTGCCAATACTTCTTCCTCGAACAAACAGACAAACTGAAAAGGGAAAGGGAAAGCACAAGTAAATGAAGTTGATGATTTTGCCAACGTCGTTGATGGTGATATGACAGGTATGATGATGGATATTGACGAGTTTCAACAGGAAGTCGCTAATAATCAATGGAATGCCGAGTCTTTTACTGCTAATGCAGGAGACTTCGAAGAACTCATGGGACCTATTGGTACTGGTCATGCTGGACCTTCCTCCTCATCCTTTCGATCTGGCTTCTCTTCACCAGCACTTTAAAAGAGGAGCACAATCCAAAAAGCCAAAGAAGAAATAAGCACATATTGTTGCTAATTTCCATGGAGATTTCCAGTACAATGCCAATGGTACTTGGAAAGGCGGTGTTGATCATTCTGCCTTACTTCGTGAAGAGCACAACTATGATGCTAGATCAGATAATGAGTATGACAATGTACCTGATAGCAAATACTACTATGATTTTGCTTATTCATGGGCATTTGCCCTAGGTACGAAAGATCGCACTACTGAGAACCATTGGCTTGTTGATTTGAGATATTCTGATCACATAATGCCTTATCTCAATGATTTCTCTGATTTGCAAAAAGGGACTCATCTTGCTGGAACTGCTAATGATGGTATTATGCAAATGTACAGTCCTAGTACTGTGATATTCAAACTGGAAAAGGCAGGGATCATTCCTGTCATTCTCTGAAATGTCTGGCATACCCCTGATGCTCATAATCGACTTCTGTCAATTAATACTCTCACTGAAGCTGGCTATTCATGTGAGATAACAGATCAGACTAAGATCCGGGACAATCAAGGAAAGGTGGTAATACAGACATTTGCTTTATTTCCACCTTCTCCGCTCCACTGGTTTCGGTCCTCTCTGATCACTCCTACTGGATCGGTTAACTCCTTGCAGGATCTCAAGTCTTTTGACTTGTGGCATCATCGTCTTGGACATCCTTCCAAGAACGCTCTCCGTCATGCACATCAACATTTGATGGGTGTTTCTGCCATACAGCCATCCACTTCTATGCCTACTTGCAAAGGCTGTGCATTTGGCAAGGCACATCAGTGGGATTTTCCTGCTTTGTCTTCACACTCATCTTGCATGCTTGACCTCATCCATACTGATTTATGTGAAATGCCAACCTTGTTGTGTTCTCGTAACAAATGAATCATCACTTTTCTTGATGATGCTTCTGGTTTTGATAGCTTGTATTTTTTATGCTTCAAGTCTGATGCTATATAGGCACTTCAGGATCTGATTGCTTGGGCAGAGAACCAGACTAGTTTTCATCTCCGCTCTGTACATTTGGACTGTGGGGGGAAATACATTAATCATTCTCTTTGGATGTTCCTCTTATCCAAGGGCATAGAGCATCAAACCTCTGTACCATGTACCCCTCAACAAAATAGTCATGCTGAACATTTTAATTGCACAATCCTTGAAAAGTCTGAGACTAAACACCAACATGTTTGTTTGCCTCCATTTTTCTGGCAGAATGCTGTTGAGACTGCTCTCCACATCTATAACAGACAGCCTATGCATCATTTTGATTGGTCCACTCCCATATCCAAATGCAATGGCAGTAAACCTAATGTTTCCTATTTTAAAGTATTTGGATATCATGCCTATGTCTTTATTCCAAAAGAGAATTGAGCTAATAAGCTAGCTGCGAAAGCAGAGGAAGTGATCTTCATTGAATATGAAAAAGGAACAAAAGGATACTGCTTCTGGTCTCCTAGAAGAAGAACAACTATTGTCTCTTCACTGCCACATTCAATGAACTTGTGTTTCCCTATTGTTTTGAAAAGTCAGAAGACAAACCTGCCAAGATTTCTATTCCAGACAACTATTTGGACCAGGATCAAGACGAGTATAAAAATCCAGATTCAGCTGAATACATTCCTGTCACTTGTTACTATCTATTTCCACCTATGAATGGTCATGATCTCAATCAACAATTTCCTCCATGAGGAAACCAACAGTGTCCTTGTACTCCTTCACCTACTCCTCCTGAATCACCACAAGAAGATGAACCTCATCATGGTGCTTGTATTTACAATCCATGCATTCTTTCTGATAATGCATATGGAGCTAGATCTCCTGTGGATATTAAACAAGAAGTTCAATCGTCTGTCCCCACTAATGAAACAGATGACCTTGGATTCTTGTATAGTGCATGATTCTTTGGCTCTTTGTTAGCCTCTGCAGTATCCATGACTGCCACACCAACACATTACAAGGATGTTCTGAAACTTCCAAAAGGAGATCAGAATAAATGGAGGATTGCTATGGAAGAAGAAATTAAATCACTTAAAAAGTGCAAAGTATGGGAATTGGTTGACCTTCTACCTGGACAAAAACCTATCAAAGGGAGATGGATATATGTTGTCAAAAGTGATGACCGCACCAAGGCTCGCTTCATAGCAAAAGGCTTTACACAAGTCTACGGGATAGATTTCGAAGAAACCTTTTCACCAGTGGCAAGATTCAAGACTGTTTGACTTCTTCTATCAATTGCAGCACTCGAAGATTGGGAAATTGAAGCGCTAGACATCAAGACTGCATTCCTATTTGGAGAACTTGACAAAGAAATTTATATGGAACAGCCTGAAGGTTTCATCCAACCCAGCATGGAGAAGAAAGTTTGTCGCTTGCTAAAGGCAATCTATGGCTTGAAACAAGCCACCCTACAATGAAACAAGGCACTTCACAAGTCTCTTTTAGCTATGGGATTTGTTAGAACACATGAAGATCCTGGTGTCTATGTTCATTTTAACGGTTAGGACATTATCATTTTAGTCATTTACGTTGATGATGCTTTATTTCTTGGCTCCAACTGCTCCTATCTCTTGAGGAAGAAGAAAGAATTCATGAGCAAATGGGAAAGCTGTGATCTCGGAGCCACTATAGAATATCTTGACATGTGTATTACTTACAACCATTCTAAATGAACATTGAAGCTTGACCAAGTTACTTATGCTGAAAAGGTTATTGGTTACTTCAAACTTGATAATGCCAAAGTAGCTTGTACCCCTCTTCCTTCCTGATACAATCCTGCTCCTCTCATCATGGAAACCTTCTCCCAATTTCATAGTCAATATCAGTCGGTGATTGGATCACTACTGTATATCATGCTGGGAACTCGCCCAGATATTATCTTTGCTATAATCAAGATGTCACAGTTCTCTGCCAATCCATTGGATGAACATTTGCAGAAAGCACTCTATATAGTGCAGTATCTCATTGGTATCAAGGATCTCTGCATTACCTATGATGGATCCTCTTGATCCGGTATAATGGCATATTCTGATACAGATTGGGCTGGAGATTGCGAAACTCGTTGATCTACCTCTTGTTACGATTCTTTTCCATCTCTTACTAA
This sequence comes from Boletus coccyginus, assembly GCA_025782845.1. Taxonomy (NCBI): domain Eukaryota; kingdom Fungi; phylum Basidiomycota; class Agaricomycetes; order Boletales; family Boletaceae; genus Boletus; species Boletus coccyginus. The sequence goes on along the minus strand of JAHZSR010000037.1, from coordinate 436,822 downwards.
AACCCCTTTCTTCCCGAACATTCTCTCATGCCGTACTATGTTCTATCTTGTTCTCTCGCATTCTACCACATTCCATGCTTATCTCACTTCCCTTGCCTCGTTGTCTGCTTCTTCTTATCTCTGTCTTACGCTCCCTCTTCTCTGACTTTCTGAAACCTTCCATGAGATTCTTTTTCACTTTGTCATCTCAGTTTCCTCGCCATATTTAAACCCGACATCTCTACGATGTATTCCTAAGTTAGACCTCCTCAGGAATACATCTATTTTCACCTCCTTGAACTGCTCACTAAGTCCTTGTCCTACTTCTGAGTGGACGCTCCCTTCGAACCCTTGAACTCTCAGTTCCTTAACAAAGGACTGAACCTTGAACCTCCGAACTATCAGTTCCTTAACAAAGGACTGAACCCTTGAACCTTCAAACGACTGAGGCTATGATTGGCTCTACCTGAACCAACCATAACAAAAGGTCTAACTTTGATCTTGCGACTACCATCACTGTAGCTCGCCACCATTTCCCGACGAATCTCTTTGACTCCCACTTGGTTTGGATGCCGATCCAACCAAGAAGAAACCTCTAACGACTCTACCCCTGAGGAGAGAACCCCTACTGCAAACCCTAATACCACCAACCTTCCTTTCTTCTCCTTAGAAGAAGAACAAGAAGACCTTGACCTTGCCCACCAGACTTCTGCTGCCCTAATCCTACCTCGTCCTCCCACCCCTCCTTCACTGCCCACCAACCCTAGACAACCCATCTTTCCATGTCCACCACTGAACCCTTTCCCACCTCCTGGACCACCTCTCCCTACTATGGCAGCCCGACTCACTGAACTCCGAATTGGTACCCCTGAACACTTTGACAGATCCTATGACACGGCCATCCAATTGCTCCACTCAGTCCAGTTTTACCTTCACATCAATGAAGCTATCTACAACTCTGACCCAAAATGCATTACCTTCGCCCTTTCCTACATAATGAAGGGATCGGCCCTTACCTGGGCATCCACCTTTAGACAACAAGCCATTGCTGGTGCTGTAATCAACTTTGGCACTTGGGCTGCCTTCTGTGCCACCTTTAAAACTTCCTTCGAACACCACGATCAAAAGAACAACACTATCACTTGGCTATCCACTAAACGAATGACCACCCAGAAGAAGAACAGACGCGTCTTCTACTCCCCCTCCCTCACCGAATTCAACTCCAACTTCCAGAACAATGTTGCCCTCTCTGAAATCGCAAATTATATCGTACCTGATATATTGGTCAGTGATGAAGAGGAATCAGAAGATAAAAAGAAATTATTCATACCTTACTTGTTGATGGACGAAGATGATGATGATGATGTTGACGACATCCTGCAAAGTTATGGTGTGGTACGATCTCAGTGCAAAGCAAGACCGCCCAGAAGAAAATCATGAATGGAGTGTATGTACCCCCCAGGAAATTGGGAGGTAGTCAGCACTGAAATGAAGTGGTGATTAAAAACTCACCTAATATGAATGATGGCGATGCTAATGAAGCGCCACATCCATGGTTGAGCTGCTGAATTGAAAGAAATGATCAATCTGAGAAAAAAGATCAATATCAGCGTGAATGGCAAAGGAATAAAGAGAACAACTAACCAGATACTCAGGATGATCCAAGAGGATTCCTGAGAGGTCAGGACGAGAGGGCAAAGTTGATCGAGCAACAGGATGACACCCAGAATGCTCCTGCACCATCCAAAAGCCAGGAAGTGAAGAAAGCCATTAGCGAAGAGCGATCGAAAGTGATTGACTTACCTTATCGAGAAATGACATTCCCAATAGGAGCGTCAAAGAACACTCAATGAGTGTGCACCAACGTGCATGACAATGAAGATGTAGAGATGATTGACATCTCTGAGAGAAAGCGGGGAGGGAATGATGAAAAAGGAAGGAGTGTGGAGTTTCCCGAAAGAGTTGACAGGAATAAACCCCATGTGAGTGAACAGCCTTCTAAGGAATATTCTAGAAATGTGACAGTGCGGCGCACAGAGTTATCTGCTGCCACAAATCCTCATGACGTGCTGTCTAAGATACTTGACACTAAGGTAGAGCTGACCACAGGAGAAATATTAGGTAACTCATGGGAATTGACACAAGCGTTAGCCAATCAGATCAGATTTTGACAGGTGATATTGGCTAATGCTGCTTTACATGCGCATCATGTCAGAATGAACCAGGACCATGGGCCATTATTGACAGTTCCTGTCCGCATAGCTAACAAAGTATATAGTGCTGTAGTAGACTCAGGTAGTGAAGTAAATATCATTACTCATGAACTATGGGAGAAACTACAGGTGCCAATGGATATCGATGCTAGTCTAACACTATGTGATGCAAACGGGGATAATGGTGAATTAAAAGGACTGATTCCCGATCTAGCCATACAGATAGGAGGACTAACTACTCATAGTAACTTTTGGGTATCTACAGATTGTCCCCTCAACATACTACTCAGCCACCCTTGGCAGCAGCAGAACTTTGTCTCCATTGACGAGAGATTAGATAGAACATACCTAAGATTTAGCTATGTTAATGGCAAAGATAATCGGACCTTGGAAATTCTTGTATAGCCATTGGCTGCCAAGAATGGAAGTGCACTGCTCATAATAGGAGGGCGCAGCTCCACTCAATCTCACTTGGGGAAGATAGTGGAGCCGGAGATCTGAAATGAACCAAATATGGAAGTGTGCCCAGAGCTTGAGGTGCAAGAAGATTACAGCCCGATGATACAAAGAATATTTAATCGTGAGTCCCCAGAGGGAGGGAATCTCTGGGGCACAATGCCAAATCAATCCTATCATCTATCTGATGCTTATCAGACTCTATTCCAACCCGAACCATCCCTCACGAGCTATGGGCAGCCCCCACCCAAGCTCGATAATGCTCAACTCGGGACGCTTGCCTCGCCTGTGCATGCCCTGATCAGTAATTGCTTAGCCAACATCATCATTTTGAACTCAGCGCAGTATGCCACTCTGTGGCCTATGCTATATAATGTAGACAGCAATTACCAATTAGTCTACATACTTTCCACGGAATTACCCAAAGTGAATGCGGAACCCAATAAGTGACAGGTAAGCCTGCCCACTGTGGTGCTACCCGATGATGCCCAAAAGATCACATCCCCTGTTCCCTACACAATATTTACCCGATTGGATAATTATACTGCTCCCTTCCTCCCCAGCTATCAAGCGCAGCTCGACTATCTCCTTGAGCAGGAGAGCTGCACATTGCCTTCTTCCATCCTCACCCCTCCTTCCCAACATGATGATCCTCCTTCCCTTCTCTCTCTCCTTCAAACCAGTGGCCTGAGACACGAGCTCAGTCGAGCTCGGAAGGAAAAGAAGATTGCCAATGAAGATGCCAATGATCGCCCATGGAAGGTACCAGGTGAGAGGATTTTAGACTTAGGGCTAATGAGTATACTACTGACTACCTCCCCAGTGATGGGGAGGTTTCTTCTTCTCGCCCCATCCAAGGAGGATGGGCATCTTATGCCGTGCTTGGGATACATCATCACCCTGACTCCCTCTCCGACTTTTATTACAGACTATCCAATCGCCGAGGAAGATGATCGATCGGAGACAGGTAGTACCACTTTCACCTCGTCTACATGGAGCTTGGACATATCCCAATACCCATCGCCTCTTAGCAGAGACCTGGACCACCCCAGGAAGCTTTTCTTTAGTCAATCTAACCTTCTTATGGAGGGAATATTCGACCCAAACCAGTTCCATACTTGGACGAATGAAAGGTTTGAAGTCCTTCCCTTCAGTGAAGGACATTTTGATGGAACTAACTCATTCAAGATGAATGGTAACTATGGGACTACCTATTTCCAGCCGCCTTTCGAATACAACCCTGACTATCACCCTTCCCCACTGAAGGGAAAGATTACATCACCGTATATCGATGCAGCTATATTTCACATGACAATCTTTTACCTATCGCTAAGGAGGTATTTGGAACAAGCCTGTGACTGGGATGGAGCACCAAGGAGCAAGCAGTTGATGCGCCATCCCCCCACAGTATATTTCAGCTGTACTCCATCATACGAGCTCCACGTCCTCCACCTCCAAATCGACCATTGCTGCCATCTCAAGGACATGTGCAAGTTCCGCACAGATGCTTATAGCGCATTACAGTCTGTTCTCACTATACTAACTCTTCTGCAGGCATACGACTGCCTGCAAGAGACTGCCACAGTCATCTTTATCGATGATACCACTATTGCCCCCATTTCAGTACACCGAGGCAAGTTCTTCCAGCAGCGTGCACCATCTGCTAATCCCCTTTTCACTTTTGAGGAGATCGATTTCCTCCAATCAGCAAGTGGAATGCTCCGCTTCATGGGTGAGGTGAAACTATCTGATCTTATTGATCAGATCCTACAGATTCCTCTCCCAGACGAAGACCTCATCACCCAGCTACTCCACAACTTCCATCTCAATGATCCCAACTCCCTTGCCGGTCGCCATGCTACAGAAGTGCAGTCGCTCTATCGCGACGTGCACCATCTCTGTGCAAAACAAGAAGACTACTATTGGCAACACGGCACTTCAGAGATCATTGCACTGCCGTCTGTTTCCCAGGAACTGATCGAGTATACCTCAATCTCCGTCTAGAGTACTAACAATTGTTTCATTTTATTTTTTTATGCTTACCATTCTCAATTTTTGGAAAAACCAGTGTCTTAGATGCTCTCATATGTCTTATCTTTCCCCAAGATAGTGAGTCAAGACCCAAGCACAGTTGTGCCCTGAGCTTGATAGTTTGACAGTTTTGTGACATATTTTGATAGTTCCATGACGTCTGTTGACAGTCCCATCCCCAAGACTGTAATATTGCCTTTACTTTGTTCCTCTCGGCTGTTCGTCCCCTCCACGACTTGCTATGACTAGTCTTTCAGTTTGTCACTACCTATGTTTGATGGATATTTGTATGTACGAATAGTTACGATGTGCCGTGCCTCAGATGTGCACAAGTGTTTGTACACTAGTGTAGCCTGCAATCAAGTGTATTGTAAAGGGCAACAACTTATGACTGACACTAAGGTACATTAAATACAATATCCAAAGGACTAGGTATACAAAGTAGAGGCCGACACAGCCCAAGACAAATCACACAAGTCAGACACTGTACACGAAAGTATAGGATCCTGTCTCCAATCAGGAAAGACAAAATGCTGCTCCCAAATCAAGAAGGAACTTTGCGGTCTTGTCAAATTGCAGATCAGTGGTTCCAAATAGGATAGACACACAGCAGACATGCTGATACTAATTTTGCTTATCAACTTATGTCCTACCAGACTGTGCTCGCTTAAAGAATATGCCAAATACTTTAAGACACAACCAGATATTATATAAACCTGGCCTTGCCCTTAGCAACCGCGGGGTAGACTTTCCCCCCCCCCCACCATTGCTTGAGGCACAGAGGACCAGGTATGTATGCCCCATCCCCTCGATAACTCACTAGCCTACTAGAGAACCACCTTCCTCTAGACTTGTACTCTATATATGGAGAGAAACTGACTAGGATGAATATTGCCACCCCCGATTGGAATAGTCAAACATACATAAGGTATGTCCTTTGAAGTCATGACTGATATGATTAACCCATTGAATATTCAGTGTGAGTATCACCTGATCCGATGGTGTGAAAAGTGTCCACCCCCACCTACTATACACTATGAAGGACACCCCATACTGTATCATTACCGTATTTCTACATACCCCTTTGTATCCCTCTTCATGACAACATGGAAAGTGTGAGCACAATCCTGCCCGAATAAGTAGAGAAGTCAAACGGTTGACTGGCCAATGAAAATAATCCAACTATAAGTGTTTCCGTTCCTTGTGGAAACTAGCTCCACATATAGAGAAAGATATAGGAGGACATAAACCGAATCTTTAAATAGACTATGGTACATGAATACATGATAACCTTGCCACTTAGTCATATGACACAACGAGCGCAACCTCACTAAACTAAGAAAGAGTAATACATAGTTGTTGCTATGCTAGCAATAGCATGAAGCTACCACCATGAGTAAGGTGAATACAACTGTGAATAGAAGGAATCCCTACTATGGTAAAACAGGAACACTAGTAGTGTAGAGTATAGCTATTTGGCCTAGGCAGATCCAGTGTGATCCTAAGACCATATATAGGCATAGCTATAGACTACCATAGGATCTAGACTCTTACATGTGACATCTAAGGGACAGATCTCACACTGTATTAAGATAACACACCTACGAAAGGTATACTAGCTATTAGTAACTGCCTGCCTAATGAAGCAGCGGTATTACTGATAGTATCTGCCTGCCTAATGAAGCAGCGGAATCATTAGCAGCCATACAGATCAAGATGATGACTACCAAGGCAATATATGAAGAACATAGTAAGGATCGAGACTTGCCCAAGGATCTAGACGTAGAGTCTATAGGATTACTTACCCGATCAACATCACACTCATGTATATGAACCTATGGAGCATATAAGCAGGTTGATCAACGTATCAAGCCAATCTCTACCCCAATTCCCCAGGAGTTTAAAGTCACCAGAACATTTCCGTATAATTCAATGACAACATTGGAACCTCCAAATGTACACTTTGGCCTACAGAGGCCTACTCAGAAGTTTACCCAGGAGTGAATAGACAAGATATTGAAGGATATGGAATCCTATCAATTCTTGTGGCCTGAAAAATGAGATTTGTTTATTTATATACTGATCAAGAATGAAGCAGCTATAGTCTTTGAAGACGAGGATAGGGGAACTCTTAAGGAAGAGTACTTTAGCCCCTATAAGATACCCCATGTACCACATAAGCCATGACAGGAGAAAGGCATATGACTTGCCCTTGCATTGTGACAACGAATTATAGACCTGCTGCAACTTAAGATAAAAGCAGGAGTCTATGAATGCTGCCAATCCCCCTACAGATCATGATGGTTCTGTACGTAAAATAAAGAGAAGCAGAAACTGAGAATAGTACATGACCTGCAGTCACTAAATGCAGTTAGCATCAAGGAATCATCAATTCCTCCACACTTAGATCAATTTGTAGATCAGTTCTTGGAAGGAAAATGCTTTACAGTCCTAGACCTATATTGGGGCTTTGATGCCAGAAAGATGGATGAAGCTAGTCGTGATATGACAGCCTTCCAAATCCCACTAGGACTACTTTGGATAACCTCATTGCCCACTGGATACACCAATTCACCCTCTGAATTCCAAGAATGTATGGTGTTTATATTCCAAGACGAGATCATTAAGCAAGTGATGAATGTATTCATCGATGATGCACCAATATGAGGACCACTTACTACCTATCCTGATAAGGATGGGAACCCTGCAGTTTTGCCAGAAAGACCAGGCATACGGAAATATATCTGGGAACATGCAGAAGACTTGAATCGAATCTTACATTGTTTGACAGAAGCTGGAGGAACCTTCAATGGAAAGAAGCTTCAAATCTGCCAACCACAAGTAGTAATACTTGGCCAGAATGTAGGAATCAATGGAAGAGAATCTGATGTACAACGAGTAAAGACCATAAAGGAATGGCCCACTCCTTAAAGTGCTACAGAAGTCAGACAATTTATGGGCCTATGTGGAACAGTCCGCATATGGATTTCTAATTACTCCCAGATAGCAAGAAGCACAACTTCCACCTGAAAGAAGGATGTACCCTTTGTCTGGACAGAAGAATGTCAAGAAGCTTTTGAGACTTTAAAGAAGTTAATTACGACAGCACCCACGCTCTTACCTATAGATTATACATGTGGACGTCCAATAGTGTTGTCAGTAGACTCTAGCTATATGGGGATAGGAATGATTCTGTCACAAATAGATGAGTATGGTAAATGCTGCCCCTTTAGATATGGATCACTTCCCTTTTCCTTAGTGGAAGCTACCTACTCCCAACCTAAGCTGGAACTATTTGACCTATTTCGAGCCTTACGACACTTCCGCCTATATGTAATTGGAGCCAAGAACCTCATAGTAGATGTGGATGCCAAGTATATCAAAGGAATACTAAATGAGCCTGAACTGCAACCAAATGCAGTAATCAACAGGTGGATTCAAGGAATCCTCATGTTTGATTTTACCCTTGTACACGTACCTGCAATATAGTTCAAGGTACCAGATGCTTTATCCTGCAGGCCATTTGAAGACCAAGCCAAGATAGAATCATATGATAATAGTTGGCTTGATGAAATTGCCTTATTCTATGCACATTATGGACCCAGATTGTGCAAGAACAATGATATAGAAGAAGGTATCTCTAGGAGCATGACAGCATATGTACTATCTGCCCAAAAGAATCAGGATACTACCCTTAAGCAGATATATGAGTATCTGACCAATCCTGAGCCCATATCTGTTACTAATAAGTTTCTACGAAAGGTTATCAAGTACTTTGTAAAGGCAGGACACCTATTCAAGCGAACCAAATCTGGACATCCTCTCTTAGTGATATTTGATCATAGTAAGTGGAAACAGATCTTGAGCCAAGCCCATGAGTCACTAGGTCACCATGGTGAGAAAGCCACCTGGGAAAACCTCAGACGCTGCTTCTATTGGCCTCAAATATATCAAGAGGTATGACATCATGTGAAGTCTTGCCATGAATGTCCATACTGTTAAAGTCCATATTCCTATTATCACCCCACCACCCACCACCATATTTACAAAGGTTCATATAGATATCATGCACATGCCTGTGGCAAAAGGGTATCACTATATAGTGCTGGTCAGAGATTGTTACGCGTAGCATACGCAAAGAGAAAGTTTGAGGAGGTACTTCTCAGGAGGTACTCACGAAGAGATACAACGTCTGAGAGTGTATCAAGATCTAAGGGTCTATGGTTTTCAGAGAAGACAAGGGACAAGGGACTGAGTCGATCGGACGTCAGGACACAAGAGTATGCTAGTATTGCATAGAACAAGTGTAAGGACTATGAGTACACAGCAGGTGGATATAAGTACTAGGGGATGCGTCATCAGAGAACATGGAAGAATGTGATGGAATGATGACGTAAAGGGATGCATCATCTGCAGTATTGAGTGGGAGATAAGAACTATGAGGCTGATATGAGAGAATCAGCCGAGGAGATAACTGTCCGAAGAACAAGAAAGAAAACAACAGAAGGAATCAAAGAAGAACAAACGTAGAATGTATAGGACTGATTACGAGAAGACCAACGTCCCATATCGTTCGAAATAAACTCAAGAAAAGATGTATTCATCGTGGGAAGCAGAAAAGGTAAAGACAATGAGAAAGGAGAAAAACCGTAACATTACCCCCTTCATATAATTGAACTCCAGGTTCAATAAAAATACCATTAGGTTGATTCGCCGCGAGGGATGGAAGAAGGGCCAAAGAGAATGGTGGATTGTTCATAGGATAACACCTCAAATGGACAGTCATCTGCCACATGGCCATGTTGATTACAATGGCCGCATATTTGCTCAGGGCAAAAGCGACGTCCATGTCCCCAATAATGGCAAAAGTCACATTGGGTGTGAAGGCAAGCAGACTGAGGATGACCTGGGGCGGACTGGTGATAGTACGGACAGGTGTAATCTGGACAATCTTCTCGATAATGACCGAGATGATGACACCGAAAGCATTCGGAGAGGGCAGAGGTGGGTTGGCAAGGGCAAATGGGCATGACATGAGTTGAGGAGGATAAAATACGACTACCATCAGGGAGGTGCCGATGAATTGCCTCTACTGCAGTGGACCAAGCTACCAGATCCTTGGAAACTTCCTCAACAGCAGTAGGGGAAGAGGAGGCAGAGAAGGAAGTGGGGGAGGAAATCCGAGTGATGAGAGCAGAGGCACGAGAGGGAACAGGTAGTATAGGAGTAGGAGGAGGGGAATCAGCGATGGCAGGTAATTGAGCTCGTTCAAGGTAGCGGTCTCAGTCAGCCATTGGTAGAAAAAGGTAGATGTGGCAGAAAGTGGGGTAGATGATGGAGGGGGAAAGACGTTCAATGTATTGATGAAAACTGTAAAGATGAAGAATCGAAAGAACTCACTGGGGAAGTGCGTCCAAATGAAAGCGAAGAGGAAGACCAAATTCAGCCGGAAGATCGCTGGGGGCCGCTTGGAAGTGATACCGTTGAGTACTGGACACTTCATGAAAAAGATGAACTAGTTCCTGAGTGACGACATCTTCTTCATATAAAGGAAGGGCTTCGACGGCATGGAGGAGAATGGGGTTGGCGAGAATGGCAGCATAGAGCGTATGGGCAGCGGAGATGGGTAATAAGGTAGGCAAGACTCGCCTGGAACACAGTGGGGAAGTAGACGAGGAAGAAGAAGGTAATGACAAAGGTGCAGCAAAAGAAGAAAGAAAAGACATATTGGTTATTTAAAAAGAGAAAATCGTAGCAAAGCATGTATTGGGGGGGTACTTCATGAAGAGACGCTGCTTCCCAAGTGGAGAGAAAGAAAAAGATGGGAGGTCAAGATAAATGATGAGTCCATTTATAAGATGAAAGAATGGAGGAAGAATGACAGAGATTACTGTTCCCACATATTTTCGGCCGAGGAATATCCCTTCCATGCAGTCAGGTACAATCGGCGACCACGTGATCCCTTGTGTGACATGATATGATCCACTTCGTATTCTTCTTTGGTATCAATGAGATCTGGCGGAGGTTGGGAGAAGGAGGGACCATGTGCTTCAGTCTGGCGATAAGAAGATAAAAGAGTGGCGTGGAATACATCGGGAATTTTCCATGAGGGAGGAAGATGGAGTCAGTAAGTAAGGGGAGATAGGACCTGAGAGATCTCGAATGGTCCATGGTGCTTGGAGGCAAGTTTTCGGGAAGGATATCCAAGGCGGAGATGAGTGGCTTCCAACCACACTTTATCGCCTACTTTCCAAAGGGAGAACTTTCGAGAAGAGTGGGATAACATGATTTGATGAGCAGATTCATGTGCTGCGAGGACTTCTTTTCAGGCATGTTCCAAGGAAGATAAATGGTTTTCTAAAGCTGGGATAAATGTTTTTCCGAGAGTGGGGTATGCACAAGGTTCATAGCCATAGAGAAGAGAGAAAGGGGATGTCTTTGTAGAGTTGTGAGGAACGGAATTGTGAATGAATTCGGCGGAGGTTAGGAAGTTAACCCAGTCATGTGGATTATGAGAGCAAAAGATGCGAAGATACGTTTCAATCTCTTGATTGGTCCATTCAGTTTGTCCATCAGTTTGGGGATGATAGGCGGTGGAAAGGCGGACATCATATTTGAGAAGGTGGGCAAGTTCTCTAGCGAAGGCAGAGGCAAATTGTGGGCCATGGTCAGAGATGATGGAGTCGTGGGGGCTGAAGCTTTTGAATACATAGTCGAAAAAGAGTTGGGCGACCCCTTTTGCATCAATAGTTTTTGAACAAGGAGCAAGGATTACCCCCTTCATAAGGCCATGGTTGATCACAACCATCAAAGAGTCAAAGCCACAGGAGAGGGGGAGATCAGTGACAAGATCAACGGAGAGTTGGCAAAAAGGCAAAGAAGACGAGGAAGAGATGGGAAGAAGGGGAGGAGTGGTCGGGTGGGTGAGGACTTTGTTCTGTTGGCAAATGGAACAACCAGCAACAAAATGAGAAACAAAGGAAGAAAGACCAGGCCACCAAAAATCACATTCAAGAATAGCTTTAGTACAAAAACGACCCAAGTGGCCAGAAAGCGGGGAGGAGTGAATAGAATGGAGTAAAGCAGAATGAGATGATGGAGGAACATACATACGACCACGGAAAGAAAGATGTCCATTATCAAAGGACCAATCAAAAAGGGAGGAACGAGGAAATAAGGGTGAACCGTCAGCAAGGTTAGCAATGGCACGAAGGACAAGAGGATCAGAAGATGAAGAGTTTCAGATGTGAGAAGCTAGGGAAAGGTCTAATACATTAATAACTGCGGGAGCAGAAATAATAGAAGAATCGACATTGTCTTGGGAAGTATCGACAGGATCACAATGAGAGAGAGCATCAGCAGGAGCCATGTGAGTGCCAGGGAGAACTTTCCAAAGAATGTCGAAGTCCTAAAGGAAAAGAGACCAATGAGCTTGCCGACAGGAAAGTTTGTGAGGGTCTTTGAGATAAAAGAGGTTCTTGTGATCAGTGATAATGGTGATGGGATGAGCGGTACTGAGGACATAGTGACGCCATTCTGTGAGTGCAAGAATGACTACAAGGAGTTCACGATCATAAATATCATAGTTTCATTTAGCAAGAGCGAACGTATGGGAGAAGTAAGCGCAGGAATGAAGGTCTCTGTTGGTGTTGGCTTGGAGAAAAATGGTGCCAGCGGCAAGGAGCGAGGCATCCATCATAATGGAGAAGGGGCAAGTGACATCAGGAATGGCTAAGACAGGAGAAGTGGAAAAGAGGATCTTGAGAGAATCAAAAGCGCATTGTTGAAAAGGTGTCCAGAGCCAGGGTTGGTCTTTGCGAGTGAGTAGGGTCAAAGGAGCGATGGTATTAGAGAAATTGGTGATGAACTTTCGATAGAAGTTGACGAAACCAAGAAAAGAGCGAATGCCTTTGACAGAAGTGGGGGGTTGCCAGTCTCAAATAGCAGAGGTTTTGATGGAATCCATCATGACTTGTCCTTGGCCAATGATCATTCCAAGAAATTCAATACGAGGGGTGTCGAAGGTGCATTTGGATAACTTGAGAGAAAGGTTATGTTCTTGAAGATGAAGAAGGACATGCTGAGTTCATTTGTGATGGAGAGCAAGGTCGCCATTTGTGTGAACACCAAGGTCGTCCATGTAGACTTCGAGCCAACCTTCAGCAATCATGTCGGTAAAGATATGATTCATAAAAGCCTGGAAGGTGGGAGGGGCATTGCAAAAACTGAAGAACATAACAGTGGATTTGAAGAGTCCATATGGAGTGATAAAAGCAGCCTTCCACTGGTCAGCTTTCTTGATCCGAACATTGTTGTATCCCCAATGAATATCAAATTTGGTGAACCAGATGGAGTCCTTCATTCGGTCGATAAGAGGAGGGATAAGGGGGAGTGGGTATGCATTGCAGACGGTGTGGGAATTCAGGTACCAATAATCCTGACAAGGGCAAAGGGATCCATCTTTCTTTGGAACAAAGAAGAATGGTGTGGCTTGAGGAGACTTTGACAGAATAATACGTCCGGTCTTTAGATGCTCATCAATGAAAGCTCGGCACATTTCTTGTTTCTTAGGGTTGAGCAGATAAACTTTGGCAATTTTCGGAATGAAGGAAGGTTTAAGTTCGATGGTATGATCCAAGGAGCGATGCGGAGGGAGTTGTTTATAAGTCTTTTCAGAAAAGACATCTTCGAAGTCCTTGCACCAAGAAGGGAGAGAGATTTCGAAAGGTTTGTTTTCTTGGACAAGTTGGGTGGATAGTGTGATCTTGTTGATCGTCTTGTGTTTGGGTTCTTGAGGAAGATACTCACTAGGAGACGCATCAACCCCATCGGGATACCGCTCAGCGAACAAGGAGGAAATTTCTTGATCGACATCAAGATCAAGTAAGCGAAGAAGGTAATGTCAGGGAGATTCCTCTACAGGAGGAGTACTGAGGTGAGATTGAGGGAACGAAATGATGTGAGTTCTCCAATCGATCTGGGGATTTCGGGTCTTGAGCCAAGGCATGCCCAAGATAATTTGTTTACGCTTGAGAGAAACGACCATAAGCTTAATATATTCTGGTTGTTTGGTGATGTGGATTAAGGGTTTGGCTTTCCAAAGAATGGTGCCTTTCTTGTTAAGAGTTCTGTCAACATTATAAGCTTTGACGGGTTTAGGAAGACGTTGCATGGGAAAGTTCATATGGGAAAGAAGTCCTAAGTCAATGAAGTTTCCAGTGGCTCTGGAATCAATGAGGGCAGTGGTTATGATGATTTGGTTTCTGACTTGTAGCTTTACTGGGAAACGGAGAGTTCGTTCATTGTGGGATGCTACAAGTACATGGTGGAGATCATGGGAAGAAGACGTCAGTACGACTTCCTGGTTTAAAAATCCTGGCTAACGTTTATCACAGACACTTTCTCCTTCACAGGTGTTGATTCCTCATAACACATTTGGAGGACTTGAAGGATTTTGCCTTCGGCTTTTCCCTGAGTCTTAAGGGAATCAACGAAAGAAGAGAGGGCAGAAGGGGTTCCGACAGAGGGGGAGGAAGGGGAAGGTGCTGTTTTAGTGGTGCGAATGTTCTGAGGACGAGTGGGTAGAGGGCGAGAGAAATTGTTCCTAGGTTTGGGGCATTGGTTGGCAATATGTCCCATGTTGCAGCAATGAAAACATTGTTCCTCTCAAATACACTTAGCACGCTCTTGAGGGGAGAGCTTGGAAAGCGAGATCACATCAATGTCCATAGCATTGGGATCTCTGGATGAAGATGGGCAGGGAAAAGTGAGGGGTCTGCCACCTTTCAGGGCAAGGATGCACATTTTCTGCACATGGAACGTCTTGGCTTTCTCAATCCACTCTTTAACGGTGGTGGGGATATTTGCCATCGAAAGAATCATGGTGGCGAGTTGTTGGTCCAGTCCCAGAGAGAACTGGTCAATGAGGGTGACGTCGTTGGTTATTCCAGCTCGAGAGGAGAGGTTCTGGAAGTTGGTGATGTACTTTTGGAAACCATCATCATGAACTCCATCTGAACGGCAGAAAAACCTCTGGGTAAGTTTCGAGAGTTCATGACGAGCGGTGGCTTTGGTGTCGAAAGGGAAGAAGGTGGATTCGAAATTTTCAGTGAATTTATCGAATGTTAAGTCTGCAGGATTGGCATTGGTGTCGGCCATCTTATCATACCACATTTCAGAGAAGGAGACTCCACGTCCTTGACTCATCTTATTCAGTATGGTCATGATTCATTGGGAATTGAGGGTGTAAAGATCTTTGTTGATTACAAAGTATACACGCATGGCCTTGATCCATTGTGTAGCGTTGGCTGGTTCGCCAGCAAAGTCAGCAGGGAGGGCCACCTTAAGTTCAGTGGGAGCGCAAGACATGGGGATGGGGATAGTTTCACTGGTCAAGGGGTTTACTGGGGTTCATGGTTGTCTGGGGGTTTGAGGGGGTCTTGGGGCTGAGGCTTGGTATGGGTTTACGGTGGCACGAGGGGGTTCAGTGGGCTCTGGGTCTTGGAAATTGATGTTGATGTCAGAGGGTTCGTCATCAGGTGGGAGCCCATAGCATTGGCGAAGGGCATGATCAGTGTGAGAGGAAATGTTGTTAGAGGGGATGTCCTACTCCTGAATAGGAGGGATGAAAGGATACACTTGTTTTTTTGTTACGTGTAGCGTACACAAAGAGAAAGTTCAAGGAGGTACTTCTCAGGAGGTACTCACGAAGAGACACAACATCTGAGAGAGTATCAAAATCTAAGGGTCTATGGTTTTCAGAGAAGACAAGGGACAAGGGACTGAGTCGATCGGACATCAGGACACAAGAGTACGCTAGTATTGCATAGAATGAGTGTAAGGACTACAAGTACATGACAGGTGGATATAAGTACTAGGGGACGCGTCATCAGAGAACATGGAAGAATGTGATGGAATGATGACATAAAGGGATGCATCATCTGCAGTATCGAGTGGGAGATAAGAACTATGAGGCTGATATGAGAGAATCGGCTGAGGAGATAACTGTCCGAAGAATAAGAAAGAAAACAACAGAAGGAATCAAAGAAGAACAAACGTAGAATGTATAGGACTGATTACGAGAAGACCAGCGTCCCATATCATTCGAAATAAACCTAAGAAAAGATGTATTTGTCGTGGGAAGCAGAAAAGGTAAAGATGATGAGAAAAGAGAAAAACCGTAACAGAGATGACTTATCTAAGTATATTGAAGGCAGAGCCCTATGATAAGCATCTGCCCAAGCAGTGGCCCAGTTTGTATTAGATGATATTATACTGTATACAGATATGGAGGTGTGGGGAGGATAGTCACAGACAATGGACCTGAGTTTAAAGGAGCCCTATCCAACATACTTGCATAGTATGGAATCCCCCAGGTGTTTATCAGCCCTTATAATTCACAAGCTAATGGAGTGGTTGAGCAAGGCCACTTTGCAATCAGAGAAGCTTTAGTGAAGGCTTGTGAAGGGAAGATACACTTGTGGCCAGACAAGCTGCAAGCAGCCTTATTTGTAGACAATATTACTGTACGACAATCAACAGGATATTCTGCATATTATCTTTTACATGAAGTTGATCCAGTATTGCCTTTTGATCTATGGGAGTCAACCTTCTTGGTTGAAGGATTTGACTGAGAACTTTTCCATAAGGAATTATTAGCACTACGGATAAAGCAAATAGAACAATGGATAGAAGATTTGGAAAAAGCCATAGCAACTTTACAAGATTCTAAATTGAACTCTAAGCACCAATTTGAAAAGCGATTTGAAACCAGATTGGTACAAGGAAGCTACGCCCCTGGAGACTTAGTCCTAATCAGAAATACAGCAGTAGAGAAAGAGCTGAATAGGAAAACCAAGCCTAGGTATCTAGGCCCATACAAAGTAATCGGATGAACTCAAGGAGGAAGTTACAAACTAGCAGAAGTTGACAGAGCTCAACTGGCTAGACCGATTGCAGCATTCAGAGTAATACCTTACATACAGAGGCACTCCCTAACAAAGTTAAATAAAAGGGAAGAAGACCCTGAGGTAACCACAGACAAAGAAGATGTATCATCAGAAGATGGAGAACAATATGAGCACAAACTCAATAAACTACCCACAAAGTCTAATACCGCTGATAGTGACAGATCTGACACAGAATCAGATATCGACTGAGACTACACATACCACTAGCCCCCTATCAGATTGGCAAGTTCATTTCCGCCAACAAAACTTGCATATTCAGAATCGATTATGGCAGGTTACCTATTATTGGGTAGCTCACTTGTTTACTGAGCACCCCACCCAAATTTACCACTCCACATTTGGTCTCACACCCTTAGCAGAGCCAATCACCCCTATGAACCATATAACCATTCCTAGGACTAGTCTAGAGGAGACTATAGTAATATCCTTAGCTATTGAGTGTACCAAGTGTAGATCTGCTTGTAAGGACCTACAACAGATAGAACACGATAGGAAAGAACTACAGGCATTAGAGAAGTATATTCTAAGAGCCCTAGACTCTAATCAGGGAAGTACAATATCAGACTACCTAACAAGTCCAGCTGCATCACAAGACTCATCTGAAATTGGCCGAAGCAATGTCAAACAACAACAACCCATTCAGAAATCATTCTCATAATATATTATGGGATCCAGACATGCCGAATGTGCCTGGACAGGCTCATCAAGGGCCACAAGAGCAAGATCCGCCCCCATATCCCCATGCCTCACCCCAAATAAGGAACAACAAGTTTGAACGGCAGAGGATAATGAAAGATCTAGCTCTACTGAATGAAGTCTTGGAAGCCCATTCCCGACAAGCACATCGGGAAGGACACCAAACAATGGTATTATTACTGAGTCTGGCTGGAACTTACAAGGCTGAACAATATATTTGCAAGATGTTTCGTATGTGTTACCTAATTCATCAGACCAAGAGCAGGATCCACAGACAATTGACCCAGCATTACTACAGATATTACTGATAGACTCTATCTAGCTGCATACAGTGAGGTGCAAAACCGTTGCAATGTCTAACCTCAAACTGGGGCGCAAAGCGCCCCGCAATCACTTGTGGGAATTTCACTTTGCTTTGGTGGAAACAAATAAAGTACAAACCATTAGCTACAACTTTGTCCCCAGGGTCATGTGATTTCGCTTACATACTGCAAAGATACATCCATTTCAAAACACCAATACCATTGCAACAGTTTTGCACCTTTTGCTTTCCAGGGTATATTAGTACTTGGTATAGCCTCCCTTTGCCTTGATAACTGCTTCAATCCTTCTAGGCATGCTCTCTATCAACTTCTGACACTCTTCAACTGCTATCCCCTCCCAATCAACCTGAACTCTCTCCCACAATTCATGAATTCCCTTAGGAGAGGAATCATGATCTGCTAGTCTTCTTTTGAGATAACCCCAGAGGTGCTCAATGGGATTGAGGTCAGGAGACTGTGCAGGCCATACCATAGTATGAAAATCCTGCTCCTGAAGCCAATCCTTCACCTTTTTGCAAGTATGTTTGGGGTCATTGTCCTGCTGAAAGATGATGTCAGGAGGATCAAGACCATAAAACTGCAAAGAATTGAGCAGTTCATCCTTCAAAATCTGAAGGTAAAGGTCCCCATCCATCCTACCATCAATCTTGGTAGCATAGCCAACTCCCTGCCAAGTCATACAGCCCCACATCATCAAAGAACCTCCTCCAAACTTCACTGTACCTTCCACCAGCCTATCACTTAGCCCTTCCCCTGCCTTTTTCCACACCCACTTGCGCCCATCTGACCCTAGGCGATTGATTTTGGTCTCATCAGACCATACTACCTTCTTCCAGTCCTCCAGAGTCCAATCTTTATGAGCATAAGCAAAGTCTCGACGAGCCCTACGATGCTTGGCTGAAAGGAGAGGCCGTTTGGACTTGACCACAGCTTTCATACCTGTCTTCCTCAACTGTCTGCGCACTGTGGAGGTAGAGAGAGGCTGGTTGACTATATTGGTGAGTGCCTTGGTCACCTGAACAGCATTCTCTGCCTTTCCAGAGGAGATAAGACGAACGGCATGCCGGATATTGGCAGAGGAAAGCTTGGATGGACGACCTCCAGTAACTTTTTGAAGCTCAGAACGCTCTTTGGAGCGTAATCTGGATATGGTAGACACATTAAGACCAGTAGTGGATGCAATAGAGTGAGCAGATTGGCCAGCATCAAGCATAGAGAGGATGGTTTGTTTTTGAGTAGAAGAGATGGTTCTCATGATGGTTGTGGTTGGAAACAAAGATGCGTGTGAACTATTTTAAACTCAGACATGCTTCTAATATGTGTATGTTTGTTTGTATGACCAAACATAACCAAATAACACTTGATTTCAATGTAATGAGCAAAGGGTGCAAAACTGTTGCAATAGTATTGATGTTTTGAAATGGATGTATCTTTGCAGTATGTAAGCGAAATCACATGACCCTGGGGACAAAGTTGTAGCTAAGGGTTTGTACTTTATTTGTTCCCACCAAAGCAAAGTGAAATTCCCACAAGTGATTGCGGGGCGCTTCGCGCCCCGGTTTGGGGTTAGACATTGCAACGGTTTTGCACCTCACTGTATATTGCTTAGGCGACTGTTGAAGCTGTAAAACTTACCACATTCCACCATTGCCCGCCACATTCCATCAATCCTGCCACTGGTAAGCACAACTTGCCATCCAGCAACACGACTTATCTCTTTCAAGAAGACAATCATGGCTACAAATCTGTATTTCCATCACAACCGAGCCATTGGCACATTCGTTTACATGCACAAACTCAGTGCCCATACTAGCTATGCCATGGGGCATGAGTTCATTTGCCCTCCCAGCAGTGACAATCAAATCACACTCTATGCTTGGATGGAGGAAGATCCAATATTTGTTGGCCACTTATCACATGTCACCAGATATTGACGAGACTGCCTTGATGTCCAACTTACCCCCTCGCCCCACTATTACCATTCAACCGATAAGATCCCAGACAAATTCCTAATTTGTATTCCCCTTGATCTAATCTATCTAACTGCTGTACAGTCATTGATACACCAGTTCCAGTTATGGATAGATCGACGGCTTCGAGTAGATAAGTGTCCAGATTACCTCCTCCCTGTGTGCTACTTTCCTACCCTTACACCAATGCTAAACGAGGTGTACCTCAGACCCCTTACTTCCTACAATGTTCCTAGTACATTTGTAGTAGTTATAGTTCCATTCTTGCTGTAGGAAACCCTTGCCCTTAAATACCGTTATAAACTGTTACAGTTTTTCTCCTTTTCCCTTGTCTTTACCTTTTCCTCTTCCCTCGACGAGTACACCTCTTCCTTGGTCTCTCGCGGACAATATGGGATGTAGGGCTTTTAGTGATTAGTCCCTTTCATTCTACGTTTGTACTTCTTTGATCTTTCTTATCACTTACGTTCTTGTTCCACGGACAACTATCTCCTTGGCCAACTCTCTTACGTCGGCCTCATAGTTCCTATCTCTCCTCTCGTATTACTATGGATGACGCATACGATTACATCATCATTCTTTTACCTTCTTCTCTATTCCATGATGACATGTCCCTTAGTATATATACCTACTTGTTGTGTACCTGTAGTCTCTATTCTCGTTCTACGCAATTATAGCATACTCTTGATTCCTGTAGTCCGATTGACTCAGTACCCTCATCCCTCGTCACCACTAGTAAATCCCTGCAGTCTGACTGACTCAGGCCTATGTCCTTCGTCCCTCGAGAACCTATGAACCCTTGACTCTAGTACTTGCTCTGACGTTGAGTCTCTTCGTGAGTACCTCCAGAGAAGTAATCCCTCGAGACTCCTCTTTGTGTACGCTTTGCGTAACAAAAGAACGAGAATAATCTTTCGTCCCTCCTATTCAGGAGTAGGACACCCCCCTTGAGCAACATTTCATCCCACTCAAGTTGTGCCCTTCGCTCATGCTACGGGCTACCACCTGACAATGAACAATCAGACATTGACGTCGACTTCCAAGACCCTGAACCCATTGAACCCCCTCGTGCCACTGTGAACCCATACCAGGCCTTAATCCCTGTACCCCCTCGCTCCCCAGGAACCCCCAGACAACCTCAAACCCCAGCACCCCCTTGCAACCCCAGTGAACCAACTCCCATGTCTCGTGCCCCCACTGAACTCAAAGCGGCCCTTCCTGCTGACTTTTCTGGAGAACCCTCCGACGCTACGCAATGGATCAAAGCCATGCACGCATACTTCGCTATCAACAAAGACATCTACACCCTCGATTCTCAACGAATCATGACCACATTAAACAAAATGAGTCAAGGATGCGGAGTCTCCTTCTCCGAGATGTGGTATGACAAGATGGCCGACGTCCACGCTAACGCCGCTGATCTCACCTTCGATAAATTCACCGAAAACTTTGAATCTACGTTCTTCCCCTTCGACACCAAAGCCACCGCCCGCCACAAACTCTTGAAACTCACGCAGAAGTCCTTCCGCTGCCCTGATGGAGTCCATGACAACGGATTCCAAAAATACATCACCGACTTCCAGAACGTATCCTCCCATGCTGGTATCACCGATGACATCACCCTCATCGATCAATTCTCTTTGGGGCTTGACCAACAACTTGTGACAATGATTCTCTCTATGGCAACCATCCCCACTACCGTCAAGGAGTGGATTGAGAAGGCTAAAACATTCCACGCATAGAAAATGCACATTCTCGCCCTGAAAGGAGGCAGACCCTCCTCGTTTTCTTGACCATCCTCTTCCTCCCGTGATCCCAACGCAATGGACATTGATGCTGTCATGATTGCCAAACTAAACCCCCAGGAACGTGCTAAATGTATCCGAGAAGGCCGATGCTTCCATTGTCGTAACACGGGGCATAATGCCAACCAATGCAAGAACCCTTTCACTCGCCCATCTCACCCTCCAACCACGTGTGCCCAGAACATTCGCGCCGCTGACACCACATCTTCCACCCCCACTGCCACGACTTCTTCCACCCCCGCCACTACCACTACCCCCTCTAACCTTTCTTCCTTTGTTAACTCCCTCAAGACCCAGGGAAAGGATGAAGGAGAGATCCTCCAAGTCCTCCAGATGTGTTATGAGGACTCCATACCCACTAAAGAAGAAGTTTCGGTTTTAAACATTAATCTGGATTTTTGAACCAGGAAGTCGCACCGACGTCTTCTTCCCTTGATATTCACCATGTACTTGTAGCACCACGAAATGAATGAACTCTTCGTTTCCCCATAAAACTACAAGTCGGTAACCAAACTGTCATCACTACCGCCCTCATCGATTCCGGTGCCACCGGAAACTTCATTGACCTTGGACTCCTCTCTCACATGAACTTCCCTATGATACGTTTCCCTAACCCTATCGAAGCATATAATGTTGACGGTACTCTCAACAAGAGAGGTACCATTTTGTGGAAAGCCAAACCCCTCGTCCACATCACCAAATGACCTGAACATCTAGAACTCATGGTTGTGTCCCTCAAACGAAAACAAATCATTTTAGGCATGCCCTGGCTGAAGTCTCGAAATCCTCGGATTGACTGGGCCTCCCATACCCTCTCCTTTCCTCACATACCCTTCAGCTCTCCTCCCATTGAAGAACCTCCCTGATGATATCTCCTTCACCTCCTCGACCTTGATGTGGATCAAGAAATCTCCTCCTTGTTTGCTGAACATTATCCCGATGGGGTTGATGCGTCTCCTAGTGAATACCAATCCCAAAGTGAAACGATCAACAAGATCACGCTATCCACCCAACTTGCCCAAGAAAGCAAACCTCTCAAAACCTCTCTTCCTTCTTGGTGTAAAAACTTCAAAGATGTCTTTTCTGAAAAAACTTATAATCAACTCCCACCACACTGTTCCTTTGATCACACCATTGAACTCAAACCTTCCTTCATCCCAAAGATCGCCAAGGTGTACCCTCTGAACCCGAAAGAACAAGACACGTGCCGAGCTTTTATTGACGAACACCTGAAAACCAGACGTATTATCCCTTCCAAATCTCTTCAAGCCACACCCTTCTTCTTCGTCCCGAAAAAAGACAGTTCTCTCCACCCATGTCAGGACTACCATTACCTAAACTCCCACACAGTCCGCAACACATACCCGCTTCCCCTGATTCCTCCTCTCATCGACCAGATGAAGAACTCCACCTGGTTCACTAAATTCGACATCTGTTGGAGATACAACAATGTTCGAATCAAAGAAGATGACCAATGGAAAGCCACATTTGTCACCCCCTTTGGACTCTTCGAACCCACTGTCATGTTCTTTGGTTTCTGTAATGCCCCTCCCACCTTCCAGGCCTTCATGAATCACGTCTTTGCTGACATGATTGCTGAAGGCTGGCTCAAAGTTTACATGGATGACCTTGGCATTTATACTGATGGTGATCTTGCTCTCCACCATGAACGCACTCGATGTGTTCTCCTCCATCTTTGTCAATACAACCTTTCTCTCAAAATATCGAAATGCACCTTCGATACCCCTTGCATTGAATTCCTCGGTATGATCATTGGCCAAGGACAAGTCCGGATGGATCCCATCAAGACCGCTGCTATCTGCGACTGGCAACCCCCCACTTCCATTAAAGGTATCCGCTCGTTCCTTGGTTTCGCCAATTTCTATCAGAAGTTCATTCCCAACTTCTCAAACACCATCGCTCCCTTAACATTGCTCACTCGAAAGGACCAACCCTGGCTTTGGACCCCTCTCCAACAACGCGCTTTTGAATCCCTCAAAACCACCTTCTCCACCGCTCCTGTCTTGGCTATCCCCGATGTCACTCGCCCTTTCTCCATTATGACTGATGCCTCCCTTCTCGCTGCAGGCACCGTTCTTCTTCAAGCTGATACCAACAGAGACCTCCACCCCTGCGCTTACTTTTCCCACACATTCGCTCTCGCCGAACGAAATTATGATATTTATGACCGCGAACTCCTCGCTGTCATCCTTGCCCTCTCTGAATGGCGCCACTACATCCTTGGTACCACTCATCTGATCACTGTTATTACAGACCATAAGAACCTTTCCTACTTAAAGGACCCTCGGAAACTCTCCCGTCGCCAAGCTCGCTGGTCTCTCTTCCTTCAGGACTTTGACATTCTTTGGAAAGTCCTTCCCAGTACCCAGATGGCCCCCGCTGACGCCCTTTCTCGTCGTGATCCTGTGGACACGTCGCAAGACAATGTCGATTCCTCCATCATCCCTGATCCCATGGTTATTAACGCTTTGGACCTTACTCTTGCTTCTCATATCAAAAATTCTTCATCTTCTGATCCCCTTGTCCTTCGTGCTCTTGCCAACCTTGACAACGGCTCACCTTTATTTCCTCGTTCTTCCCTAGCTGATTGGATCTTTGATAATGGACATTTGTATTTCCATGGTCATATGTACGTTCCTCCGTCTTCTCACTCTGCATTACTCCATTCTATTCATTCTTCCCTCCTTTCTGGTCACTTGGGACGTTTTCGTACTAAAGCTATTTTGGAACATGACTTTTGGTGGCCTGGTCTTTCTTCCTTCATCTCCCATTTTGTTGCTGGTTGTTCCATTTGCCAACAGAACACAATCCTCACTCACCTGACCACCCCGCCCCTTCTCCCCATCTCCTCATCATCTTCTCTTCCATTCCGTCAGCTCTCCGTCGATCTTGTCACTGATCTTCCCCTCTCTAATGGATTCGATTCCTTGATGGTCGTGGTTGACCATGGCCTTACAAAGGGGGTAATTCTTGCTCCATGTTCCAAAATGGTCGACGCCAAAGGAATCGCCCAACTCTTTTTTGACTTTGTCTTTAAATGCTTTGGCCTATATGACTCCATCATCTCTGACCGAGGCCCACAATTCGCCTCTGTATTTGCTAGGGAACTAGCTCACCTCCTCAAATATGACGTCCGCCTGTCCACCGCCTATCATCCCCAAACCGATGGACAAACTGAACGAGCAAATCAGGAGATTGAGATGTATTTGCATATCTTTTGTGCTCATAACCCACATGATTGGGCTAAATTCCTAACCTCTGCCAAGTTTATCCACAACTCTGTCCCCCACAGTTCCACTAAAGTTTCTCCATTCTCCCTGCTGTACAGCTACGAACCTCGCACTTACCCCGCTGACCTGCACCAAACTGTTTGGATGCGGATACATAGTTATTGTATATGTGATGCTAGACATTTGACCCGAGATTTGAGTTTTTACTATATTCCCACGGTCCAAATGCTTAGCTAATTGAGGGACATATAGACCATAGTGTCTAGTATATATCCCTATTTTTCCTTATTTGTTCATTCACAGGTTGTGGAGAAACAAAATGTTTTCTCCCAACATACTTTTATTACTACCTACAACTACTTAGCAAACCATTTTCTTAATATCTCTTTTATCCTTGAGTACTTAGCCAAGTGTCAGAGGAGCAATTGGAGCATGTGACCTCAGTTGCGAATCACCTGACTCAGATCATGTGACCTTGCACAGCATGAGTCATAATGAGTCAATATGAGTCAAAGTGAGTCAAATGAGGACTAGCCAAAGCACTGCCCCTAGACTAGCAGAATGATCATGTGACCTGCACAGCATGAGTCATAATGAGTCATAATGAGTCGGCATGAGTCAGTATGAGTCATTGCCAAGCCAAAGGCTATTTTTAGCTCATTGCAAGTCATTTTCTGACAGGTTGAGTCAAAGTGAGTCAGTATGAGTCAGTATGAGTCATATCTTGGCACAGCCACCTCGGAACCGAAGGTAGCACAGCCACATGTAAACTACTATATAAGGAGCGCGATTCAGCCCCATTTGGCAGGTTCCCTCTTTTAGGAAAAAGGTTCCTATTTGAGTAAATCTCAACCAACGAGTGCTCACAAGTGCACCCCTCTACAAACAAACAGAGAGGCTGTGTAGAGAAGTTTCCCACGCTATAAATAGAACTACTTAGACCCAAGTTAGGAGTATACTGTATCCCTTAGGATAGGGACAGTTAGGACACCTTTAGGGAGAAAACCCCAGAGCGGGCAACTAAAGGGAATAGATCCCCAGCTAGTAGGGAGACCTAATAGTTCATTAGTACCCTGGGAAAAGGGTCGACTCGAGCACATTTAAGCTGATTGCCAACTCCTTAGTGCATAATAGATTCAGTTTAGGAAAAGCTGTTCTGTGTGACTAAGTGACGTGTGTGAATCAGCAAGCGAAAGTGAAGCGTATTTACGCTACCTACCCAATTGAGCATTCCTAATCGACTGGAGCTAATTGGCATCTTAGGGAAGTAACCCTAGTCACTACCGAGTACCCTTTTAGCAACCCGAGAAGTTGTCTAGACCATTTTCCCAACCATCCAGTGTACAATTCGTACACCACCCCAACTGAAAGCCAGACCCTCAATAGTTTGCTGAACCCCCAATCACCCTCAACCTCGTTGACGATTGACGAACAAACCACGTACCTGATAGTCAACCCCTTTCTACGAGATTGATACTTATTTCTAGTACCAACTCGACCAGGGAAGAGTACTCTCTTCACCTCGCTAAAGGTTTACTACCCGTGGAGATAAGATTGGTTGTCTGGTAAGCGTTTCTTAGCGTTTCTACTGATCTTATCTAGAAGAAGACACCGCTCTCAGCAAGACATTTATCCCTGCATTAGAAAACTGTTTATCGTCCCTGGAACACGCCCGAAAAGAAGCTCTTGCTGCACATGAGTCTGCTTGTTGGATCATGATATCCCGCTCTTCGTGCAAGTTCTCCCCCTGGAAAGTAGGTGATAAGGTGTGGCTTGAAGCCACTCATCTCTGTCTCGGATATCCTTCCTGCAAGCTCACCCCCAAATGTCATGGACCATTTGAGATCTCTCAGGTCCTATCTCCCCTCACCTACTGTCTCTGTCTCCCTCCCATATGGAAAATTCATGATGTATTCCATGCCACTCTCTTATCTCCTTATCATCAAACCGAAGCACATGGTCCTTCCTTTCCCCAACCTCTGCCGGACCTCATTGATACCGAAGAAGAATACGAAGTCGATCATATCGTATCTCATAAAGGATTACAAGGTCGCCGCTTGTACCTGACCACATGGAAAGGATACTCTTCGGCTGAAAATACATGGGAATCCGAAAATAATCTCCACCATGCTCCTGCCGTTCTCTCTTCTTATAAACAGACTCACCATTTGTTTTGATCTCCCCATTCCTTTCTTCCTTCTTTCTACTCAGGAAGCGGCGTCTCTTTGTGAAGTACCCCCCCAATATATGCTTTTCTACAATTTCCTGTTCTCAACAACCAATATGTCATTTGTTTCTTCTTTTGCTGCGTCTTCTTCATCTCCTTCTTCTTCTTTGTCTTCTTCCCTGCTTCGTTCCAGGCATGTCTCGCCTACCTTGCTACCCATCTCCGCCACCCATTCGCTTTACGTCGCCATTCTCGCCAACCCTGTTCTCCTCCGCACCGTTGAGGCCCTCCCTCTCTATGATGAAGACGTCGTCACTCAAGAACTCATCCACCTCTTCCATGAGATATCCATCACCCAACTATATCATTTTCAGGCAGCCCCCAGCGATCTCCCTGCTGAGTTTGGTGTCCCTCTTCATCTTCACTTGGCCGAACTCCTCTGGCGAGTCTTAACTATTCTTCATCTTTATGGATTCCATCAATACATTGAACAATTATCCCCCTCCATCATCTATCCCACCTTTTGTCGTGTCTACCTCTCCCTGCCCATGGCTGATCACGATTGTTACCTAGAACATGCTCAACTACCCACCATCGCTGACTCTCCTCCTCCCACTCCCATTTTGCCTGTTCCCTCTCGGGCTCCTGCTCTCATCACGCAAATCTCTTCCCCCACCTCTTCCTCCTCCTCTTTCCCGTCATCCCCCACTGCCGTTGGGGAATCTCCCAAGAGTCTAGCCTGGTCCAACGCAGTTGAAGCAATTCATCGTCACCTCCCAGATGGCAGCCATATCCTATCCTCACCTACCCATGTCATGCCCATTCGCCCTCGCTGCCCCGCTTCTGCCCTCACCGAATGCTTTTGGTGTCATCATCTCGGCCACTATCGCAAGGATTGTCCTGATTACTCCTGCCCGTACTGCCACCAGTCAGCCCCTGGTCACCCTCAGTCCACTTGCCTTCGCATGCAATGCGACTTTTGCAATCATTGGGGACATGGACACTGATTTTGCCCTGAACGAGTATGCGGCCATTGCAATCAACACAGACATCTGGCAGATGACTGTCCATTTGAGGCACTATCTTATGAACAATCCCCCGTTTTCTATGGCCCTTCCCCTCTCCCTCCCGATGCGACTACCTGATGGACTTTTTATCGAACCTGGAGTTCGATTGTACGAAGGGGGTAATGTTACAGTTTTTCTCCTTTTCCCTCGTCTTTACCTTTTCCTCTTCCCTCGACGAGTACACCTCTTCCTTGGTCTCTCGTGGACAATATGGGATGCAGGTCTTTTAGTGATTAGTCCCTTTCATTCTACGTTTGTACTTCTTTGATCTTTTTTATCACTTACGTTCTTGTTCCACGGACAACTATCTCCTCGGCCGACTCTCTTACATCGGCCTCGTAGTTCCTATCTCTCCCCTCGTGTTACTACAGATGACGCATATGATTACATCATTGTTCTTTTACCTTCTTCTCTATTCCACGATAACATGTCCCTTAGTATATATACCTACTTGTTGTGTACCTGTAGTCTCTATTCTTGTTCTACGCAATTATAGCGTACTCTTGATTCCTACAGTCCGATTGACTCAGTACCCTCGTCCCTCGTCACCACTAGTAAATCCCTGCAGTCCAACTGACTCAGGCCTATGTCCTTTGTCCCTCAAGAACCTATGAACCCTTGACTCTAGTACTTGCTCTGATGTTGAGTCTCTTCGTGAGTACCTCCAGAGAAGTAATCCCTCGAGACTCCTCTTTGTGTATGCTTCGCATAACATAAACAATAAGAAGTACTAGCAAAATGGCAGAACCGGCTGATCTTGATGTAACTACATATGTATCTGAAACTTGAGCTTGCATTGCAATTTATGCAATTGAATCATCAACACACTGCGTGATTGGTTGTATGATCATACTCCCTCCTATTATCATGCTACTGTACATGTAGAAACCGAAGGGAGAGAAAGAGGAACCCTTTGGGCTGATTGGCATTGTTAGCATTGCCTAATTATCTACCAATATGCTACAGTATTTGTTGAGACCTACAACAATTTATATGTCCAAATGAGAAATTTGGATTCTGAAGGAAATCTGCCAGAAGAAGAAAGGCGAACAGAACTTGTGGATTTGCTATCACCACCATTCCAGCCAATTGCAGGAAGAACCATAGCTGAGATCCTTCATCAATTCACTGAACAAGAGCAATTCCCACAACCAGATTCTGACCCTTCAGAGCATGAAGCTCAAGTTAACGGAGGTACCCTAGCCAATATCACAAACATCATTTCTCAATCCTGAATTAGCTACTA
Source organism: Boletus coccyginus (assembly GCA_025782845.1). Lineage (NCBI taxonomy): Eukaryota > Fungi > Basidiomycota > Agaricomycetes > Boletales > Boletaceae > Boletus > Boletus coccyginus. The sequence continues at coordinate 407,649 of JAHZSR010000037.1, read as the reverse complement.
GCAAAGGAATTTCCCCTAGCTCTGAAAAGACACAGCCATTATTTTTATTTGTATCATCATTACCTACATATTATTGGAGATCAGTGCCCCTAAATACCATCATACATAATAGGGAGCCCCGGCCCAAACAGGACAGTTAAATTATTTTATTCAGCAACAGCCATAATACGGTCAGATACAAATGGCTGATGCTAATGGAATAATACAGGAAGTACTAGAGCTTCACAAACAACAGCAACTACTTGAACATATCTTACAATTCCTACATACCGAGCTCATGCATCATGTTCGTGAGCAAGGAGACAACAATCAAGTTCAATACCATGCAACTGTATGAGTGATTACTTATGGTAGAAATCGAGGAACACCTACAGTGCAATGGCATTGTATTTACTACCATGCAATCTACAGACTTGCCCATTTTTGTAATCGGTATCATAATGACCTATATTCCCGAATTAGGCAGGCTGATCTGATTAGACATGGACTGTTAGAAGATAGAATGGAGTTAATTCATTTCTTAGAACTCCCATTTCCTCCTATAGTAGACATGGAGAGAGTTCTTCATGAATTGACTCAGAATGAATCATCCCCTGAACCAGAGGAGGAAGAAGCCCCCCCTCCTAATCAGGGACAGCAAAGGGTTAATGGAAGACCCCAACTTGATTATCCTTGATTGAATGGACAATCAGGGATGATTGTTTTCCATTCCCTGTGGATGACCTGCACCAAACTGATTGGATGCAGATACATACATAGTTATTGTATATGTAATGCTAGACATTTGACCCGAGATTTTGAGTTTTCACCATATTCCCACGGTCCAAATGCTTAGCTAATTGAGGGACATATAGACCATAGTGTCTAGTATATACCTCTATTTTTCCTTATTTGTTCATTTACAGGTTGTGGAGAAACAAAATGATTTCCCCCAACAAACTTTTATTACTACCTACAAGTACATAGCAAACCATTTTCTTAATATCTCTTTTACCCTTAAGTACTTAGCCAAGTGTCAGAGAAGCAATTGGAGCATGTGACCTCAGTTGCGAATCACCTGACTCAGATCATGTGACCTTGCACAGCATGAGTCATAATGAGTCACAGTGAATTAGATGAGGACTAATCAAAGCACTGCCCCTAGACCAGCAAAATGATCATGTGACCTGCACAGCATGAGTCATGATGAGTCATTGCCAAGCCAAAGGCTATTTTTAGCTCATTGCAAGTTATTTTCGATAGGATGAGTCAAAGTGAGTCAGTATGAATCAATATGAGTTATATTTTGGCACAGCCACCTCGGAACCGAAGATAGCACAGCCACATGTAAATTACTATATAAGGAGCGCGATTCAGCCCCATTTGAACAGTTCCCTCTTTTAGGAAAAAGGTTTCTACTTGAATAGAACTCAACCAACGAGTGCTCACAAGTACACCCCTTTACAAACAGACAGTGAGGCTGTGTAGAGAAGTTCCCACGCTATAAATAGAACTACTTAGACCCATAGTTAGGAGTATACTGAATCCCTTAGGATAGGGTCAGTTAGGACACCTTTAGGAAGAAAACCTCAGAGCGGGCAACTAAAGGGAATAGATTCCCAGCTAGTAGGGAGACCTAATAGTTCATTAGTACCTTGGGAAAGGGTCGAGTCAAGCATTGAAGCTGATTTCCAACTTCTTAGTGCATAATAGAATCAGTTTAGGAAAGACTATTCTGTGTATCTAAGCGACGTATGTGAATCAGTAGTGAGAGTGAAGCATATTTACGCTACCTACCCAATTAAGCATTCCTAGCTGACTGGAGCTAATTGGAAGTCATTGAGAGTGCATCTTAGGAAAGTAACCCTAGTCGCTACGAAGTACCCTTCTAGCAACCCAAGAGTTGTCTAGACCATTTTTCCCAACGATCCATTGTATATTTTGTATACCACCACCCCAACTGAAAACCAGACCCACAACATATTGCTGAACCCCAATCCCCCTCAACCTCGTTGAAGATTGACAAATGAACCATGTGCCTGATAGTCAACCCCTTTCTATGAGATTGATATTTGTTTCTAGTACCAACTCGATCAGGGAAGAGTACTCTCTTCACCTCGCTTCAGGTTTACTATCCGTGGAGATAAGATTGGTTGTCTGGTAAGCATTTTCTTAGCATTTCTACTGATCTTATCTAGAAAGAAGACAGCATGAGGGACAATTCTGCCCTGCTGCTGTTTTCCACTACCTTGGGTGATTCTGTTGACTCTAGTACATATTTGTCATCAATATGGTTGTCTGGCTAGCAAGCAATCAGGCTGCAGCCCTAACAAACAGTCCTTGATATGCCCCTTATTACTCCATTATCCTAATTATTTACCAATGGCTAACCACAGGCTCCATACAGTGTCAGCTGATGTTGCCTGAAACACCAGGGCAGTTGCTCCATAACTACACATTGTCTTATGCCTGATGAATTACTGGGTTATGAATGAAATTCAAGTTTTTTTTTTTTTGAGTTTGGTGTTTCTACCATGTTATCATTGGACTGGTCTAACTGCATCTCATCTTCCATGGAACAACCTCATAAAATTGTTTCAGCTCATGAAAGACAGACTTCCATGGCAGCTGACTGTGGTCCCTCTGTCCTTCCTCCCATGCTCACAGTGTCAGCATCATCCTTGACTGCTACATTGCAACAACAGATCTTCATGCTGCAGGAAAAGATGCATCGACTATGTGATTCAGGCACTAGGATGCAAGGAGCCACCCACAGATAAGTGGTTTAAGATCTACTGTTTTGCACATGACTGTTCCACAGCTTGAGTGGGTGGCATCACCAGGAAAGGGCCATCAAGAGGCTGGTGACAATGTTCAACAATATTACCAACTTAATTAGCAAGGCAGATCAACAGGGTGTCTTGAATGGAGATGATCATGTTCATACACAATGGTGTTACGCATAGCGTACACAAAGAAAAAACTCGAAGGAATACTTCTCAGGAGGTACTCACGAAAAGACACTATGTCTGAGAAAGTACTAAGGTCAAGAGTCTAGGATTCCAAGGGAGAGACGAGGGATAAAGGTCTGAGTCAATTGGACGTCAGGACACAAGAGTACGCTAGTATTGCGTAGAACGAGTGTAAAGACTACTAGTACACAGCAGGTGGATATAAGTACTAGGGGACGCGTCATCAGAGAATACAAAGGAAGGTGGTGGAACAATGATGTAAAGGGACGCGTCATCCATAGTAACGAATGGGAGATAAGAACTACGAGGCTGATATGAGAGAATCGGCCAAGGAGATAGCTGTCTGAAGAACAAGAAAGAAAACAACAGAAAGAATCAAAGAAGAACAAACGTAGAATGTACTGGACTAATCATAAGAAGACCTAAGTCCCATATCGTTCGAAATAGACCTAAGAAAAGATGTATTCATCGTGGGAAGCAAAAGAGGTAAAGACAATGAGAAAGGAGAAAAAGCATAACATTACCCCCTTCGTATAATTGAACTCCAGGTTCGATAAAAATACCATTAGGTCGATTCGCCATGAGGGATGGAGGAAGGGCCAAAGAGAATGGTGGATTGTTCATAGGATAACACCTCAAATGGACAGTCATCTGCCACATGTCCATGTTGATTACAATGGCCGCATATTTGCTCAGGGCAAAAGCGATGTCCATGTCCCCAATGATGGCAAAAGTCGCATTGGGTGCAAAGGCAAGCGAACTGAGGATGACCTGGGGCGGACTGGTGATAGTATGGACAGGTGTAATCCAGACAATCTTCTCGATAATGACCAAGACAATGACACCGAAAGCATTCAGAGAGGGCAGAGGCGGGTTGGCGAGGGTGAGCGGGCATGATACGAGTCGGAGAGGATAAAATACAACTACCATCAGGGAGATACCAATGGACTGCTTCTACTGCAGTGTGATGTTGCACCAACAGATCTTCGGGAACTTCTTCAACAGCGGTAGGGGAAGAGGAGACAGAGAAGGGAGTGGAAGAGGAGATCCGAGTGATGAGAGCAGGGGCGCGAGAGGGAATAGGTAGTATGGGGGTAGGAGGAGGGGAATTGGTGATGGCAGGTAATTGGGCCCATTCGAGGTAGCAGTCTCGATCAACCATTGGCAGAGAGAGGTAGATGCAGCGAAAAGTGGGGTAGATGACGGAAAGGGAAAGACGTTCAACATATTGATGAAAACCATAAAGATGAAGGATAGAAAGAACACGCCGGGGGAGTGCGTCCAAATGAAGGTGAAGAGGAAGACCAAATTCAGCTGGGAGATCGCTGGGGGTCACTTGGAAGTGATACCATTGAGCACTGGATACTTCATGAAAAAAACGAACTAATTCCTGAGTGACGATATCTTCTTCATATAAAGGGAGGGCCTCGACAGCGCAGAGGAGAATGGGGGTTGCAAGGATGGCAGCATAGAGCGTATGGGTGGCAGAGATGGGTAGTAAGGTAGGCGAGACTCGTCTGGAATGTAGTGGGGAAGTAGATGAGGAAGAAGAAAGTAACGACGAAGGTGCAACAGAAGAAGAAAGAAAGGACATATTGGTTGTTTAGAAAGAGAAAATTGTAGAAAAACATGTACTGGGGGGGTACTTCACAAAGAGACGCCACTTCTCAAGTGGAGAGGAAAAAGAAAAAGATAGGAGATCAGGATAAGTGATGAGTCTGTTTATAAGACGAAAGAATGGTGGGAGCATGATGGAGATTACTTTCGGGTTCCCACGTATTTTCGGCCAAAGAATATTCCTTCCATGCAGTCAGGTACAATCAGCGACCTCGTGATCCTTTGTGTGATACAATATGGTCAACTTCATATTCTTCTTCAGCATCAATGAGATCTGGCAGAGGTTGGGAGAAGGAGGGACCATGTGCTTTGGTCTGGCGATAGGAAAATAAAAGAGTGGCATGGAATACGTCATGAATTTTCCATAAGGGAGGAAGATGGAGTCAGTAAGTGAGGGGAGATAGGACCTGAGAGATCTCGAATGGTCCGTGGCATTTGGGGGCTAGTTTCCGGGAAGGATATCCAAGGCAGAGATTAGTGGCTTCCAACCACACTTTATCGCCCACTTTCCAGGGGGAGAACTTTCGAGAAGAGCGGGATAACATGATTCGATAAGCAGACTCATGTGTGGCGAGGGCTTCTTTTCAAGCATGTTCCAGGGAAGATTAACGGTTTTCTAAAGCAGGGATAAATGTTTTTCTGAGAGCGGGGTATGCACGGGGTACATAGCCATAGAGAAGGGAGAAAGGGGATGTTTTAGTGGAGCTATGAGGAACGGAATTGTGAATGAATTCGGCAGAGGTTAGGAAGTTAACCCAGTCATGTGGATTATGGGAGCAAAAGATGCGAAGATACGTTTCAATCTCTTGATTGGTCCATTCGGTTTGTCCATCAGTTTGGGGATGATAGGCAGTGGAAAGGCAGACATTGTATTTGAGAAGGCAGGCAAGTTCTTGAGTGAAGGCAGAGGCGAATTGTAGACTCCGGTCAGAGATGATGGAGTCGTGGAGGCCAAAGCATTTGAATACATGGTCGAAAAAGAGTTGGACAATCCCTTTTGTGTCAATGGTTTTTGAACAAGGAGCAAGGATTACCCCCTTCATAAGGCCATGGTCGACCACAACCAACAAAGAGTCAAAGCCATGGGAGAGGGGAAGATCGGTGATAAGATCAACAGAGAGTTGGCAGAATGGCAGAGAAGACAAGGAAGAGATGGGGAGAAGGGGTGGGATGGTCGGGTGGGTAAGGACTTTGTTCTGCTGGCAAATGGAACAACCAGCAACAAAATGAGAGACAAAGGAAGAAAGACCAGGCCACCAAAAATCACATTCAAGAATAGCTTTAGTATGAAAACGACCCAAGTGGCCAGAAAGTGGAGAGGAGTGAATAGAATGGAGTAAAGCAGAACAAGATGACAGAGGAACGTACATACGACCACGGAAATAAAGATGTTCATTATCAAAGGACCAATTAGAAAGGGAGGAATGAGGAAATAAGGGTGAACTGTCATCAAGGTTAGCAAGGGCACAAAGGACAAGAGGATCAGAAGACAAAGAGTTTCAGATGTGAGAAGCCAGGGAGAGATCTAAAGTATTAATAACTATGGGATCAGGAACAATAGAAGAGTCGACATTGTCTTGGGAAGTATCAACAAGATTGCGACGAGAGAGAGCATCAGCAGGAGCTATGTGAGTGCCAGGGAGAACTTTCCAAAGAATGTCAAAGTCCTGAAGGAAAAGAGACCAACGAGCTTGCCAATGGGAAAGTTTACAAGGGTCTTTGAGATAAGAAAGGTTCTTGTGATCCGTGATAACAGTGATGGGATGAGTGGTATCGAGGACATAGTGATGCCATTCTGTGAGAGCAAGAATGACTGCGAGGAGTTCATGATCATAAATATCATAGTTACATTCAGCAAGAGTAAACGTGCAGGAGAAGTAAGCGCAGGGATGAAGATCTCTGTTGGCATCAGCTTGGAGAAGAACGGCGCCAGCAGCAAGAAGAGGGGCATCTGTCATAATGGAGAATGGTCGAGTGACATCAGGAATGGCCAAGATAGGAGAGGTGGAAAAGATGGTTTTGAGAGAGTCAAAGGCGTGTTGTTGAAGAGGGGTCCAAAGCCAGGGTTGGTCTTTTCGAGTAAGCAAGGTTAGAGGAGTGACGGTGTTTGAGAAGTTGGAAATGAACTTTCGATAGAAGTTGGCGAAATCAAGAAAAGAGCAAATGCCTTTGATGGAAGTGGGGGGTTGCCAATCTCAAATAGTGGAGGTCTTGATAGGATCCATCATAACTTGTCCTTGGCCAATGATCATTCCAAGAAATTCAATGCGAGGGATGTCGAAGGTGCATTTGGATAATTTGAGAGAAAGATTGTGTTCTCGAAGACAAAGGAGGACACGCCAAGTTCGTTCATGATGAAGAGCAAGGTCGCCATTTGTGTGAACACCAAGGTCATTCATATAGACTTCGAGCCAACCTTCCGCAATCATGTCAGCAAAGATATGATTCATAAAAGCTTGGAAGGTGGGAGGGGCATTGCAAAAGCCGAAAAACATAACAGTGGGTTCAAAGAGTCCATACGGAGTGATAAAAGCTGCCTTCCACTAGTCAGCTTCCTTGATCCGAACATTGTTATATCCCCAACAAATGTCAAATTTAGTGAACCAGGTGGAGTCCTTCATTCGGTTGATAAGAGGAGGGATAAGGGGCAGCGGGTATGCATTGCAGATGGTGTGGGAATTCATGTATCGGTAATCCTGACAAGGGCGAAGGGATCCATCTTTCTTTGAAACAAAGAAGAATGGTGCGGCTTGAGAAGACTTTGACAGAATGATACATCCGCTCTTTAGATGTTCATCAATGAAAGCTCAACACGCTTCTTGTTCTTTAGGGTTGAGCAGATAAACTTTGGCAATTTTCGGGATGAAGGAAGGTTTAAGTTTGATGGTATGATTGAAGGAGTGATGTGGAGGGAGTTGATCATAAGTTTTTTCGGAAAAGACATTTTCGAAGTCCTTGCACCAAGAAGGAAGAGAGGTTTCAAGTGGTTTATTTTCTTGGGCAAGTTGAGTGAATAACATGATCTTGTTGATCATCTCATGTTTGGGTTCTTGGGGGAGGTACTCACTAGGAGATACATCAACCCCATTGGGATATCGCTCAGTAAACAGGGAGAAAATTTCTTGGTCAACATCAAGATCAAGTAAGCGAAGAAGGTAATGTCGGGGAGGTTCCTCTATAGAAGGAGTAATGGGGTGAGACTGAGGGAATGAGATGGTGTGAGATTTCCAATCGATCTGGGGATTTCGGGTCTTGAGCCAAGGCATGCCCAAGATAATTTGTTTATGCTTGAGAGAAACGACCATAAGCTCAATATATTCTGGTTGTTTGGCGATGTGGACTAAGGGTTTGGCTTTCCAAAGAATAGTGCCTTTCTTGTTAAGAGTTCCATTGATATTGTATGCCTCAACGGGTTTAGGAAGACGTTGCATGGGAAAGTTCATATGGGAGAGAAGTCCTAGGTCAATGAAGTTTCCAGTGGCTCCGGAATCAATGAGGGCAGTGGTTACGACGATTTGATTTCCGACTTGTAGCTTTACTGGGAAACGGAGAGTACATTCATTGCAGGGTGCTACAAGTACATGGTGAAGATCATGGGAAGAAGACGTCAGTACGACTTCCCAGTTTAAAAATCCTGATTAATCTTCATCACAGAAACTTCCTCCTTTGCGGGTTCTGACTCCTCGTAATACATTTGGAGGACTTGAAGGATTTTGCCTTCGGCTTTTCCCTGAGTCTTAAGGGAATCGACGAAAGAAGAGAGGGCAGAAGGGGTTCCGACAGAGGGGGAGGAAGGAGAAGGTGTTGTTTCGGTAGTGCAAATGTTCTGAGGACGAGTGGTTTGAGGGCAAGGAGAGGGGCAAGAGAAATTATTCCTAGGTTTAGGGCATTGGTTGGCATTATGTCCTGTGTTGCGGCAATGAAAACATTGTCCTTCTCAGATGTATTTCACACACTCCTGAGGGGAGAGCTTAGAGAGCAAGATAGCATTGATGTCCATGGCATTGGAATCTCTGGAAGAAGATGGATGGGAGAAAGTGAGGGGTTTGCCTCCTTTCAGGGCGAGGATACACATTTTCTGCGCGTGGAACGTCTTGACCTTCTCAATCCATTCTTTAACAGTAGTGGGGATAATTGCCATGGAAAGAATTATGGGAGCGAGTTGTTGGTCCAATCCCAGAGAGAACTGGTCAATGAGGGTGATGTCGTCAGTTATTCCAGCACGGGAGGAGAGGTGCTGGAAGTCAGTGATGTACTTTTGGAAACCATCATTATTGACTCCATCAGAATGACAGAAAGACCTCTGGGTTAGTTTCGAGAGTTCATGACGAGTGGTGGCCTTGGTGTCGAAGGAGAAGAAGGTGGATTCGAAATTTTCAGTGAATTTATCGAAGGTTAAATCTGCAGCATTGGCGTTGGTGTCGGCCATCTTATCATACCACATTTCGGAGAAGGAGACTCCTCGTCCTTGACTCATCTTATTCAGAGTGGTCATGATTCACTGGGAATCAAGGATGTAAAGGTCTTTGTTGATTACGAAGTACGCACGCATGGCTTTGATCCATTGTGTGGCGTCGGCAGGTTCACCAGAAAAGTCAGCAGGGAGGGCCGCCTTAAATTCAGTGGGAGCGCGGGACATGGGGATGGGGGTAGTTTCACTGGTCAGAGGGTTTGCTGGGGTATGAGGGGGTCTATGTTGCTGGGAAATGCTAGGCCCAGGGGTTACTGTGGTTCGTGGGTCGACTTCAACTTCAATATCAGAAGGTTCATCGTCAGGTGGTAGCCCGTAGCATCGGCGAAGGGCTCGTTCAGAATGGGAGGAAATGTTGCTAGAGGGGGTGTCCTACTCCTGAATAGGAGGGACGAAAGAACACACTCATTCTTTTGTTACACATAGTGTACACAAAGAGAAAACTTGAAGGAATACTTCTCAGGAGGTACTCACGAAGAGACACTACATCTGAGAAAGTACTAAGGTCAAGGGTCTAGGGTTTCAAGGGAGAGTCAATCGGACATCAGAACACAAGAGTACGCTAGTATTGCATAGAACGAGTGTAAAGACTACTAGTACACAGCAGGTGGATATAAGTACTAGGGGACGCGTCATCAGAGAATACAAAGGAAGGTGGTGGAATGATGATGTAAAGGGACGTGTCATCAGAGAATACAAAGGAAGGTGGTGGAACAATGATGTAAAGGGATGTGTTATCCATAGTAACGAATGGGAGATAAGAACTATGAGGCCGATATGAGAGAATCGGCCAAGGAGATAGCTGTCCAAAGAACAAGAAAGAAAACAACAGAAAGAATCAAAGAAGAACAAACGTAGAATGTACTGGACTAATCATAAGAAGACCTAAGTTCCATATCATTTGAAATAGACCTAAGAAAAGATGTATTCGTTGTGGGAAGCAAAAGAGGTAAAAATAATGAGAAAGGAGAAAAACTGTAACACAATGGTGAGTCAAATACATTGCTATTTTTTTTCCCTTGACAATATTATATATAGGGGGAACCGTTTGTACAAAGGCTACCGAGAACTAATTAGGTGGATACCTGGGCTCCAGGAGTTGCTACTTAACTCAAATAATATGAGCATCCTAGACAGCATTATCAAGCAGGTAACATTGGGCACTTTGGTTATTAACTGGATATTTGATCATTGTCTCAGCTAACAGGAGGAACAGATGCTGCTCATAGTGATGATGCCGCCAACCTCAAAACGTCTATAGTGATGTGGCTACCTCAATCTAATCCTGCCAACCATCTTCAACCACATGACAAGATAAATCATGGCCTCTATAATGATGTGACCGTCAGATCAATATATCCAGTGGAATTTGACTGGGACAATGTGAAGTACATGATTATGATACCTGAGGTTTTGCATAGCTGAAAGGTGAAATAACCTAATGCAGACATCAGAATAACATTCAGAATTTGCACTCTGAATACCTCATAATGGCAAACTTGTGGCCATGGTTTATCTACAAGGATGGAAAGTATGACCCAGCCCACCCCGCTAAAGGTTTATTTCAAGGCAGCTTACTTGTGAAGGTGATTTCTTCTCTTCCTCCTCTAGGCTTCAAACTTTTATTCATGCATACTAGGCATTCCAGTTAATGTTCACCTCTTCAAGCTCTGTCACTGACGAGAATGTCCTGAACTCCCAGCCTAAAAAGCAACATTATGTAGAAAGACACACTCGTACCAATGTGGCCGATCTCCTCCAGATGAAGAAAGTGGAACTGCGAACTATTGCATATGTAGCAGTGCAGGTGAGTGCTTCATCAACAATCTTATAGGTCAGTGAGTTGTTCCAATTTCTGCAGGTTCGATTTGCACTCTTGAGCTGTGGGTCCTGAAGGCTCATGGATGGCATATTCAATCACACTCTATTCTACATATGAGAATATTGTGAATTGGTTCAAAGTCATGGAAGACACAGAGGATTGGATATTTGTGGATTGCTTATTGCTGTGGTGGAATAGGTAAGTGGTCATCCGACATGTCTGACCACACATCTGACATACAGTATGATGATTGTCTCCAGACAAATTTTTGGCCATGAAGCTGTCCTTATTTATGCCCCTCAGAGAGCTGACAAGTTGTCGGTGGCAGTGTCATTCAAAAGATGCAGTATTGTCAACACTGCGGTGCACATGAATGGCAATACAGCAGTGCATGTGGATGACAGTACAGCAGAACAGACAACAGACAACATGGTGGCATGCATGAGCTAGTGGGACTACCAAGTTGGTGGCGGTGTGGTTGAAGAGGCATTGCATGACAACACAGTTGTGGACATGGCTGACATACAGCAGCACACACAATTGATCACACAGTGACATGCATGGGCTACAAGATCTTTATTATAATAAATTTTTTGATTTGTCTGTTCTCTCAGAAATGTGCGATTGCTCAACATCCATACATAATTGTGTGTGAGGCTGCCAGAATCACTCAATATTGTCCATCCGGGCCACACCAGTAAATAATATATTTCATGGCAAGCAAACGAAAACTTGTGGTGTTGGTCAACATAAGCATTACAGTAATTTGCTGAGAAATGGTAGAATCACTATTCTTTTGTGCAGTACATGTAATTAAGTGATTTCATGGGAGGCAAGGTATTACTTGTGGCCATGGTTGTTGAGAATTCTGGTATTTCTTATCTTATCTTTCATTTCCTGATACCAGATTCTAGATCGGTCTTTGACCTTATTCTTATGCTATTCCATATTACACATCACATATAGATAAGTTCTTTCTTATCTCATGGTCTAGACTATGACATCACCCTTATCTGGTGTTTCATAATGTCATAAGATGTGACACACGTTTTACTATACGTTTCACATTCTCTTACATGTTTCATACTTGAAACATCTTCTACTTACACCGTGTTTCATATCTGAAACAGGTTTCAGGGTTAGTGTATAACACTATATAAGACCAGGCCTTAAGCCCGTCTTCCCTATCAACTTAACTAGTCAATCCAGTTCTTCGCTCCTATACTCTCACTCAGAACCACTTGAGCATTAGCCTCCCACCTATTGCTCTCCTCTGAAGACTCTTTGTTACCATCCATAACCAATCAGTGAGTTATCTCCCACTGATACCATAATCCCTTCTTGTCCCTGCGTAATCGGGATATCTATCGTCCCGATAATGGTGATGGTAGTAGCAGAATTGAATTTCTGTGTGAAACTGCAATATGTAATTGGCAGCTGCTATCACAATTATGTATATTGCCAAAGTGGCCTAGCCTTATAAACCAATATGGTTATGGGTCTTATCTATTGTGCTGACAAACATTGCCCAGAAATAGAAGTTTGTTACCATTGCAACATATGTATCAGGTCAATACATATTGTCCAAGTGGGCTACAGTACCTTTATAAGGGCTTATATGCCCTTATGCAAAATATGCTTCTTGCAGAGTATGTAAGAGGTATATAAGGGGTATATCAGAAAAGTGTGATTCTTGTGATGTCACACAACTGCCAGTAACAAGGTTATTCTGATCGAGGGGAGAGAGCGCAGTTGGGTTTGCCATGAGCAAGAGCGATAAAGGACTGACACTTGTTGCGGTCGCTTCCAAGATTAGGGACGCTCGCGCTTTGGGGTTCTCACCGAGGTACTCAAGATAGGGGACAGTTGGCTCCGGAGATTCGCGATTCGGACTCCTACACCGCCACCGAGCGCAGGGGCACGCTCTCCAAGGCGACATCTATGGCAACACCCGGGTCTTTCAAGTAAAGCGAATACACCGGTGAATATGATACACGGAGAATGATAGCCATCCAACAGGGCAATCATCTACTCGCGACAGTTTCATTCATAGTATGACGAGATGTTCCATGGGTATTTCATCGGGCTGGCCATGTGCTTCCCTGAATCGCCGACTCATGGCCACTCCCTGCTGTTGTTGGGTTTTCAGTCTGATCACTCGGTGCCAGTTTTTTTTTGAGGGGAGCCAGTACAACTTATTTCTCTCTAGAGCCGTATATACGTGACACAAGGTATGAATAATAGAGCAACATCAACAGAAATGATAAAGGTAAGTCGGGAAAGTCAGGTTCATTTCCTGTATAAGAACCCGTGACTCACTGGCATGCTGGGTGGGCGATTCCCTCCATGATAGCCAGGACCATTCAATCAGCTTGAAGGTGTTGCTGCGGCTGGTCTGAGGGCCAAGGCAGGGCCGTCTTCCCGATTTCCAATGGTTTGCCCGTAATACCACAACCAACAAGACTTCATGATCCGACTCAGACGAAGTGCTTGCGCGGAGCATCAGGTGTGGCAAGGGACTTCCTTAGAGGCGCAACTGCAATCTCCTCGAAACTGTTCAACCAACACTTGGATCTGTCCAACCCGTCTAGCCTGCAATTCTCCCGGGCCTGTCCCGCCTCTCCTGCGTTTCGACCGCAGTCGCACGTGACGGGATGCGTCCGACCGACCGGCACCCAGAGGCTCAGCACCACACAATTCACATTCCCGATACTAAGTATGGCCTCATGCGCGTTCACACCTCAACTCTATCCGCATCACCCCGGTGACCTATCACTGGATCGTTATGCCCTTCGGGCATTAAATATCTCAGTCCTTGAGCATGGGTATATGTACGTATCTACCTCGATATCTTGAGGCTTCCTTGTTTCTTCCTTCCTGCTGGCACCCGCCAGTAATCGTGGCAGTGAGCTTGTCCTACGAACTTCGAAGATGGTCGTATTCGTCGCAGCATTCACGGCGTTTCTCGCGGTCGCTAGCACTGCGGGAGCTCGGATGATGCGCAAGGACGAGGCGAAGATGCGTCAAGCAGAAGCTGCAAAGCGATGGCAGCGCAATCATAGACCTTCCGTCTTGGACCCAGCTAACGCCATCAAACGAACTTGCAATGTGCAAAACATCACATTCACGAATCCAAAGGCATCCGGTGAGTTGGGGTGGCCGTCACATTACGGTGCTTGATGTTGCTTGTGGTCCTTGCAGATTTTTTTGTCGATGGGAGTGCCCTTCCGTTGGTCGATTTCGACGTTGGACCCAGTTGGGCTGGGCTGCTCCCCATCAGTAACGACACGAATGAGACGCGCCAGGTATGATTGAATCAGGGACTGCGCTTCCGAGTTCGTGGAATGCTGACCTTTTGATGCAAAGCTCTTCTTCTGGTTCTTCCCACCTGGCCCCGAAGGGAGCCTCGATGACCTTATATTTTGGTACGGTGGATATCCAAATTAACGAATATGTATGAACCAGATATTGGTTAGGACGAATGGCGGTCCCGGATGTTCTTCGCTTGAGGGACTTCTCCAAGAGAACGGGGTCGGCAGTTTCAAATCCCAACTCCTATCCCGATATCTGATGGCGTCGCTTAGCCCCTTTCGTGGTCCTATGGCCAAGAAAAGCCCACAGTCAACGAAAATAGTTGGACTAACCTCTCCGCTGTTCTCTGGGTCGAGCAACCTGTCGGCACTGGCTTCTCACAGGGGACTCCAAATATCGAGAATGAGGACCAACTTGCTGAACAGCTTGTCGGATTTATACAACAGTTCCTCGAAATATTCTCCGAATTGAAGGGAAGGAAACTCTGGCTCACAGGTGAAAGTGTGAGCGTGTCGTCTTTTTGGGGGTGGGATGAGCAACTCACGGAGGGCGTTTCGGCTAGTATGCTGGCAAATACATTCCTTGTAAGTTGCACGAACTAGTCCGAGATAGGGCTCACCATTCGTAGACATTGCAAACTATATCTACGAGAACCCGACGTTGTTGGATCTTTCTCTTCAAGGAATTTGGATTAGTGACCGTGCGTTCTCATCGGTTACCGGGATTTGTTTGAATGAGTTGACAATGTCACCCAGCATCACTTTCGTGGGATATCGTGCAAGAAGAAATCCCCGCAGTGGACTTTGTGCACAAATATCAAGGCCTGTTTTCTTTCAAGTAAGACCGCCTTAGCTCCGACTCTTCCCTCATTTCGTTTTTCACGTTCAAACTCACGCTCTACCTCACTAGCCAAACCTATCTTGAGTACCTCGACCAGAAAGCCGCTACCTGTAATTACACGAACTATGTCTCTACTTACGTGACATACCCACCGAAAGGGCTCCTCCCTCTTCCGGGAAATTCTGTTGAAATTGCGAATGGATGCGACCTCTGGGGCGACGTTTTCAATGCCTCGTTGATAATCAACCCTGCATTCAACATCTATCGTATCTGGGATACGGCGAGTAATGAAACAACGTTGAGCAACAAAAACTGATACCGAAACCTACAGTATCCGATCTTTTGGGACGTCCTCGGCTTTCCGTGTGGCTTTTTCGTTCCATAGCACAAACAAAGTCTGACATGGTCCATAGAGGTTCTTTTGCGGGGCAGCAATCGCCCCTTTATTTCGACCTCCGCGAAGTCAAAGAAGCGATCCATGCACCACTCGACACGAACTGGACCGAGTGTTCCGATGTCGATGTATTCCCGAACGGAGACCAGAGCTTACCATCCGCTTTCACAGTTTTACCGACCGTGATCGAGAAGAACGTGCGGACTGTGATCGTGCATGGGTTGGCTGACTTCAGGTTTATCGCTGAAGGGTACGTCTTGCAGGTCGCTTGCCGTTCTCAGGCCGTTGGGTGCGGCGCAGTATTGATGCACGAGACATGTTAGGACACGTATCGTGATACAAAAGTAAGTTCAACGACCATGACTTGGCTTCCATGCAACCAAAAAAAGAACGTATGATTGGCTCATATACTCACGTTCGTCCCGCTGTGGTACGACAGCATGACGTGTACGTCTGTCTTGTCAACGATACGACACTGCGTTTTTGGGTTGACGGCGCGTTCGTTTGTTTCCAGGGAACGGATTCCAAGGATTCCAAACACCAATTGCTAACGACAGCTTCATCGTCGACGGCGTCGGAGCATACGGAAGCATGCACTCGGAGCGTGGATTGACCTACTTTGAAGTCAATCTCAGCGGACATATGGTACCGCAGTTTGCACCTGTGGTGAGCTTTTTTGTTTTGGGGAGGGAGGGAGGGAGGAGATGCTTGTAACTCTATGCGTTCATCGCGCCGAGCGTCACGATCCATTTGGGCTAATACGTTTTTCGACAGGCCGCCTTCCAGATCATGCAGTACTTGATGGGCTTTAGGGATACGCCTTAGTGAGAGGTGTTATTATCGCATGTGTACTTTGGACTGGAAGGTTACGGAACGAAATCCTGGACCGAACCACTTAGTCAGAGGTTGACTTGGCTTTAGTATACACCACTATGTAGAAATTGGGATTAAATTGCGTCAATTCGACGTCGTGAGGAACTTCAAATCGATGTCTATTCTTGGGCAGAGAAATTTCCCGGCGCAACACGGACTAATAATACGACAAAGGAACGTCTAAAAAAGATACTATACGATATAATTTCACGTACGCAACAAATTCGTAGAGGCTACAGAGGACAGGTATAAGACTAGAAATGAGATGGATACAGATCGAGGTATGGAAATACAAGTCGATGTATGATCACGTCGAGGTCCCTGAACGAATACGAGAAAAAAAAGGCGAAAAAGGTTGAAAGATACCAGAGATTCGCCACGACGAGTAGAAAATAAATAATCCATTCCATACGATCGATCTCGTCAACGAGAGGCCGGCGGGAAAGCATCTATAGCGCGGGCTCGCATCCGGACGACTCAGACGACGAGCAGGAGGGCCGAGGCCGCGGCGCTCAAGACGAACGCGGTATGGACGCCGCACAGACTGTGTGACGCGCTGCTGCTTTGAGCGACGGCCGTCGCAGTCGGCGCGATCGACGTGGCTGCGGTCGCTGTGTTGATCTGGTCACTAGTGACGGTGGGACTAGTGACAGTGGACACGACACTCGGAACCGCGCCGGTGGTGCTGGACGTCGCGGTTGAATCGCCGCCGGGGGGCACGCTAGCCAACGACCCGGTAGATAGAGAAGACGTGGACTCCTCGTCCAATACACGCATCAGAGGCCGTCCAAACTGTGGTACAGCGGAAACTGCAAGGAGTACGGACGCGTCAGGGATGAACGGGACGATCGAAGAAATCGGAGGGGACTTGCCAGAGGTCATTGACAAAAAAATGCACGAGAGGGCGGTTGCTTGGAGGAACGTCCCTGCGCTGACAAAGGTGGGTCGGAAGAGGATCATCTTCATCGCGTCGTTTGTGGGGAATGAATGCGCGGGTGCGTTTGGCAAAAGGGAAAAGGGCGAGGGCCTGCTCGGAGGAGGGTAATAGCAATGGAGAAGAGAGTAGATTGAAGGTTATGAAGAAGTGCGCTCCTGCAGCGGGCTTGATCGGTCGGTATACAAGGTGTGAGCAAGCTGAAGGGATTCTTGGTACGGTGAACGCGTTATATACGCATTGCTGCAGAAATTTAGTATACAAGGCGCGTCATATAAGGAATGAGGCACAGTCGGAAGCTGGGAAAGTAAAGATACAACGATGGGGAAAACAACTCACCGGTCTGGATCAAGTAAAACAAGACAAAGAGGTGCGAAAGAGGTCGAATAGCCCACACGGCATCGACTTTGTGGGCGTACATTACACCGAGAGGTACTCTGAGGCAAAAGCTAACCGGGGGACTTGGTGTAGGTGGACATTTCCATAATGGGATGGACGTTTGTACTTTGGTGTCGCAGATTGGAGATTGCTCGGAGTTTCGAGATACAACACATGTTCCGTACATGCCGGAAAGGGATCCCAGGAAGACTGTTGAATTTGCCCCACGGTGGGTGAGAGTGGGTGCGACGTCTGGGATGGCATTTCCAATCCCGCGCCTGCCGACCGACCTTAGAAATGCCGCGGCCCGGGCGCATACCGAAATCGGCCAGGGGCATGGACAGCCGTGACGCTGTATGTATGATCACAATCACCGTATCGTATGTACTTGCTGGAAACCGGTGTGTATATTTCACCCATCACCACGATAAAAAGAGAGACAACCACTCCAGACTGGGTGTATATATTAGACAAGACTGGTCCAATGAGCGAGATGCGGCACAGTACGGTACGATACAGTCCCACATATACAGATTCGTAGAGGCTACAGATGGCGCGTATAAAACAAGGAATAAGATGACTACAGAGCAGGGTATAGAATCACGAGTTGGTGTAGAATCACGTCGATGTCCTTGACCGAGTCCGAGAAAGAAAAGAAAGGCGAGAGTACGTTGAAAAGACAGCAGCGGTTCGTCACAGCGATGATAATCAAAACCTTGTACGACCGGCCCTCATCGAAGAGAGAGGCCAAGCGGAGCACATCTAGAGCGCCAGGTCGAGTCCGGACAACCCGGGAAACGAGTCAGATGGTGACCGAGGCAGCGCCGCACTTGGTGGGTCGACGGATCCGGAAGAATTGGGCTCTGCGTCCAGCACGTGCATGTGCGGGCGCCCGAATTGGGGTGCGGCGGAGACTACAAAGAGCCAAGAATCGTCATCACGCATCAGGGATAAATGGGACGAATAGACGGAGAGGGGGCGAGACTTGCCAGAGGTCATTGAGCAAACGATGCACAGCAAGGCGAATGCTTGGAGGAACGTCCCTGCGGGGACAGAGGTGGGCCGGAAGAGGACGAACCTCATGGTGGTGGTTTGTGTGGGACGAACGAGCGGTGTGTTTTTGGAAAAGAAAGAGTAAAATGCGACCACCAGCTCGGAGGATTGAAAAACTCAATGAAAAGCACGGTCGTTCCACAATGAGGAGAGGATACAATGGGGAGAAAGGATTCCTCATGAGAGAACTCGCATTTAAACCACGCGGAACGGTAGCACGAGACAGCGCGAAAGAGGTTGAATGGGATAGTCGCGAGCTGTAGGCGCTCGTGACGCGGATGAATCTGCGTTGGAGATTCCATAATGGAATGCGTCCTTTGTATTTTCGTGTGGACTGGATACAACTGCACCTGAGCGAAACTGCAGAGACAAGCGCATGCCCAAATCGGGAATACAAGCTGGCGTTTTGTCGGTGTCGGTATTTTCCGGTTATGGGAAACGTCTTACAAAGTGCTTCCTGTGTCTGCCAGAATTTCCTAACGGCTCGAGACTACTACGCAACCGTGACTTGTACGGCTTGTAATTTCACAGCCCTGCCCCCCAAACGTCTCCAACATGCCACTCCGGGCAAAATTCCCCACTAAGACACCTAGAAAATTGAAGACGCCGGCAGTCCCTCGGCAAGTAACGAGTTTCGACATCTCAGCCTTGACTCGGAAGGAGAGCTTTCACTCGGAACTAGGCGCCAGCATTTTGATGAGAGTACACTCCCGCCGAGTCGCTATAACGGAGATATCATCACAGATTGCTGGTTCCCTGACAAAATTTTACCGGTAGTCCCTAGTGCAGAATTGCTCAACGCGCTCACAGGACCCGATGGGCATCCGCTCTACGACTCGTCAACGAAGCAGTGGGACCCGCAGTATTCTTCGCCAATATTGCGTAAAGTGGCGAGCCGGCAAAGACCTGATCCAGGACAAGGGGAGAAGGGACTCAGTACATTCATGGGTACAGTCATGGACGCCCTGGTCCGCCACCATGACGAGGAACATTCTTCTGCCGCTGCCTCTGTGCTACTAGGGACTGCGATGTCATCTCGTACCAACTCTTCCCCTTCCCCTACCCTTTCGTGTTCGAATACGAATGCATCCTCACCTGTGACATCTTCCCCTGCTGTGTCCATCCACGACATATCTCCCCCTCCTCTCTTCATATTCAATATCATGCGCAAAGCCTGGCGCACTGGTGTCAGGACTTTTTTTGTCCTTGAATGCAGCAACAGCACCTGCCGATGCATCGACCCCCGATATGTTCATTCCTGATACACCCCCCCTTTTTACCTCAGCTTCGACGTTACGCTCAGACACTGGTCCGTTTGCATCAGGGTCCACTCGCAGACCTAAGCACGAATTCCCTCCGAGACTCTGGTCTTCGGTGGCTGCTACGCAACCTCCATCGGGTGATGCCTAGTTCAAACCCGATTGCGCGTTGGTTCGAAAACCCGCAGACGGAGTCACTGAAGCTCTAGGTTGGGCAGACGTGCTCATGACTGGAGCTGACTTCCAGACAGCAGACAACCTTGCGAATTGAAAGCAAGACGCTAGCAGTGTTCGACGCGCAGCCCAACAGAGTGTTCTCCTACTCTCTTTCTTTCCACAGCATATGTATGATCGTGCTGGGGGTGTGTACTCCCGATCGTATGACCTGCATGAATCACCTCTCCCACTCTTTCGCATCTTCTGCGCTGCCACATTCGCTCAAACTTCGTGGTTAGGGCTGGATGATACGTTTGATTGTCGACTCCACCCTGTGATCGCTGTAAATGGCGAGCAATATTTCCTCATTTCCAAGTGTTTCTCCAGCTGTGTCATCCGGGGCCAGTGCCACTACCACCTGGTTTGTCTCCAAGTCAGTCACCTGTTACGCCAGACAGTGACCAAAAGAACATTTTCGTAATCAAAGATTCGTGGGTAAATGTCGAGCGCCAATGATCGGAGAGGAGACTCTCGATGCGGTTGAAAGACGTCGACTGTGTCCTGAAAGTAGAGAAGGCTTGGACCGTCCAGCGGGACGGTCAGGATGACTCGACTTTGCTTCGCCGCCCTGCAGCCTTCATGTCGCACTTCGAGCAGCAATGCGACCACCGCGTTCGCCGACTGACTCGTCCTCAGCCCTGCTGGGCGTCCGATCACGCACGCTGCAAGTCCCCTGGAGGTCATCACTTGTGTCCTCGACCTTGTTATCAGGTGAGGATTACATTTCTCGCGGTGACATGTTACTTCTGACTGATAATAGCCCACAAGCGGATATGGCTTCTTGGGTTCTTAGCATCGGGATATTAGCAGTCAACAATGCCATGATGTATGAGGAAAGCCTCCCTGATGGTACCATTAGGGCACAGGGTTTGCTGATCGACTTTGATCATGCGATCAAGGTAGATCGCACGGCCTGGACCTTGGGGATCGTGCGGTGAGTCCAGTCGACCAGAGTCATCTTTTGGGCCTCACAGCGCATATAAACAGGGTACACTTCCGTCATGGCTATCGAGCTTCTCCGCACCGCCGACGATAAACTGGTTCAGCACACCCCTGCTCACGATCTCGAGTTCTTCGTGTACCTCTTGTGTTGGATCAGTCGCACTTGACGACGGTCCAAAAAGTCGGTTACGCAATGATTCGCACAAAAGGTTGGCCTTGGAGGAGTGGTATGAGGGCAACGATTTACCCACATTGGCAAATAAACAAGGAGGGTTGTATGTCGTCTGCCAGCCACCTCGACGACATCACCCATCACTACGCCGAACTCCGTTCATGTGTCGCCGTGCTATCCGACCTCGTCAGCCAACAACAGCAATACACTTGTCGTAACGAGCGCAAGGCTTTGGACGACCAAGTCGATTACCTCACTGGATCTAAACGACCCCGCTCTGCGGAGCACACGGGGCCACCACTCGACCACGATGCGGTGATCTCTATTCTCCGCCGCACGTGCTTGTACATACACCACCAGACGGTCCTGGAGAAGGACGATCGTGACCTTGAGCCATTCTACCTCACGAAGAAGGACCGTCACCGTGCAAGTCTGGTCTCTGACTCGGAAGGAACCCGTATTTGTTCTTCAACGGACGTCCTCGACTCGAGAGAGGCGGTCGCTACGCGAAGAAGAGACGGGTTCCGCGTTGTATACGTTGCCCTATTGTAGTTTAGATCACCTTTTTCTGTACCTCTGTATAGGTGTCGTTATGCGTTACAATTTAGAGGGTCGGATCTGGACCCGAAAGGTCCAAGAATGTTCCTGTCACAGGAAACATGGCGGTCAACAAATACATAGCCCTTTTGTTCTTCTATACGCAAGGCACACGATGAAAGAGTATGTCATCCTACATAGAAACAATCCAACGCAAAGACAAACGTGTTAGTAACGAGCATGTGATTCTCCCTGCCACAGCACGTCGGATACTCGTGGTGCATGAGGCCCTGCAATTAATTTTAAAAGTCGGACTTGGGCCTGAGAGGTCCAAGAATGTTCCGGTTATAACACACACCTGCTTCCCCGTGTTTATCCGGCTCGGGACTATGCAACCATGACTCGTACAGCTTGTAATGCGTGTTCCTGACCCGACTATTATGATCACCAAGACTAGGTCGTGTTGCAGGCAATGTAAAAACCACACGAGGATATTGTAACTGTAACGAATGATAACAAAACTGGCAATCACGCTCAATCGACATCCTCGATAGGCTCAGACGCCAGCGGCACAGGCGACGCTGTGCCCGACCCAGACCCAGACCCGGACGCGGCAGCGTGACTCGTGCTCGCTTTTGCCGCGCCAGCGGTCGAGGTCGCCTTGCGTTTCGCACTCGCGACCTTCAGATGCTGCTTTTGGCAAAAGTCTCTAAACGCCTCGAGCGCGTCGGAAACGTGTACCTTGCTCGGCCGATCAGCTATCCTACACCACACCCGTCAGCCAGTCTCGTTTGGAGAGTAAACGACCGCCCGCGAACGTACCGGGCACACATTTCGTCCACGATGTCGCTCCCGACTAAAAACGGCATGTCGACGATGACCTTGGCGTACACTTTTAGCAGCAGTGCGGGATCCGCCTTTGATGGCGGCCGCGGTGTCTACCCAGCCCTGCAAGCGAGCCTTGATGTTTGGTCTGAACTCTTCCCTCAGGTCCTCCACCTCTGGGTCTTCCCCATCGACTTCAAAGTAACCCAGCATGTCGCCTTCATCATGGCCTTCGACGCCTGGGGGAAGCGGTATGCCGATCATGAGCGCAGCGAGCGCCATGGGGTGTGTGGTGTCGGCTTGGGGTGTCAGGACGCCCTTGACCCATCGTTCCACGCGCGTACGACGGTTGAGCGAATCGCGACGGAGAGCGAGGATTTGGGTCAGTTCCGTCCTGTTGATTTCGGAACCGATATTGCAGAAACTGAGGCGGATGGCGGCGTGGAATACCCTTGTGACGTCCAAGAGCTCTTCTTCGACGATCGACATGGCGAATGTGCGATAGAAGAAGTTGGTCGACATGACGAGCACGGCGGATTGGAGGGATGCGGCGTCCTGGGGGCGCAAGAGGTGTTTGTGGGCCATGAGAAGCTTGTTGACGCTCTCTGTTCTGTTGTTCAGAGACATGATACGTAGCGCTGCGGAAAGGTTGTCGGAGGAGTGGCCGGCCACGGACATCAAAAGTGGGTGGAGATCTTCCTCCAACTCGTCTTCGTCCTCGGCGATGGAAATCATGCTGGAGTATAGCGGGCCTGAGGGTGCGACTCTAAAAATGTCGAGGAGGGCGGTGTGAACGAGGTCGCGTAGTCGGGATTGTTGGTCGGTGATGCGCCATGACCAATGGGAGGCGTAAAAACATCTGGGATAAAGGTCCTCGTCGCAGATGGTTGACCAATCATCAGAAACGTAATTTTGGTCGCCGTCGTCGTCGACAATGTTGAGATCGCGAGTGATGTGCTCTGCGTGATGAGCGGAAAGCTCGTCTTCGTCGTCTTCGGGGTCCTCATCGTCGAGATCTAATGGGGGTGTGAGGCGCATGGGGGAGAAGAGGTGAGAAGACGGACATTTGGTGCCACCGCGCAAGAGTTGCTCTAGGGCGGACCAGCCGAGAACGATGCGGATGTCGTCCAACATGTCGGGGACGAGGGCTCGCTGACGTTTTGTGCCTGTTGCGAGGATGGTCATGAGGAGGTCACGCCATATCCACAAGACGACGTTCTGGAGATTGTGGGCGCCGTTGAGCATGAAGGACTTGACGAGCTTGCCGGTGGAGCTTGTGATGTTGATGGGGATGAACATGGTGGCGTAGGAGCACCTGCAACTGGAGAGCGGTGAGGGACGGAAGGGGAGATGATGCAGAGACGTGCCCTCCACAACAGCCCCGGATCTGATCGAGCGCGTCGCAGGCGAAGAGAAGGCAGGCGTGTGCGGCGGCAAAGTTTGTGCGGAATTCGAAGACGACCTTCCATATGTCGGTAAGCCACTTGGCGAGGGTGTCGACGGCCTCGGAGAGGAGCTGTTCCCTGCGGGAGCGCTCCTTGACGAGGGCGCGTTTGGCGTCGCGCGCGAGCTCGAGCAAGAGGGCAGCGATCTCTGCCTTTTTTGCCTTGAGGTTGAGGGGGGGCATGCGGGCGAGCCTGCGAAGCATCTGTGCGGCGGCTGCGTTCGCGGCCCTGCGCCTGTGGGTGGGGATGGTGTCGAGGAGGGGCGCGAGGTGGTTGCGGACGAGGAGCTGCTGTGCGTCGGGGGGGAGGGCATCGTAGAGAACAAGGAACCTGGTGGGGCGGTGGACAATAGGACGGCAATCGGGAGGGGGACTGTACCTTTTGCTCGCTGTTGTTTCCATTGGAGAAGGTGGCATTGCAGCCGGTCGTCTGAGTCGGCTGCCTCGAGGCGGCTTCCATAATCCGACCTTGTCCCATCCCCGGGCCACGTTGGAAACGCGCGCACGGCTGGTTATCAACACACGATCTCGCCCATTTCTCCCAATAAAACCTCCATGTCGAGTCCCCACAGACAGCGAAAGATGTTCCAAGGTCGGTCCACCCCGGATCATGTGCAAGCCCCTGACATCTCCCCAGCCTCGTCGCCACCCCGCGAAATCTCCCCCTCGCCCCGCGACAGACAGCCGCACCGCAAAAGCACAGTCCATGCCCATCGTCCCCTCCGTCCTCCAGGTATTCAACCCCCCCGCACAGCGCCAGCAGCAGAGCCCCCCCTCCGCAAAGCGCGCCACCACCCCCCCGCTCAAGCCCTCTCTCTCCAGAGAAGACATCCAGGAGCACTACCCGCCCCCGTCCCACTCGCTCAGCCACACACACCCCACGATGGGCTACCCCCGCCCCATCAACAGGATTGCCCCCCCATTCCTCGCTTCCTTCCATGCCATGGAAGAGCACTGGCAGATGACCGACGAGCTCATGGCAGAGATCGAGCGCGCCGACTATGCGCAGACCCTGAGTCAGCAACCCGCTGCGCCAGGGACGTCCGGCGTGGCATACGCCGGTGGCGCCCAGAGCGGCGCAGTCTATGTTCGCGAGGCCCCCTCCCCCCACAAGGACTCTGTCCTTGACCGCGTGCGAGCAGGCGAACTCCCCGTCCCCAAAGATGCAGACGCCATCCCCGCGAGGCGTCCTCCCCAGCCGAGCGACAGCGTCCAAGCTCGCAACCGTCCTCTCCCCGCCAGCCCTGGAAACTCGCCCTCCTACTCTCCCCAGGGGCACCCTCAGGCACGTGGACCCTCGCCCGATCGGGTGTCTCCACCTTACCACACTCCGCAAGGTTCTTCCGGCGAGAGTGCGACCGCGGGAGACTATGTCTCCCTCAAGCGCGAGTCATATCAGTCTTCCGCCGGTTCCCATGTCCGGATCCCGACGCCCCCAACCGCTCGTAAATCTTCCAGCGCAAGCAACGCGGAGAACACCCGCGCAACCCCACCTGCCGTCAGCAAGCTCGCTAGCCAAACACCGCCTCTTCAGGCGATGAAAACTCGCACGCCTGACAAGTCTCTTCCCGTCCAGGAGGAGCCCGAAGACGACGTCGCTGCGTCGTTGAAGGATGGTCTTCACTATGATCACCCGCCTCGCGATGACGACGATGACACCTTGATTGACACCGAGACCGGTTATATGCGCCCGGCGAACGACGACGGCGATTCAGGCAGCTACACCCCTCGCTCTCCAAGCGTCACCCTCCCAGACTCGTATCCTCCTCGCCACTATGTCCCTTCATACCCCAACAACCGTCTCGCGAATCTTGCGAAACACCACCGCAACGGTTCCACCGATCAGCTTGGCCTCCGTAGTTTTGACGCCGTCGTCAATTCAAAGTCTCAACCCAAACCATCCGAAGAGAGCCGTGAGTCGCCCATGCTTCTCGTGCAGGCAAACGCTGAGCCGGCCCCAGAAGAAACAGTGCGACGACAGCAAAGCCGTACCTTCAACGACAATCGGGACGATCGAAGCAATCGCGGTGCGGAGCAGTCCCAGAACCAAAGTCCAAACCCACAAAATATTCGGCCACATCCGCTCCAGACCCAAGTCCTCCGAGAAGACCAATATTACGACGATGCTGCGGCAGCATACCTCCAAACGTACTTCCACGCCACCCGCCCCAACGCTCCCATCCCCCCTACGCCACACAGCCAAACGGCTGCACCATCCCCATCCCCGTTCGTCTCTAGCATCCAACCCAGTCCTGCGCCTCCCGTCGGCTCACCCTATCCTTATCCCTTCACGCATGTCCGTCGTAACCAATACCCTGTACATACTGTACCCACTGCCCCGTCTTCCAACTACGATCCGAATCATCCATCGGTCATCGAAGAGCAGCTCGCCCTTCAGATGCAAATGTATGCGCTCAACAACAATGCTACCATGACCGATTCCACCTTTTCACCCTCTGCGACGCCATTCCCAAGCGCGGCGTACAATCCCTGGGCTTTCCTTCAAGCCTCGAGAGCCTTTGGGGGTCGTCGATTCGACTCGATGAGTTTACAGTCATCGCCGAGTCACCAGCCCGTCAGTTTACCTTTCCCGACGAGTCGCGGAAGAGGATTGAAGCGACGAGAAAAGTCGTCCAGTCTACGGACGCCTCCGTCGGGGACAAACCAAAAGGCGGTGAAGCCACCGCCACGCGTGGAAAGTACGCAACCGAGGGATACGAGCCCGGAGCCGTATTCGTCGGGTGAGGAGACGGCCGGTGATGGGTACGAGGTACACGAAGAGCCAGCGTGGGTAAACGGGGATGGATATGATGACGACGACGATGCGGAGTGGGTCGACGAAGAGGGTGACAAGGACGAACTACCGGACCTCGAATATCACCCGTCATTCATTTCAAACATGGAAAAAAGGCGACGAAAATGGGATTCGCGCTGGGAAGCGTTGCAGCAAGCGGTAAGACGCGTTCTCTGTTTTTCATCGTTTGCACCGGTCGCTGACCGATCGCGTCTAGTTCCAAGCGTTGGACTGTGAGACAGACGCGACGATGATCCTCCTCGCCGCGCCGTCCCATACGATGAAACTCCATTCCATGACGTCGCGCTCTGTGCGACGCGATCAGCTGATCAAGTCCCCCGCCATGGCGCAGATGCGCACCGCTTTCAAAGGCATCGCGTCCCGCCGGCACGCCACGCGTTCACGCACGGTCACCGCCTCCATCCTCGAACGTCTCCGCAGCTCAACGAGCGTTTCCGGCGACGGTTCCGACACGTCCACCTCAGAGGCTCGCGAAGGCGACCTAAAACGCGCGCTCGAGACGGCGTTGGGCAGCCTCGAGGCGTTGCGTCTCATTTACGGACATCGGGTGACGAGATGGGAGGAGGAGATGGCGCGGATTTCGGACGAGCGGGAGCGCGTGGAGTTGTTGTTGAGGCAGACCCTCGGGGTGAGTTTACAGCCCAACGGGGCCCACGTTGGGTTCTAGGACGGCGAGAGAGCCGTCGGTGGGTTTGATCGTTACAGGTAACTTATTCCCCCGCGTTCGTCGTCGTCGTGGCCGAACTCTTGGTTCTTTACTCTAATTCCCCTGTTGTACTTTTCGCATTGGGCGTCGCCATCTAGATGTCACGATCACGATCATGTTGTATGTTATTTTTCCTGCTATGCCCCCTGTCACGCTTGTTATACTACATGCTATCCATACATGCCTTTTCCATGACTTGTCTCGACGCAGGTGTTCATCCATCCGGAGATTCAGATTATCAGATAAGAAAATGCATACGGCTCGGCCTGTTCGCTTCATACATGTTACAGTTTGTCGACGGAAAGAGATGATGGTACATAGTTGAACGTTCAAGTTACAACCTAAACGACGAGTCCACTAGTCCAAGGCCTGGACGTCAAGGTGGTTAGTTGCAAGTACGAAAAGACGAGACGAAAAATGAAAGACGAACCTAAACATGTGATTCACCGGTCTGCACTAATGATAGCCAACCAATAGATAAGGAGCGCAGAAGAAAGCCTAGAAGAAGTTGCAGAAAAAAAAACGGTCTTTCACGATGTCGTTGTCGATATGCTTAGGCGAGGACGCCGAGGTGCGCGTTGGGGAACCCGTTGGCCCTGATGCGCTGGAGGAGCCACCAGAACGGGGTGGCATAGGTCATATCGAAGGCGGACTCGCTCTTACCACAACCGCCCGTGATCATGCCACCGATACGGCCACGGATGTCGGCGATTATGGCGCCCGAATCGCCGGGTTCCGAAAAGACTTCCGACTTGCTGTCGTAGTTGATTATCCCCCACTCCATCGAGGTCTGGTGGACCGACATGTCGGTGAAGTATTCGCGAACGACGGAGAATTCGACGCCGTTCGCGCGGCCGAGGGTGGTGTTGGTGGCACTGCCGCTTTTGACGACCAACAACTGCGGATCCCCGTCCGAGTCCCACATGTCGGGGGTGCGCATCAATTCGTCGGTGATGGCGCCACTAAGCGGAAGTAGACGATCAAAGGGATAGTGGAACTCCCAGTTGGGGTCTTCGTGGGGGAAACATTTGACCACGAACTCACCGGGCGACAGCTTCGTTCCTAGATTACAGTCATCGCCGAGTCACCAGCCCGTCAGCTTACCTTTCCCGACGAGTCGCGGAAGGGGATTGAAGCGACGAGAAAAGTCGTCCAATCTACGACCGACTCCGTCGGGGAAAAGGCGGTGAAGCCACCGCCACGCGTGGAAAGTACGCAACCGCGGGATACAAGCCCGGAGCTGTATTCGTCAGGTGAGGAGACGGGTGGTGATGGGTACGACGTGCATGAAGAGGTAAACGGGGATGGATATGATGACGACGATAATGCGGAGTGGGTCGACGAAGAGGGTGACAAAGACGAGCTACTGGACCTCGAATATCACCCGTCATTCATCTCAAACATGGAAAAAAGGCGACGAAAATGGGATTCGCGCTGGGAAGCGTTGCAGCAAGCGGTAAGACGCGTTCTCTGTTTTTCATCATTTGCACCGGTCGCTGACCGATCGCGTCTAGTTCCAAGCGTTGGACTGTGAGACAGATGCGACGATGATCCTCCTCGCCGCGCCGTCCCATACGATGAAACTCCATTCCATGACGTCGCGCTCTGTGCGACGCGATCAGCTGATCAAGTCCCCCGCCATGGCGCAGGTGTGCACCGCTTTCAAAGGCGTCGCGTCCCGCCCGGCATGCCATGCATTCACGCACGGTTACCGCCTCCATCCTCGAACGTCTCCGCAGCTCAACGAGCGCTTCCGGCGACGGCTGCGACACGTCGACATCGGGTGACGAGATGGGGGGAGGAGATGGCGCGGATTTCGGATGAGCAGGAGCGCGTGGAGTTGTTGAGGCAGACCCTCGGGGTGAGTTTACAGCCCAACGGGGCCCACGTTGGGTTTTAGGACGGCGAGAGAGCCGTCGGTGGGTTCGATCGTTACAAGTAACTTATTCCGCTTGCCCCCGAATTCGTCGTCGTGGTGGAACTGTTGTTAGTTCTTTACGGTAATTCCCCTGTTGTACTTTTTCGCATTGTGCGTCGTCATCTAGATGTCACTATCACGATCATGTTGTATGTTGCTTTTCCTGCTATGTCTATCACACTTGTCATGCCACATGCTATCCATACATGCCTTTTCCATCACAGTTGTCTCTTGACTTGTCTTTGTGGCAGGTTTGGGCTTCCAAGTGACCATCCATCCAGAACCCAGAATGTTCCACAATGTCCTATTATAGCAAATTGATTAGTAAAATGTATCTCTTTGTTTTGATTCTAATCCTAATCAAAGTGTAGCAAAAGTGTAGAAAAGTCTACCCAAAAGTGTATCAAAGTGTAGTCAAAGGTATTCCAGAAGTGTAGTAAAAAGTGTACCAAGATGTACCAAAAGTGTACCAAAAGTGTATCAAAAGTGTAGTGATTGTGGCACATTTTTGGTAGTTAAAGTGTAGACAAAATGTAACAAATAATGTAGTGGCTAGAGTGTAGCCAAATTGTGAAAAAAGTGAAGTAAATAGTGATGTGTACAAAGTGTAGCAAATGTGGCACATTTTTGGTAATCAAAGTGTAGACAAAGTGTAGTAAATAATATTGTGACAGAAGTGTAGCAAATGTGGCGCATTTTTGGTAATCAGAGTGTAGACAAAGTGTAGTAAATAGTGATGTGTAGCAAAGTGTAGTAAAGTGTAGCAAATGTGGTGCATTTTTGCTAATTAAGGTGTAGACAAAGTGTAGTAAATAATGTGGTGGCTGAAGTGTAGCAAAAGTGTAAGCAAAGTGTAGTGCAAAGTGTAGTAAACAATACTGTGTAGCAAAGTGTAGAGAAAGTGTAGCAAAAAGTGTAGCCACAGTAGGATTCCAAATATTTGTCTAAGTCCAAAAATGCCAAAAATGTGGACACCAAAGCTCATGCCTTATGCATACCATGGCAAATCCAAACAAACAAATGGCCATGCCCTACTTGGGGGGAGTGGCTTAGCTACATTGTTTGCTACATTTTCTGTACATTTTAATTAGTAAAAATGTGCCATAAAATGCTACACTTTGTTACACTTTGCCCACATCATTATTTACTACACTTTGTTTACAGTTTTGCTACACTCCAGCCACCACAATGTTTACTATACTTTTGACTACATTTCTACAAGATCAAGGTTGAGATGAGATGAGTTAGATAAAGGTTAGGATGAGGATAAGGATAGTTAAAATTATAATTAGGATTAACTTGATTGTATTCATTAGTGAACAATATAACATATTTTTCTCTAATGACTAGTGTAGTGTGAATGTAAGTTGTCAATTACTACTAATAACACTGAAAGATTGTTAAAGATTTTATAAATGTTAAAATGAATTGTGATAGTCTGGAATAGTATATAGAAGTACTGGATAGAGCTGGACAGATCTAGCCAATTAGATACCTTGTTAAGAGAGTTGAAAGAGCTGGAATTCTATGTTATTCTGGTTCAGTTTGGCCAGTCCTGTCCAGCAAAGAGTTGATTTGCTAATGACTGAGTAGGAGCCTGGAGGTATACATCAATTTGTCAGTGATGATATCCATAAGTGGAAGCAAACCATTAGTAGGATACTTGAACTTCCAGTTGGCATCTCCATGGGGGAAACATTTGTTCTTGAACTGGTTGGGTATTAGCTTTGTTCCAGTTACAAATATAAACAGAAATATTTAAGTTAGTTAGTAGTTGGTCTTAGTTAAATAAATGATCAAAATGCATCAAGGTTCAACTTATTGCCTTTGAAGCCATCACTGAGCTTGGCCTGGTCAACCTGAAAAATTTCCCAGTCTTCTGTGAAACAATGTTTGTTGAGATCAATACAAATGGCTTGAAAGCAGAGGATGTGACCAAGGACATAGTTATTAAGTTTTTTCCAGTCCTTGTTGACCCAATTGAGCAATGCTCCAAATGCCTCCATCCCCTTGCCCACCAACCCCTGAGTCATGATCTAGTATGCCATTGCTTTCTCAACATCAACAGTATTGATGCCCTTCTCCTTCTCCATGAATTACTCAATCTGATTCCTCCAGTATTCAACTATGAAGTCCTGTAGTGTGATCTGAAGTTTGATTGAATCAACATGGTTGGTGAAGGTCACCTTGCCAAGTAGGAGGATATCTCTAGAAGGTGAACTGGGGTGGCAAATATAGTCAATGTTGGCTTCCTTTGATCCAATGAGAACATGATGGCAAGAAGGGCCTAAGAGTTTGTTACTGTCACTACCTTTTGTAAGATACAGGGCCATTGTTCCTTGAGTGTTGGGCCTGGCCTTGATAGAGGTGCAGAGGCCAAGGGTGAGAGTAAGGGGACTAACAATATTGACAAGTGGATCCAGGTCATTGACAGGTTAAAGAAGTTGTGGACCAGCTGCATGTGTGCAGAAGGATTCATGATAATCAATGTTAACATCAGTAATCTGGTAGTTCTTGAGAAGGGCTAGGATGTCCTGAGCTGTATTGTAGGCAGTTGTAGCAAAGGTAGTCTTAGGAAAGACACCGATCTAAATGATAATAGGACTGGTGACCAGTCTC
The DNA here is from genome assembly GCA_025782845.1 of Boletus coccyginus. NCBI lineage: Eukaryota > Fungi > Basidiomycota > Agaricomycetes > Boletales > Boletaceae > Boletus > Boletus coccyginus. The sequence goes on along the minus strand of JAHZSR010000037.1, from coordinate 375,551 downwards.
TTAGTCTTGACCATTTCTTTATCTTTGTCCTCTTCTTCATCCTTGATGTCTTCTTCATCTTTAGGTGATTCATAGATATCAACTTTCTTGAAACAAACAACATCTATTATTGTGAAGCAGATCTAGAGATCCTACTTAACAACTTGACAATATAACAAGATATTATAACTGATCATGTGAGTATCCATGATATCAATCACCTTTTAGGCCAAGTTGTGGTTTCAGAGCTCCATAATTGGATGGGTGAATACTTCACACATCTCCTTCAAATGGTGCTGGACCTCAGGTCCCCTGGGTGGGGACCACTACTCCTTGTTCATTCAATAAAGCAATGTGGGTGTAGAATGCAGGCCTACATAGTAAAACTGAGCCTCTATATCAGAGACAGTGTATAGATCAGGAATGTGAAAAGCCATCAGCAAATAAAATATGTGTCTGAGTTAGAGCAAGTGATTTAAATAAGCTTTGTGAGGACTTGAGCACAGATGGATGAATGGGAGATGGAATTAAGAATTTTTCTATTGAGAGTAATGTGCAAGATCAGACAGGATGATTTAGGAAGAGAATCAATGAAACAACCTAAAGCTCTTGCTGAGGCTGCTTGCTCTTGAGTACACTTGATAGCTAACTTCTTAGTGACATAGTTTAAGGGAATTAACCCACATAAGGATAGGGAGAGAAGAGTGAGTCAGCCAAAGGAGCAAAAGGAAAAACTTGAAGAAGGGCAAGACTGGGAAGCCTTGGCCACTGCTTGGAGAGCTTTATATACTACATAAATATATGTACATGTTGTGCATAGATCTATAGATAAATGAGTCCTTGAATATGTATGCAACACATGTATCAGTACAGCCATGGAATGGAAGCATAATATGAGGAGAAAATATGGATAGAAGCAGAAACATGAGAAGGAGGAATGTAAATAATGAAATGGAAGCATAACCCTGACCATGAGGGTGTGGCAGAGATCATAAATTAATGAAAGATCATGAATGAAGAAGCATGGATGTGGCAGGACATGAAAGGCATAAGGAGGAGGCATGGATCAGGAATGAAAGAATAATATATGATCAGAAGCAGAGGCATAGCTATACCACAGAGTGAAGAGGTGAGGAGATGAACAGGTGAAAAGGTAAAGAGGTGACATAGTGACATAGTGAAGAGATGAAACATAGGAGAGTGTCCAGACCATCTTAGAGATTAGATAGAGATTGCCAACAATCAGCAGATAAGAGTTATCATATATCTAGTGTCAGTTGATTGCACTTCTAATGTATAGATAGCTTGATTGTGCATGCCCAGTGCAGTTGATAAGGAAGTTGCACCTGTCCAAGGTGTCTGATAAGGGGTAGCACCTAACCTGTGTGCTTGATGAAGGGATGGCACCTGTTCAGAGTGCCTGATAAAGAAATCTACTCTTGAGGAAGTGAAGAAAATAAAAAGATAAATACATCAAGCATAGTTGCAAGTTGGCAGCTGTTACAATCAAGAGATTAGAAAGTTATTCCGAGTCTCCTATAGTACTACTCCTGCACTTGGTGACAAGTAGGAGTCTGAACTATGAATTTCCAAAGCTGACTCTGTCCCCTATCTCAGGCTTGAGTACCTTGATGAGCTCTAAAGTGTGAGTGACCACAACAAGCTACACCACTGCTTGAGAGCTCCCCTTAGAGTACAACAACATGTTAGTCCATTATCATTCTTGCTCATGGTGAACCCAACTGTGCTCTTTACCCTTGATTGGTCAGGTGTGTAAACTGCATCAAAGACAATGGCAACCAGATCAAAGAACCATTATTGGATCAAGACATCCTCCCATTTAACCCCCATTTATCAGTCAACATCACAGAATCAACAAGATTTTTTTTTTCACTTTCATATCCAGTCCTACAGAAATTTTGTCCTTAAAGCTCATCCCTAGAGTTGAGGGAATTGATGCTATTGAAGAAATTGATGCTATTGAAAGGAAATACAACCATGTACACACCCCCAACCCCAATGTAGGTGAATCCGATTAGCACTTTCCTTTGTCCTGTACCTTCCAACCAACTCAGACACCCCACCCCACTTGTCAACCTGCACTTCCATTAGCTGTATGATGTACTGTCAACAGCATCCTGATTGACATATTCACTCTGGCTATCTACACTTATACAGTAGCTGCACCTATGGATCAGCTGGCATGGAGTACAATGACAGAGATATTTTGAGTGATGTGTGGCTGGATCTCCCAGAGGAAGAAAAAGAGTGTATGACCAACCAAGTCACAGAGATAATATGTACAATGAGAACAAAAACAGCCTTGAACATGATCAGTGGAATCAGCACAGACCCCTCCACATGTCCTTGTTGATGGCATGTTGCAAGTGGGAGGGCAAGTCTCATGGGCTGTAGAATTCTACAGGAGTTCAACATCATACAGGGGGTTGTCAACAGTCTTGGTCTTTACAATATTGGGCCATTAGTAATTTGATGACCAACTTCATTCATTGACAGACTGACAGTCTGTTTTCAATCATCAATTCCACTACATGGATCAAATGTTGCACAATGACACACTTTGGGTTCACAAAGCAGAGTTTGGAGAAGAGATAGGTTAATGCTTTTTCAACTTGAGCCCTGAGGATGCAAACAAATGTGTGAAAAGCAAGAGGGACAATTTTATAGTGCATCCATACTACTATTCCCTCCCTCCAAACTGGCACCTACTCAATTTTCAGTAGTCACAATTACCCACAAGTGGTCACAGACTGTCACAGTGCTGAATTCAAACTCCAGCCTTGAGTAGCAACATAGACAGCTTGAGTTCAAGTTGTAAGTACTGTATCTAACTAAAGGACATTTGCCCTGAATCATAAGAGCTATGTCTGGTGGGCAACCTGTGATGCAACATTAGGTCACATGACATCTTGGGTGACTTGCTTGCCCTATGAACCCTTGCAGCCACTTTGACAGTCTTGTAAGTCCTGACATTGAGGTCCTTGACAGCAAGCTTCATCTGGGTTTCATATTCAGAATCCCTGATAGAAGCTCACTGTCCCTGGCAGCCTGCCATCGCCAGCAACCACACCCTATGACACATGAGTGTGTTGAATCATTGGATGTGTCGGGATGTGCCAATGTGACTCAGATATATTTCAAGCTCCGCTTCGGCACACTCGGCGAGTGACATTTGGTGTGACAAAGGTCAACTTCATGATCAACAGAACCACTGCATCATTTTTCTTCATTGAAGTTCAGAGATGTAGGTATAATACAAGAAATAAGATGTATATAATAAAATGGTGAAAGTGTTGTATTTTTAGTGGAGTGCTGAAAACTGAGTAGGTGCTGGTTTGGGGGGAGGTGAATATCCCTTTGTGTTGCAGCAAAGCGATCTACACGGGCAAAACGTCACAGTGAGGCATGTTTGACTTTCTCTCCTAAGTCGATCAGATCAGTTAATCCAACGCCTAGCCATTCCGCTCCCTGCCATACACTTGCGATCCTCGATTGGGACTTTGGTGGTTCTCACGCACTCCCGTTCGCTAATCGAGGTTTCGAGGCGTCTTGGCCGGACAGCGACGAAAATGTGGGTGTGCATGTAAAGCAAGTAAAGGAGGTGTACCATTCTCAACTCCTAATTGACTAACTCGCCGCAGAACCCCCACGCGACACCCATCTGATCAAATCACTGTTTTCCATGAAGTGGGATGACCAGGAAGCCCTAAAAACATGATCAAGTCAGCAAAATAGTACGTCCTTTATTATTGTAGCCATATACCGTTGCAATTTACGGTGAGCGCGGTCATGCCTTCTTGCCCACTGTGCTAACCCATGAGTGCACGACCATGCGTGTGCATGCACGACGCGTCACACTACACACCAAGAAACAGTTGCCAGAAGAACAGGTCAGTTCCTATGGAATCCTCGATGAATCCATCCCAGCTGATCTTCGTTGCAGTGAATACGAGTTGAGTTTACAACAGGTTTGGAGGCTGCCGACTCACCAACAAGTACTGCGATCTGATGACCGTGACCGAAGATACCATCCACGGCTCCATTTCTGTCTTTGATGATGTCGTTGTCAATATTAATGTCGATATGCTTCAGCGAGGACGGGGAGGTGCGCGTTGGGGAACCCGTTGGCCCTGATGCATGATGCGCTGGAGGAGCCACCAGAACGGGGTGGCATAAGTCATATCGAGGGAGGACTCGGTCTTACCAGAGCCACCTGTGAGCATGCCACCGATCCGGCCACGGACTCGGATGTCGGCGATTATCGAGCCCGAATTGCCAGGTTCCGAAAAAGACTTCCCTCGGACTTGCTGATAACTAGTTGATTATCCCCCACTCCATGGAGGTCCGGTTGACTGACATGACATCGGTGAAGTATTCGCGAACGATGGAGAAATTTGACGCCGTTCGCGCGCGGCCGAGGGTGGTGTCGGTGGCACTGCCGCTTTTGACGTGACCAACTCCAAGTGCCGTTCGCCGTCCGAGTCCCACATGTCGGGGGTGGGCATCAATTCGTCCTTGATGGTGCCACTACAGCAGCAATGGCATATGCCATACGATGCAGCGGCCGCCGTCTGAATCGTCTCGCCGAGCAACATTGACCCCCGGGCCATTGCATGGATTGCTAAGAGGGGTGCATCCTTCACGAAGTCGGTTGTTACCTCGTTTACAAGGTCACTGGGGGTTGAGAATTGAAATCAGTTTCTCGGGACATGGGACACCTTCCTAATTAGACGCAAGCAAACCTGTTCCTGCCGACGAAGTTCGGCTGTAGAGAAGATGCTGGGCGTCTATTGACGGCTTGCCTCCTAGACCGGTCTGGTCACCAGACTAGGTTGCACCGCCTCCTTCGCAAACGGGCCACAGCGTCTACAGCTTCTCCAGCTGAACAGCACCACATCATGGACTCTGCAAAGAGTATCCTACACTCCATCGTGCTAGCTACGCAGCACGTCCGAAACACTATATCTCGGTATTCCACTACCAGAGGCGTCAGGCAAGTCGGACGGCACTCTCTCATCCGATTCGAATTGGAATTCCAAACAATCGTCGACGCTTCCCGCGCCATCCTCGAAGCCTTTGACAATCCGTTGCTGCGTCGTCATATACTCGATGACCGCTTGATGGATTGGCTGTCCGGTCCTGAACCCGAAACATGTTTGGATACGTTGAGCGAGATCGAGAGATTGCTCAATATCGATCACGAGGTACAAGTATTCTCTGGGTTCACTCCGACGAGAATCGGGTACCAAGAAGGGGACGTCAGTCTGGCCATCACACGTTTCTACGCCCGTAAAGCCCATTTTCACTTCCTGCTTGCGACGGACATCTGGTGAGTGCGGCGTATTTGGGTGAAATGATGCTTGACAGCATTACACAGGAATCGCGAGAAGGAATCGCCTGGGCAGATCATGCCATCTAAAACCGAGTAAGATTTATTGCCGCGCACTGGGGTCCACAGCCTACACTGATCTCTCGATTATACAAGGGAGAGGCATGTGCATGGTCAAGGGCAATCACAATCCACCCCAACGAAAGATGACATTCCAGAACACCAGAAGGAGATTGTTTGTATGTGCAGAACGTCATTGTCAACACGCCGAGTCGTTCTCACTAACGACATCGTGCACAGCTCAGAAACTGAAGAAGTTATTGAGGGTATTTGATGCATTGGACTGCTCTAGGAAACAACTGGAAACATCGTCGATACGTCAAGCCGATACATGCATGTGGCTACCCGCTACGGATGCATATAGGTCATGGAGGGAGGGGAAAGACACGTTTTTGTGGTTACAAGGAAAAGGTATTGCTTTCGATGATGCAATAGCTCCGTTACTCACGCGAGCCTCACCGCAGCTGGTGCCGGCAAATCAGTTTTAGCGTGCGTTTGGGCCATCTGCTACCGAGGTAGAGGCGCTCACCACGTCAGTAGTTCTTCCGTTATCAATGATCTCAACAACACGAGGAAAGATGGAGAATTCCTGATCTACTTCTATTGCGATTTTCGGACCAAACGATCTACGAATTCTGTAGAAGTGATGCGCTCGCTTCTCGCCCAGTTGACGGAACGTCTCTCTGTCACCTTGATGTACCCGGAGCCTTTACTCGACGAGCTACTCAAGGGTGCCGACAGCCGTGTGGATCCCTTCTACAGTGCCAAGGGATTGGCTCATTATCTTTCTAAGGTCGCGAGGTTATGCCCTCTCAAACCCTTGGTCATCGTCGACGCGCTCGACGAATGTAGAGAGGCGGAGACCCTCATCGACGCCCTCATCATGTGTAATGGTGACGTGCGGATGTTTGTTACGAGTCGACCACTGCAGAACATCACTCGGATGCTTTCTCACCTCTCGTGCATATCTATGGATGACGTGGCCAACGAATTGTCGGCCGATATCCTGCTACATGTTACGAGAGAGCTCGATTCACGTAGTCGATTGAGGACATTTCGTGGTGGGCTGAAGGATGAGATTCGGTCGAGGTTATGTGCTAAAGCAGACGGCATGTAAGATGAAATGATCCACGCGCTCAGTGTTTAGACTGACGTCTCCGTGTTCTAGGTTTCGTTGGGTACAATGCCAGATCGACACACTCGACAAGTGTACATCGGTATCGGAAATTCGGAGGGTACTCGAGAGCCTTCCAGAAGGACTAGAAGAGACTTATCGGAGGATTCTTATTGCTATTGACAGGTGCCTTCCGGATGCACGTCTAGTCCGTCGTGCATTGGTGTGGCTAGTGGCCGCCCTGCGACCCATGCGATTGCGCGAACTTCTCGAAGGGCTTACGATTGACCCCATGCGGCTGGCATTGGACACTAGATTCACCCTGATAACGGGCGCTGATTTCTTGGAAGTCAGCAGGAGCCTTGTGATCCATCATAAAGAAACTGATATCGTCACCCTCTCTCATATGAGTGTCAAGGTGAGCTGAGTCCGTTGAAAGAATGTGCCTCTCTCTCTCTAGTAGTCACTTACGAGCACATTATTGTGTAGGAGTACCTTATTGGAGAACTCGTTCAGGACAAATTACCACGATATCACATCATCTTGGAGGGTGCGCATGAACGGCTGGCTAGGCTTTGCATGGCCTATCTTACCTTCTGCCTCGATCAGTTGAAGGAATGCAGAGATCGTTCGCCCAATGCGACACGGGAACGGGACCTCGTGCTTACTACATCCTACGCCTCTCGCCCACTTCTGAAATACGTGCTGTCTGATGGCTTCAGTCATCTTGCTCATCTTGGGTCGGGAAATGCTGGTATCTTCGAAGACATGGAAACTCTACAAGCGATGATTTGCCGCCACGCCTGGGAGTGGGACCGAATGTGCAATTTAGTTCCGTCGCTTCGTTCTGGGGTTCCTTGGCCAAATTCGGAGCACGATTTCACAACATATACTCTTGTTACCTTTGCGTCCGATGCACTGTTTCACACATTCCTCGCTCGTCCTCTCACGCCAAGGGAGGGAACCAACCCACTCGTATATGCTGCACACTTTGGCAAGACCGACCGTGCTAGGGCTTTGATCTTGCGAGGCGCCAATGTAAATCACTGGGGTTTGGTCGTCAACAAGTTAGACACGGAGGGCTCAGATGTAGACTATATGGATGTCGAGGGATCCGGTACAGATGACGCGGACTCGGACACCTCGATGGCGGATTACTCCGACGAGCGCAAGGCGGTGCCCATACAGGTCGCTGTGGACCATTGCGATGCGGAAATGGTCGATCTGCTTTTAGCGCAAGGAAGTACTATCCCAGATGTATTGTTGACTCGCGTGCTCAGAGTGCAGCCCGATCAATTCCCTCTGTATATCAAACGGCGATTGTTACAAACGGCTGAATTTGTCAAGCTGGCAGCCACTCCCTGGGACAACCGACGACTTCTGGAAGCAATCGTCGAGGATGGGGAAGACTACGAGCAGGTAAATGGCAGAGACGAATTGAAGCTTGCCGCAAGGGCGCTTGTCCAAGCTGGTTGCACAGAGACACTTCTCCTCATCGCAGTGGAGAAGGGATGCATCCCGGTCATCAAAACTCTACTTTTGATGACTACACCTATACCCTTGGATGTATCCTCTCCACCGCATTCCCCTGGTAGGTCTTCGGTCCGAATGTTGAAAAAATTTGCTGAGAGTGGAGCAGCTATTGTGAACGCCACCGCGGCCAACGGGGATACTCCACTCCACATAGCTACGAGGTTGTCTGACGAGAACCAATGCCTCATTATCACGAAACTCCTCGTTGACGCTGGTTTTAGCCCACATGAGCTCGATGCAGACGACAAACCACCAATTCACACTGCTGTGACGCGGGGATTTATCTCCGTGGTGGAATATCTCCTTTCACTGGACGTGCCTCTTCCGTCGAGGATCTTATTCGCGGCATTACAAACCACGCTTGTGAAGAGAGTCGAGATGATCCGCTTGCTTATCCGCAAAGGAAGCAATGTACACATTCTCAAACCCAATGGAGATACGCCGCTGCACGTCATCATGCGGTCACTGGATAGATCGATCTGTTTGGAGATCGCAGAGATACTCATTGACGCCGGCTGCGATCCCTCGGCCGTCAATCAACGTGGTGAAACTCCCCTTCACATTGCAGCAAAGCAAGGGTACTACGAAATCGTCAATTATCTGATATTGTTCAGTTCATCTTCAGACTTCTCGTCCTTACTAGACGGGGATTCCGCAGTGCTCCAATCACTCATCGGCAACGCGGATTGCCCTCGCTTATTGCCTGAAGAGGAAGCTGGGGTAATACAAGCCGTCCAACAGTTTCTAGATGACGAAGGCAAATGCCTGGAGTGTGCAAAGGCTTTTGTCGGTGCTGCCGGTGACCTTTTCGCTCGCAGTTCCGGTAGTACAACGCTTTTTGAAGTCGCCGTGAGACGAGGATTTAGCGAGGTTGTGGAATACCTTCCAGTTCAAGACGTGCCATTATACCCTACGATCCTTTTCACCGTGTTGCCGTCCAAATTGTCGATGATTCTTCCCCTCGTTCGTAGAGGAGCTGATGTGCATTGTCAAGATAGCAAGGGAAATACACTCTTACACGTCGCCATGTCGATATCCGATGAAACCCAATGTCTCACGACTACGAAAATTATCGTCGAGGCTGGCTGCAATCCTTTTACGCTCAATACGGCTAACAAGCAACCGATCGACATCGCTGTGTCTCGAGAGTTTAGATCCGTCGTGGAATATCTGCTGTCACAACCCCTCAGAGTCGACGCCTCTCTCCCCCCCGACTTACTGTTCACCGCAGCAAAATGTCACGACATGACTTCGATGGTTCGCTTGCTTGTGGACCAAAGAGTTAATGTGGCCTATGTTGCACCCAACGGGGATCGCCTGCTACACGTCGTCCTCAGAGCCAGTAGAGCACAACAATGTCTTCCAACCATGAAGATACTTTTCCAGGCTGGCTGTGGCTCTTTCGCACTCAATTGCGAGGGAATAACGCCTCTCCACATCGCCATCAGCTCGAGGGTTCAGCCCCGTGGTTCGTTACCTGCTTTCACGACGTGTACCACTCCCTTCCGATGTACTATTCTTTGCATTGGATTCGCAGCCCCCGAAGCCATGCTCAAAGCGAGACACTCAGAAGTGGATAACGATAATCACTTTACTTGTTCGAAAAGGAGCCGACGTCCACGCACGAAAACCAGATCAGAGGACCCTACTACACTATGTTATGCTGATGGAGTCAGAGAGTCATTGTGTAGAAATGACGAAACTCTTCATCGACGCTGGCTGCAGTGCTTCCGCTTGCGATGTTCACAGGCCAACTACCTGTCCAAGTCGCCGTCACTCGCGGGCTGCCATCCGTCGTGGAATACCTGCTTTCACGTAACGCACCATTCCCTCCGGATATCTTATCGTCTGTGTTGTATTGCCACAATGCATGCTCTGGAGAAATCCTGCGGATGGTATCTTTGTTTGTTGAACATGGGGCCAATGTGCATGCCATTGGTGACCAAATCCTGCACCTTGCCTTGAAGTGCAGCATGCTGTGGGTTAGAGAGGATGCTCCAAGTTGTCTTCTAGACATCGTGGATGTCCTTGTTAGAGCTGGCTGTGACACGCGTGCACGTGACGAAAAGGGACGCACACCTCTCGAGCATGCGACTGCCAGAGGATACTCTGATGTTGCAGAGTACTTGCAAGCATTCGGCCACTTCAATAACGATCCTCAATATGGCCCCCTCGTCCTCCATGTCAAGTCCTGTACCTCCTCCACCTGATCCTCCGTCACTTTTGCGTGGTTCCCCCTCTCTTCTTCCTACTACTCTGTCTCCCCAGCATCATCCCCACTCTCCTCATCCCACTACCTCCGCTCCCGACTCCCACATAGCCCCCCTCGTCCATTAGCTATCGTGCGACAAGAGTTTTTGAACCTCATCATCTCATTCACTCCGCGCCGAGGAGACGGTCCGATAATATAATCAAGAGCGTGACCTTTCCTCATGATTTCCCGTATATCATAGCTTACGGACATCTTGGTTCCAAGCACGCAATCTGTATTCCCTTTTGTTGATCGCGCTTGTTTTTGGGGTGCACACGTCGTTCAGTAATTCTTGTCTGTACTCGCAAGAGAAGCCATGTATGTACCTGGTTTGGCCTGTCATCCGTCCCCGAAGGCAACGTTAGGGTTTGTATGCTACCCCAGCGTTAGGCCCGCCCCAGATATAGAGTGCGGCTTCGAGCCTGCGGAAGGTCTCGTCAGGGAGCTGCCGCCATTCCGAGGCTATATATCAAGCTATCAGTTAGGAGGTGTGCACGACTCCGACGGAGCCCGGAGTTGAATCCAAGAGGCACCTGTCGTTATCGTCTCTTTTGACCCCATCCAGCGTGGACCAACGTTGGCCAATCCTTGTCGGAATTCTGATTCAGATAGTGACAACGCTGGGAAGCTGGGCACACAAGCACGTCAAAAAATGCTAACATGCCAGGTACAGGGAGACCAACCAGAAACAACCAAATTACGTTTCCCACAAGTGTTTCCCTGGCGGAAATCAAAGCTGCCGGCCGGTGATCATCCGCAGCAATGTAACACTCGCCCTAGATCAAACAGCATCGCGTCATAGCGCGGAACAAATCAGAAAGTAGTTCTAGCTTCCCCCCATAAGTAAATCGATCGCTGGGGTTGATGGCACATCGTTGAGCGATGCTTAGTTCCAAGTAAAGTCGGATGATGGGATATATTCATAGCTCACAACGCCGCTACGCAAGGTCCAAGACCAAAGCTACGTCTTTCGGCTCTTGATCTAAGTGTCTTCAATGTCGCCGGACGGACGTGACTCATATAGAGGCACGAACCTGAGAGACAGTCAACGAGATTTTGCCTTTGACGCCTTGCATGATGCCGGAGATGGAAGGGAAGGGCATTGTGTGCCAGGGAGATCCGGACCTGGGCCTCGGTTGCCAGGGAGTCCCTCCGAGCAGGTGCCAGGGTCCTGGCGCAGTGGCTGGCGTCCTGTAGGTAGTCCGTGTCGGTAGCTAGCGTCCATCGGTCCATTACCGCGGTATCCACCAGCCTCCTGAGCGGGGGTTGGTCCACCCTCCCCCTCTCCAATGGGGAATGACCTCGTATAGAATTGTTTACTGCTGGCATTGGCACGAAAAGTGCAGAAACGCCCACTCCCCCGATCTTGCACAACTATCTCCTACTGATACACCCTCAGCCGAGGGTGTGGAATTCAAGAGATGGATCTGTGGATGTTATCTTGGGTCACTGTTTCTCGGTGTACAGTGTGACGCATCGTTGCATGCGTATGCATGGTCGCGTACTCATGGGACAGCGCGGTGGGCAAGACGGCGTGACTGCGCTCACTGTGTATAAGGCTACATAAGGGATGTGCTATTTTGCTGATGCCGGCGAATCATCAAGATAGGCACTAGCGCAGGCATCTTTCCCTGATACTTTTAGGGCCCTCCTGTCCCACTTCGTGGAATATACTGATTTGATCAGCTGCATATCATAAGGGAGTTCTCCGGCGAGTTGATCGATTAGAAGTTGAGAATGGTACACCTCCTCTGCTTGCTTTACACGCACATCAACATTTTCGTTGCTGTCTGGCCAAGACGCCTCGAAACCTCGATCAGCGAACGGGAGTGCGTGAGAACCACCAAAGTCCCAGTCGAGGATCGCAAGTATACCGCGGGGAGAAGAATGGCTAAGCGTTGGATCAACTGATCTGATCGACTTAGGAGGAGAGAAAGTCAAACATACCTCACTATGACGTTCCGCCCATGTAAATCGCCGTGCCGCAACACAAAGGGGTACTCACAGTCGTATGGATGCGCCATAAAATCGTCCCTCTTACTCTTCACGCACTCGAATGCATCCTCAGGGCTCAGTTTGAAAAGGCATTGTTTTATCTCTTCTCTGAACTGTGCTTCGTGAGCCGAGAGCGTGCCCTTGTGCAACATTTGATCCATGTGGTAGAATTTACGGTCAAAGACGGACTGAACGTATTCTTGCACAGATTCGTACCTGTATGAAACGTGAGCATGCATCGTAGATGAATGAAGTTGGTCGTCGAAGCACTAACGGCCCAGTGTTGTAAAGACCGAGTCCGTCAACAACCCCCTATACGACGTTCAGCTTCTGCAGAAATGTATGGTCCATGTGAGAACTCACCCTCCCACTCGCAACATTCACACCATCGACAAGAGGACACGCGGAGCCGTCCGGGCTAATTCCACCGATCATGTTAAAGGCCGTTTTTGTCCTCATCGTACGCATTATCTCTGCGACTTGGTTGGCCATACACTCTTTTTCTTCCTCTGGGAGATCCAGCCACACATCGCTCAAAATATCTCCGTCGATGTACTCCATGGCTATAAATTCTGATCCATAGGTGCAGTTATAAGCGTAGATGGCCGGAGTGGGTATGTTGAGATCGGGGTGCCGTTGACAGTATAGCATACAGCCAACGGAAGTGCAGGTCTGCGATCTGGATATGGTATCTGGATCGATTGGAAAACGCAAGACAAAGGAAAGCGGCTGGTCAAATTCGCCTGTGTCGAGGTTAAGGATATGTACATGGTTGTATCCCCCTTCGATGGCATCAATTCCTTCGACTCTAGAGACGAGCTCCGAGGACAGAATTTCTGCAGGACTGAAGACGGAAGAGAAAAATTTGCTCGCTGATTCTGGGATGTTGGCTGGTAAACGAGGGTTGAATGGTACGTCTCGATCCAATGGCGGTTCTTTGATCTGCATGCCGTCGTCTTTGACATGGTTCACACATCCGACTGAGGGTAGTTCTGATCAAGGGGAGAGAACACGGTTGGGTTCGTCATGAGAAAGAGTGATGAAGGACTGACACAAAGGTGTTGTGGAGACTGGGGTCGCTCAAGTGTTGCCCCTTGTCGCGGCAGAACGCTTCCAAGATTAGGGACAAAGTTCCAAGTCGGAGTTTCGATTGTTGTCGACTAGTATCACTACTAAACTATACGAGCAAAGTCTTTCAGAGCGTCAAGATCAAGATCAAGATGTCATTGTTCTGGAGTGAGTGGTCAACGGAGTCGCCGCGATCATCTTGAGTGGCCATTAGGAGTTCGAAACCCTAACCTAACTGTAAACGCGACCGTGAGTCCATCGCTGCTTCCCTTTCATTGATCATCAGCGATTGGACGGTTTAATCTCCCTGCACAACCACTACCGTGCCCCGCCCATCCCCGCCACGGGACGCAACCGGAGAGTTCATGCGCATGCTCATCGACGCACCCACAGGCTACAGTACCGATTGCCTCTTGTGGCACGTCGACCGCCCTGCTCGATACGAGCACAAGGTTCCCACCGGGGTATCCAAGATAGGTACGGAGGATCTGGCTCCGAAGATTCGCGCCTTTGATCAATAGGCTCCTATTGCCACCACCACCGAGGACAGGCGCGCAGGCACGTATCACGCATACGGCGTTTCGGAAATCGTTGGAGCATGTACCATCTATCTTGTTCTACCCTCTAACGGGCACATGTCTCTCTCTGCCCGTCTCTAATCCCAGCCCACCAGCTCAACCCGAGAGATACGATGCACGCAACGAGCGTTACCTGCAAACTCCCCAAGTAACACGTCTTTCCATCGAAACACTGATGTTCCGAGGGCAGCTCACGTGACGCTAAGCTGAGGGATGACCACACTCGTGTCGCCAAAAAGGAACGTGTTTCTTGCGTGGGTGCATGGGCGTCCAGGTAACGCCCAAACATGAGGGAGAAAAGGTTACCCCAGATGAGGGGTGAGAAGGAGGCGTAGCCCCAGTTCTCAGAGAAGTGTGCTAGTTGAGGGAGCATGAATCAATGCGAATTAAATTATCACACAAAGAAACGTAGACTTACCCAAGCCAAACCAATCGATAAAGACCGTTGGGCAGATGCCAAATAGACATCCGTATGCAAGCCCCAATAGGAGGGTCGCTAGCCACAGTGTCTCGACGGAGGAGACAATTATAGCAGCTGCTTGGGAAACGACGAAAAGAGATGAAACGAGACAAAGACAGTAGGCCCGTGGAAGGCGGAGGCGGTTATATGCAAAGTCAGAGATTAAACCTGACATACAGTTGATTAGGACCAAAACAACTGAGCGGGACATGAATTTTACCAATCAGAACACGTCCTGCGAAGTTTCCTAAGCTCAGAATAGATACCTGGGCAGATTGCCACTTGGAGGCTTCAACATCATCGTAGACTGGATGTGTTTTGGCATAAAGCGCTTGCGAGATTGAACCGACATTGTTTATATCTATCGGGGGAGATTGAGTCGGAGCACCTTCAACAAATTCAATGCACTAACACATGATACCAGTGCCGCCACCTAAGGGACGGAGAGCACGGGTCAGTTTTAGAGATATGTAGCAAGGGCCACCCACATATTCCGATGATCACTAGGATGAGATGGAAATCTGGAGTGGCCCAAAGTCGCTTTCCGTGAATATCCGGTAACCCGTCTTTATCTTCAACCCTTCGCTCGCGGTGCAAACTCGCTGGGGAGTCCAACTGAACGGCGGGGAGTGAAAGAGGGGATCGATCAGAATTAGATTCCTGCTCGTGTAATAGGAGTGGTGCAGAGTCTGCTTCCTCCTCAAAATCTGCCTCAGTATCTAATGCTACCTGCGTCATCCCGACCAAGGCAAAATTGTCTTCACTTGGGACGAAATCGTACCCTTCGGCCGAGGCATACGAACTCGTTGGATTCAGAGGAATAGGCTTGACGATAAGCAGGCCAACGAGCATCGGGATGGCTGTCCCAAGAGCGAGAATTAGTAAGAGGGCAGATGTATCTCCAGGGAAGAGCGTGTGCGCGAGCAACGAGTACCAGAAAGCTGAGAGTCCAATACCAGAAACAACGAGACCAGTGGTAGTGGCACGCTAAGGAACATCAGCCGTGTACTTGGTAAAAACACAACAGGAGAAGGGAGTTAGTACGTACAACATTGGACGGGAAACTCTTTGCGGTCGTATTGATAGCTGCATTGTACCCCGCAGTGCCCCCAAACCCTGTCATGAAGCCACACACAACAAGCAATGCAAAATGGAGAGGCGAAACGGTCGAGCCGTTGCCTATTCCGTCGTCATACATTTGCTTGATACCCAAGTAGCCGACAAGGAGACAAGTTGAAG
This sequence comes from Boletus coccyginus, assembly GCA_025782845.1. Classification (NCBI taxonomy): domain Eukaryota; kingdom Fungi; phylum Basidiomycota; class Agaricomycetes; order Boletales; family Boletaceae; genus Boletus; species Boletus coccyginus. The sequence continues at coordinate 359,924 of JAHZSR010000037.1, read as the reverse complement.
CGCTAATGAGCGGGATTCGTGGGCCCTTGCGATCGACGACACGACCCCAGACAGGGCTGGTGATGGATGACCCCACTGCGGAAGGATTAACCAGGGGGCTAGAAAGGAAATATGAGCCCATACTATGTCCTGCGAGACCAACGATATTAAGTTGCGTGTGTGAGACTCGAAGGCGAGCACCGAGCTGAGGTGCATAGGCTGGGAGGGATGTTCATGGAAGCAGCTTGGAGGCGAAAAACGACGCACCGGAAAATATCTGTTCAGACGCAATTACCCTCGGTCAGTGTCGTGTCATCATGCCACGGTGTTAGGCACACATAACCAGTTCCAGAGCTCAACGCGACGACAATGGATCCGAGGAGCACGATAATCCGGGGTATACTGAATATTTTGTCTCGTTGTACTGATAATCTGGCGTGCACCGACGCCATTGTTGGGACAGACCTGAATCGCCTAGGTTTTTCACGAAGTTGCACCCGTGATTACATAATCACGCCACTCAGTCTTATCGACTCCCCCGTTGACCGGTTGACCTGGCCCCTGTACCAACACGCACGATCTGAACGCCAGATTATTTCGAGGGGAAGACCTGTACATTCTGAATCATGACATGGACATCTGGTCCATGACTTTATCATCCAACTACGACCTTGGCACCAGTGGAGACAAGAGAATCACCATTCGGGCACTCTGTGGCATTCTTCCTGACTACTTCGACAATGTAAGTGCCCCTGTATAAAGAAGAACAAAAAACTGGCGACTACAAAGCGCTCTATTGATCGCTGCAGATCCCCCGCACTCGGGAAACCATCCAAAAATTGCGCAATAAGCTCGCCGAGTCTCAATATAACCTCATCGAGTCCCTTCGCGCTCAGGAAGAGAGCTTTGGTATGTCCCCCGATACCCTGACTCATATTTGCTTCATTGACGTCTACCGGATAACAACATCGCGCCTCTCGAGAACTGCGCAACGGGCTGGCGAAATCTCAACGCGCAGCCAATGAACAAAAGGATAGCTTGATCGAGATCATCGGGTCACTTCGTGCGGACCTTCATACTCCGGAAACGAACTCAAGTGCGTTTTTTTTGTCTCGCTGGCTCGCACTTTATTGACAATCTTTCTGTTACTCCCATCCCTCAGACCAAAAGATAGTGACTCTCAACAAAGTTGTTCGCGAGCTCCGTGACAAGAAGGAGAGCCCCAACGAAACCAGTGACTCCCCTCGTGCGGATCTTCGCACACGCGACGAAAGCTCAAGTGCACTCCTCGTCCAACTTGCCAACGCTCAATGCAAAACGGATGGTCTCATTAGAATCAACCGTGCGCACGAGCAGAAGTATCAATGCAAATCCCTGTATACCCAAGGTCACATTTGTGGTGCCACAGAATATCTTCTATAATCGTGAATACCATAGGGGATGAATAAGTTCATCACGGACTGGCTTTCCGGTGAGTTTCGGCATCATGCATTGGGATAGAGTATTTAATTACTTCCGTCAGAGTTTGCTCACCGATGCGTCACGAAGCTGGAGAGGCCGGAGCCGAGGCATCGAACACTGAAACAGGACGAAGCAGTTGTAGCTTACTCTACTGCGTTGTCGCTCAGTTCCTTGACCCCGAATATGGCACTGGTGAAGTGGGCGAGCGTAATGACCTTCGTTCAGTTTAGTTCAAGATTTTGAGATTTATCGTTTACCCCGCCATTTGCGACATGGACATGCAGAGACGAACTCGCTGCCGTCCTTGACCCTAACGGCGCAGCCACACTCATCTCAGCAACGTCCATATTAAGACAGGCAAGTTTCTTGTCCGAAAGGCCTCTCCTAGCCCCACATTACTTATCCTGCTTAGCCATGAAAGCAATGTAAAAACTAGAATATACACATTCATAGACGGATGAATACAAAGTGTGAATGCGGCGGTGACAACAGAGCATAGTAGCTTAAGCATGATACACTACGACGTGGAAATACGGATTCGAGGCAGCTAGGACTTTCCAAGCAGCTTATCAAATAATGACCGCACTCTCGAGATGGCACCTCGGTGGAATGAGCGACCGTTCCGAACCTCTTTGGTCTCTTCGGGGAGAGTAGTAGAGTAGAGCGAGCTGCCATCCCCTTGCTCAGATTCTGACACGTCCGACACTGGCGTTCGTTCCCCCTCCGGCTCTTCTCCTTTGATGAAGTACCACCACCCAGGAATCGGTCGTACCGTTCCCTTGCACCGCCAGGTGAAGTCTCCGTCTTCGTCGTAGAAGAGATGCACGAACCAATCAACCCTGCGACGAACATTGTGTCGAACAATTCCCCGTTGTCATCAAGCTTGACGTCGACATGTGTATATCCGCACGGAACGTCATTACTGTCGATTGTGGGATAGGGGAAGCCGTCCAATGCGTAATATGGTGTATCCCCTGGGCGAAGATAGGTTGAAGCAAATTGGGGCGCGCTAAGATGAAAAAGATCTTTCGCATCTTCGGCGTGTTCATCAAAAGTATTGCCTTGCCATCGACCTTGTTCGTCGAACACACAGAACGCAGTAATCCACCCAGAGAGATAACTTGGCCCACTCCCGCCCCCGGTGAAATGGGCGACCTTGTTCCAAAAGTCCAGATTCTTCAGAGAGGTGGGATCGTCATAGGCAGAGACGAAGTGGGATAGAATGGGTCGAAGAAGGTGATACCATGCGATGGTCTGGACGCTGTATTCTTTGAGACGTTCCAGACGATGGAGAATATCCTCCCAGTCTCTCTTCTCTCCTTCCAACGTTACTCTTGGTATCCCGCACTTTAGACAAAATGTGTACGAGAAATACTCTTTCATCGTCCCCATCATCACGATCGCCGATGTCGCATTATCGGTAGCGGTGGTGGTAGAGAAACTCGGTAGAATCCATTCTCGTAAAGACTTGTCGACGATATGCTCTTGCATTAACTTTGTCATCTGGGATGCCATACTAGCAGGATCCATGGTCCAGCGATTATCTTTTGATGACACTATGACCAGTTCGCTTTTGCCTTTGTGGGCAACGAAGACACTGCGAAGAGCTTCTGCGTTGCCATTGACAAAGAAAGAGAATTGCGTCAAGATTGCAAGCCAAACGTCGTCTGGACGGACGATCAGCACGCGGTGTCCGTTGTATGCCTCGACTACGGTATGGACGAATCCATTGCTTTGCGGAATGATGTTCCGCAGTGCATCGGGACTGGAAGGGAGGGATGAATGAAGGAGCTGGCCCTGTTTCCGTGCGACGGCACGTAGTAGAGCAAGAGATGGGTCCTCTCCCGCGCCGACCACAAACCCATCATCCTTTCTGAACGATTCGGGGCTGTGAGATGCAGGGCAGAATGATATCGAGGCTGCTGACGGCGGCTGCTTGGCAGGGGCGCTGTGAGATGCAGGATGAGACGCGGATGGGCCCTGTGTTGATGTTTATCAACGTCTGACGAACTCGAGCGTGTACCTACGACGTGGTCCATTGAGTAACAACAGTAGTGGTCGTATTGGATGTGACTTTGTACGATCGGTCGAAGTGTCAGGTGTCACAAGCTGTCACTCCCGTCTGTGACCACGACGTCACGTCGACGACACTCATCTCATCGCCTCACCTACACCAATGCCACCACTGAGCGCTGAGCGTCGAGTCTAGTGGTACGCTCCACTCACCCTTCGACTCGCTGATTTGGTAGGGGAGGCATCCTCGATCTCGTTGGCTGTGTTCGTGACAGTTCCTCCCGTCTTAACTGACGCTTTACAGGAGATTTCGATTACCAACTTTAGAAGATTGCTTCGTGGAGTGGCGGTGCGGCCCTCTCCTCCTATCTTACTGTTCACACACACCAGTGCGCTCACGGTCGGACTTGAACGCTACATCGTGTATCCCCCAGGTGTCGACTTTGGCAGAATTTTGGTGACGTGTCAAGACGGACGTATCTCGTTCGTGCTTTTCGTGTCGTTACTCGCTCATTTTACCTTTTTGTCTGCAGCCCCTTCCCAATCCGTGCCTACCCAGCGCTCTACTGTACCAGGCGGTCGTGGTATCAGCACTATTGACGTAGAACAGGAGGAAACGCGCGATGCAGAATATTGTGCCTGTGCGCGCGAAGGCAGGGGCCTGTCGACGTAGCACAAGCACGAGGCTTTTGCGGATGCCACCACAGCGGATGGGATGTCCGAGGTCCCTCAGATGGCGGTGTATCGACAGTGAGGCGTAGGTCGATGTCGGCACCGATAACAGTGTCGGCCACGGGGGCGTTTGTCGACCATGTTATCGAGGTTCCTGCAGATGACGACGACGACGACGACGACTCGGGTGACAAGCGACGTACCACAGGGAATGGTAAACAACGCGCATCGGGGAGTTCGGTAGGTTCGCGTGGAACCCCGCAGACTGTCGGGGCCGTCGTCAACGGGTCTCTTTTCGACTTCAAGGGGGGTCGAGGTTATTGTCTGTAACCCGCGAGGGAGCTCGAAAGATGGGAACGGAAAAGACAAGGGGAAAGGAAAGGGGAAGACTGATATGGGAAAGCGACAAACACTGTCAACCGAGGAGCTCGTGGAGGATCAGCCAGCACATCCTCCAAAAACCAGCGCCCAGACTGCACAGACTGAAGATGAAGTGGACGACCAAGCACCCGCAACGACGATGAGCATCTAAGGTGATGATCATCCGCTCTGATTCGGCTTCGCACTCGGATACGGGAGAGGGGTCAGAAGTGTCTGTGCCGCCTCGAAAGGCAATGGGCGCGGGATCGGCGACGCCTATCAAGTCGGGGATGTGGCCTAAATCCCTGTCAAGGCCCGGCTCGGCGCTGGGTTGGGAGAGTGAAGACGGGCCGAGGGTGGTGGCTGCAGAGTTGTGGAATGCACTACCAGAGGACACAGGTATCCATGATGAGCGAGGGGAATGGGAACGCAGTGGGTGGTTACGACCACGACGTCACCGGGCTACTAATTCTAACACCCCACCTAGATTTTCGAGGACGTTGTGTCGAGAAGCTAGAGAAGCTGGGAAAGGCCGCGGGGGATTCGAGAGGCATGATGGGGCTATCGGATCCTACCCGAGCGTGCTGTCCCTTGATCCAACGAACGCCAACGATATTCTCCTTGAGCGCAGCAAATGCGGTACGGATTGTATTACGTGTCCCTTCAAATGGACCTTGCTGATTCATACATACTATCCAGGTTATCGAGCTCGACGCATTATCCCACAGAGGATATGAGGGGAAGCATATCGCATTACACGGCTTGGCTCGTCATGGCCCAGCTTTTGAGGCACTCAGGATGATGTTCTCAAAGCCCGAGCAATCTCCCGATCCCCAAATTCGCGGTAAGCCATTCTGTCAATATTGCAGGCAACCGGAAGTTTTGACTGGTTGTGGATAGAGCTCGGAAATCAGTACGTCGATGCACGATTCAAAAAGTAGTCGGGGAGACTATCTGCGACATGCCACGTGTGCTTATTGACACCACTGCAGGTTGTCTCCACGATAAAACCCAGCAAGCGCCGGCTTTTGAGGACCTCCCGATCTACGACGGGCTGCGGCCTTCAATGACTACTCGCCTCGACCCTGCACGTATTCGGAGAGAAGTGAAGAAGTTCTACCGATACGTGATGTCCTCCCACAGGTGGCAGCCCAATGAACCCACATTCCAGGAAATCGGGAAAACGTCAATCTACAAGCTACCAGTGTCTCCAGCCTTCAGCAAACTGCAAACTTTTTGCAAGCCTGTCCGTACTCTTCGCTCCGAGTGGGCATGGAGCGATACTGGTTGCCATGTTCAGGTGGTATTGCGGCTCTTCCTTCACTATTATCCACCTTCTTGATGTCTTTTCGCAGTCACAGAAAGGATGTCTGTGGAGGAACATCTGGAACACTTGCGGGTGGACATATCAAGAATCCGTTACTTCCAAGGTTGTCTACCGTGCCCGATGATCTCACCACCCAGTCTTCAGGCTTAGGCCGTTCGCAACATTCATTGGTATTACCAACATCGTTCAATAATACCATTGAACTTACGACGTTGTGATCGGCGCATGTGCATTGACACGAATTCATGTATTATCAGGCTGTATGTCTCATGCCATACTAACTTACCAGTTTTCATCTTCGACAACGGGCACGTATGAAGACAAGGACAGGCGGTCTGCCACTGGATGTTCGAACTCGCGATAACATCTTTATTTGCTACTCTCGCGTGGTACAATGGTCAATTATACTCCAACATTCTACTGGTGTGTGGGCTCCCTCTATCAATGGACGGGTAACTGCTGTAAAGTGAGTTTAGCATTGATGTCGATGGCAGCTTCACACTATGTTGGGCAGAGAAATTATTGCACCTCCAAGTGACTCCCACGGCGTTGAAGTCCGAGAAATGTCAGCCTTAAAACGGCGTGAACCATGTCGGCCGGTTTTCCTCCTCGGTCACAGTATGTGTAGCTGAAAATGAGTCAGATGTGGTCCTGTTATTCTGGTCATGTATTGTGATACCGTCATGCTTCGTGGTGAAAGCGAAGGCAGTCGCCAGACATGCAAGAAGAACCAAGTACGTAGAAAATGTGAACTTCATATCGGTGGGTAATATGAGCTTAGAGTCGTTTCCTTTATATGGAGACTGACACTTTGTACCGTGTTCGTGCGAGCTTTTCATTTCAACTTATTATCGGATCTGGTCCTGGATGGCTGGCAGTGCCTCTGACCATGATCGATTGATCCCCGAACTTCTGCTGAATTGGGCTCTCACAGGTTCTGTTGTACATTCAAGTCCGGGTAAAACTCGGGAGCCCAGTGCTTCCATTCCTCAGGTCTGCTTTTTCCGTGCCATACTTCTGACCGTTTTGGTGATCATGCATAGCTTGATATCGCTCAGATTTGTGTGAAAGCATCGACGCTTGCAAAGTACATCCGAGCTGGTCCGTCTCTGGTTGGGCTCCAGAGATATTTTACTCTCACAGCACCACACAGCCATTGCGACTTATGCCAAGAACCATGCCCTTGACCGCCTATTTCCCCGTGCATCGGCAGTACAGGAGAGCCCGCGAAGCAGTAACTTTGTCACGATAAATCAACAGCCCCGATGCTCCTAACTTTTTCCCACCTACCAATCTGGTTTCTGTGCCCTTTCATGAGTCCCCGTCTCTCTCATCTATCTTTGATGGTTACGTCGATTTCTCTCCCCTCCCTTATAGATTTCCGTCCAGTCGGTGCATTGTTGTATACCAAGAAAAAAATGCAGTTTATCTGCGTTGCCTCTTGGACAAATACATTCAGCATCGTGTTGCCCCCACAAAATATCATTTGGCGGACTTCGTTCCGAGATTGAGCAGTGTTGCGACAAGAGACAGTGAGATTCCCGCTTATTATTTGCACTGGCCAGGTAAGCTGGCGCAACAGAGCGCGCCGGCCAAGGCATAGGAAAATCTGCAAGCATAGCAGTTGTTAGATCAAGGCCGACGTCCCGATAACAATCTATCAGTACTGGAAACCCTTCTGGGAAACTTGAAATTCCGGTTTGCTTGTACTTGCGCAGTTGGGTTGTCATGACGACTTTGCACAGATGTGTTTTCAATGTCGTAGGCTTGTGTGGGTTGGCGGCATAGCAAATCCTGTGACGGGTCTTTGCCAGTGGGGCTTCAAAGGGTTGGGGGAACCGCCTCCCCGACTCATCACCTCACCCGCAGTCATGGCTATGCTTGAGGCAAAGTTGCTTTGGGTTGTATTCTTGATTCAAAACATTTCAAATTCATTTACTGTGGGCGTCATTGTCCATTATAAGGCTAGAGCCAAGTCTTGGATCCGTATTTCTTGGAACCCATATCTTGACCGTCGTCCGACACTGCCATCTCTCGGATGTTGCATGTACAGGATCGGAGGTCAGGCCAAGTGTGACTCGGAAGTTCCGCGTGGATATACCTTGTCCATCCGTCTCGCTGAAAGACGGAACACTGACCGCCAGTCTGCACGACTCCATCCCAAAAGTCGATTGCTCTGAACTGTGCAATGGTCAAATATAATTTTCCACAAGGACATCCGTTAGTCACAATGTGCCTATCATGTAGTGGAAACTCGCCCGTCATGTACTAACCACAAGTCGCCTTTCTGCTAGCAGCACGGGCCCGACTCCCATCACTCGAGAAAACTCGAGCACAGGAAGAAAGAAGCACTGGTAAATCAACGACGGGTGGAAATTATTTCGTCAACTATGGGGAGCACGAGATGAGGTCGTTAGAATCTGCCAGGAAATTACGTCCATTTTACATCCTAATAGTGGAATGGAAGTTCACCGGGACCGTATTGGGTAGTAACAACTTCCTCTGATACCACGGCGATGAGGGGTCGTGACCCGCTAGCAACGGGAAACATTCGCCTTGCCGTCCAACATACGTGAAGCCGTTTGAAATCTGCTTTGTTGCACAGAATTGGTCACTGGCTGTAAATAAAAGTCGGACAAGAAAAGGGTCTAGATTGCGAGACGACGAGCGAGTCAAGATGATCTACACAGCTCCAATTACATCTTGCAGTTCTTGTTCGTGAAAAGGAGATCCTGGAATTACGGCCGGATCTCATCAGAACTAGGAAATATTTTTTGTTACTGTAAATAGAAACAGGTTTGCGGTCGGGAGAGCAGCAAATTTGGAGCAGACGCACGCTACCGTATATATCTCCGTTGTCTGAACCATGGTGGAGAAATTAGTCAGTCAAGCGTTTCCAGGTAAATTTCTGTGCGAGCGCCATCGATAGGCAACTCACTGTGAGAGCGAGTCGTCTGTTTTTTGGACATCAGTACGCGACGCAAAGGGACGCACGCCTCTCGAGCTTGCGACTGCCAGAGGATACTCTAATGCTTGCAGAGTCTTGCAGCGTTCGGCCACTCCAATAACAATCGTCGATAGGGCCCCCTCGCCCTCCACACCATCCTGTATCTCCCCCACCCGGTCCTCCGTCACCTTCGCGTGGTCCGCCCTCTCTTCTTCCTGCTACTCTGTCTCCCCAGCGTCGTCCCCAGTCTTTTCACCTCCTACCCTCGCTCCACTCCCCCAAATCCCCCTTCGCCCATTTGCTAGCGAAATTGAGCGTTGGTGTAAATCCTCGAGTGCCCATAACAGATACTTCCGACGTTGGAAGTTTAGACTAATCTATCAAATAGACCTGTCAGAGGCACGGAACACGTTGCACGTTGCACGTTGCTCTTGGAGAAAATAGACATACAGCAAATAACGTCAAAGTTGAACTTACAGCGTAGTAGGGAGTCGATGCGGGCGTATCTCAATTGAATGGCTATTGAAAGAACTATGATATTAGTTCAGATAACTGTTGACAGAAGTATTTTCATGCTCCGTTGAGCTGGACGGTCCGCGCTTCAGTATTCCACTGACCGCAAGGGCAGATACACCGGTGAAAATTGAACATTGATAAAATGGTGAGAAAATCTGGGAATCCAGCCAGAGGAGAGAGGAATTTGGATCGGCGCACAAGCTGTATATATTGTAGTATACAAGATACGCTGCACCTTCCCCAGGTTCATCGTTTTGTGTAATGCATGTATGACCCAGGTAGAGCTTGTTCTTGTTCCTGTTCGTGTGCACATCGCGCGATGACAGCATAGAACCCCATAAGCTGCATCAGTACTGCAGCGAGATGACTTCGTTCATCGCCAATGGTCGTACGACAAGCAGACGGGTACAAAGCATAGGGGCGCTTCAAAGCTTAACGTCCCATCATATGGTGCGCTCGATCGTCAAGTGTCTGTCATGCAGAGCCTGCAGACTCGAACGGCTGTTTCGGGTTTGGAGAGGGACCACGACGCGCAAGGTGAACCGACCCGAGCTCATCGGAAATCCGGGTGCACCATTCGCGACCTCAATACGCGTGAATTTTTGCAACTCGTTCAATCCGCCGGGTGACGCTGACCGGTCCAGCACCGACAGTGACGAGATTAGTTGCTTCGTTCTGAAGACGGCAGCGTTCGACAGGTCCAGGCATCTCGCTCGAGGCAAGAGTTGGTGCATAGGAAGAAATATAAAATGACCTGAGAGGTGACACTGGCCGTTCCTAACTTGATTGGCTGGCAGCATGCAAGGGAAAGAGAAAGAAGTCAGCAGTGGGCCATAACTTGATTGGAGAGGGTGAAGGGTGAAGCCGAGATGATAGTCCACTTACACTTGCTTTCGTAACTTGGGAGGTCGAGAAGGGATATTGGCTTGCATGTATGACGATGCGACCGGGTTTTGTAATACTGGGCGCCTTCGAAGGACTGAGACGACCAAGGAGAAAAGGGGATGAAGAGCCTGGGAAGTCAGCTGCCGCTGCTTTTTGCGGAATGACTTTGAGGCGTAACCCTTCAATGGTCGGATCCACTGGCAAGGTGATGGCAATTGCTTGCTTTCACCCAACGAATGCCTCATCTGAGCCACTGCCACACGCCATAACATCCTTTGGTTTTTCGACAGTCAGAATGGCGGCCTCGTAGAGTTCCCAGTCCGAGTCGGCACGATCCCTCACCTGGGCTCGCGATAGCAAGGAACTTTTCGCCTTATCAAAGGATGGCTACGTCCACCATGTCGACGTGTCCGCCAAGACCGCACTCTCGAAATGGGACATTCACAGTAGTAACTATCCCAGATACCATCGCCCTGGCAAGCAACACGACATTCATCACAGCCTCCGGTGATGCGTCGGTGTCGTTTTGGGACACAACGACCCGAGAACAAATCGGGTCTGTCGTTGAGTACAAGGGCCGCCAACACTCATGACATCTGGTCCATGATTTTACCATCAAACTACGACCTTGTGACCAGCGAAGACAAGAAAATCACTCTTCGGGCACTCTGTCATGCAGACCTTCATACTCACGAAGCGAGCTCGAGTGTGTGTTTTTTTTGTCTCCCTGACTCGCGCTTGCTCGACAGTCTTTCTGTTGCTACTATCCCTCAGACCAAAAGATAGCGACTCTCAGCAAAATTGTCCACGAGCCCCGTAACGAGAAGGAGAGCCCCAACGAAACCAACGACTCTCCTCCTGCAGATCTTCGCACACGCGATGAAAGCTCAAATACACTCGTCCAACTTGCCGACGCTCAACGCAAAGCCGATGGTTTCATTAGAATGGATCATGCACACGAGCCAGAGCATCAATGCGAATCCCTGTAAGCCCAAAGTCACATTCGCGGTGCCACGGAATGTCTTCTAAAGATTGTGAATACCATAGACGACAGTGTGAGTTCATCACGGACTGGCTTTCCGGTGAGTTTCGACGCGCTGGGAAACAGGACGAAGTAGTTGCAGCTTACTCTACTGCATTGTCGCTTGGTCCCCTGACCCCAAATACGGTCTGATGAGGTTATCGAGCTCAATCCATTCTCCCACAGAAAACATGAAGGGAAGCATAATGCATCACACGGCACGGCTCATCATGGCGAAGCTTTCAAGGCATTCAGGATGATGCTCTCAAAGCTCGAGCAATCTCCCGAACCCAAATTCGCGGTAAGCCATTGTGTCAATATTGCAGGCAACCGGAAGTCTGACTGGTTGTGGACAGAACTTGGAAACCATCCGCGACATGCCACATGTGCTTATTAACACCACTACGGTTGTCTCTACGATAAAACCCAGCAAGCACCGGCTCTTGAGGGACTCCCGATCCACAATGAAGGCTGCGGCCTTCTATGACTACTCGCCTCGAACGTGTACGTATTCGGAGAGAAGTGAAGAAGTTCTCATACTCTTTGCTTCGAGTGGGCACGGAGCGACACTCATTGCGTAATCAGCTCGACGGGGGTACAACAAGAATCGCTGGCTGCCGTGCCAGTGTTCAGACGGTATTGCGGCTCTTCCCTCACTATTGTCCACCTTCTTGGTGCCTTTTCGCAGTCACAGAAAAAAGGAGGAGCATCTGGAACACTTGTGGGTGGATATACCAAGAATACAAATACATCGTTTCCAAGGTTGTCCACTTCTACACCGTGTCCGATGATCTCACCGCTCAAGCCTAAGCTGCTCACAACATTCATTGGTATTACCAACATCGTTTAACAATACCATTCAACTTACAACGTTGTGACCGGGGCACGTACATACAGTACATTAACATGAATTCATGTATTATCCTGTATGTCTTATGCCACACTAACTTAAACGTTTTCACCTTCGATAACGAGCACGTGTAAAGACAAGGACAGGCGGCCTGCCACCGGATGTTCGAACTCGCGATAACATCTACTCCAACATTCTACTAGTGTGTGGGCTCCCTCTATCAATGGACAGGTAATCACTGTATCTCAGTGGCAGCTTCACATTATGCAGGGCGACTACCGCACCTCCGAGTGACTCCCATAGCCTTGAAGTCCGAAAAGCGTCAGCGCGCAGAATTCGGCGATACCCCATCTGTCGGCCAGTTTTCCCAGTGCTCGGTCACAGGATGCGTATCTGAAATTTGAGTCAGATGTGGTCCTGCTATTCTGGTCATGTGTTACGATACCTTGTTGCTTCACGGGGGAAGCGAGGGCAGTCGCCAGACATGCGAGAACTGGCAAGCACGTAGAAATTGTGAACTTCATATCAGTGGGTGATCTGAGCTTAGAGTCGTCATCTCGTTCCTTTTATATGAAGACTGACACTTTGTATGGTACCGCGTGTGTGCGAGCTTTTCGTTTCAACTTGTTATCGGATTTGGTCCTGCATGGCTTGGCACTGGTACCGGGGCTTGGTCGGACCATGATCGATTGATCCCCGAACTTCTGCTGAATTGGGCGCTCACAGGTTCTGTTGCAATTTGTACATTCAAGTCCAGGTACTAAAACTTGGGAGAGCCCAATGCCTCCATTTGTCGAGGTCTGGTTTTTCCGTGTTATACTATTACTTCCGACCGTTTAATTTTGGTGATCATGGCATAGCCTGATATCGCTCAGATTTGAGTGAAAGCACTGGCATCGACGCTTGCAAAGTACATCCGAGTTGGTCCGTCTCTGGTTGGGCTCCAGAGATATTTTACTCTCACACAGCCCTCCGACTTATGCCAAGACCACGGGCCTCGGGCCCTTGACTGACTCTGAAATTCCGTGTATCAGTAGGACAGGGGAGCCCGCGAAGCAGTAACTTGAACTTTGTCACGAAAATTCAACACCCCCAATGCTCCTATAAAATGCTACCCAACTACCAATCAGGATACTGCGCCCTTTTGTGAGTCACCGTCTCCCTCATCCATCGTTGATGGTTGCGTTGAATTCTCTCCACTTCCTTATAGATTTCCGTCCAGTCGGTGCACTGTTGTATAACCCTTGTGGGGAACTTGGAATTCCGGTTTGCTTTACGCAGTTGGTTGTCATGACGACTTTGCACAGAAGGGCCTGTGCAGGAAGTAAAGATCAGTGTGGCAAATAGCGGTGCGTTTTCAATGTCTGGGTTAGCGGCATAGCAAATCCTGTGACGGGTCTTTGCCAGTGGGCTTCAGGGGTTGGGGGAACGCCTCTCCGACTCATCACCGCACTCGCAGTCATAGGCTATGCTCGAGGCAAAGTTGCTTTTGCGTTGTATTCTTGATTCAGGACATTTCAAATTCACTTGCTCTGGGCATCGTTGTTCATTATAGGGCTAGAGCTAAGTCTTATCTTGACCCCCGTCCAACACTGCCATCTCTCGGATGCTGCATGTACAGGATCGGGGGTCAGGCCAAGTGTGAAGGTCCGCGTGGATATAACTTGTCCATCTGTCTCGCAGAGAGGCGGAACACCGGACCGCCAGTCTCCACGATTCCATCCCAAAGTCGATCGCTCTGAATTGTGCAATGGTCGAAGATAATATTTCACCGCAGTCGGATGCTAGCGGCACGGGCCTGCACCATCGCTCGGTCAACTGTGTAGAGCACGAGATGAGACGAGACCATGACTCGTTAGAATCTGCCACAAAATTACGTCCATTTTTGCATCCTAACAGTAGAACGGGAGTTCACCTAGACTGTATTGGGTAGTAACAACCTGAACTTCCTCCGATGCGGCGACGAGGGATTGTGACCCGCTAGTAGCAGTGGGAAATATTTGCTTCAGTGTCCAACATAAATGAAGCTGTTTGAAATCTGCTCCGCTGCACCACTGGCCGTAAATGAAAGTCGAACAAGGAAATGGTCTGGATTGCGAGACGACGAGCGAGCCAAGATAGTCTGCACACCCCCAATAACATCTTGCAGCTCTTGTTCGCGAAAAGAAGATCCTGGAATTGCGGCCGGATCTCATCAGCACTACGAAATATTTTTGTTACCGTAAATAGAGCAGGTTTGCAGTCAGGAGAGCAGCGTGTTTAGAGCAAACGCATGCTCGGGCTACTGTATCTCCGCTGTTGTAGAAATCAGTCAGTCAAGCGTTCCCAGATAATTTTCTGTGCGAGCGCCATCGATGGGCAACTCACTGTGAGAGTAGGTACTTGAGGTCGTCGTGCGGGCGCAAATCCATCCCGGGCCGCGTGACACAACCAATCTGAGGTTGTTCCCTCGATCAATCCTCCGAGTCGACGATGGATCTGGGACTGCAAGATGTACACGTCCTTGTCACAGGTACCCCCATCGCCGCGTCCGTCTCGATGCGCTGTAGACCCCTGATCAGGTGCAAGTGGTGGCATCGGTCTCGCGACCACCAAACTCTACTGCTGTGAGCTCCTCTTCATCTCTCCCGATCTTCGTCTAAACGCACTGTCGACCTGGCGTGCCAGCGCTCGGCGCCAAGGCCACCGCCCACTACAACAGTCAACGCGACCCGCTCCTCCCCCTCCTACAGGCACACCCCACACTCCACATCGTCCAGGCCGATCTCTCCGACGAAACCGCTGTCGTCGACCTCTTTAGTGCCCTCTCATGCAGCGACGCGGGCCCGGTCCAGGTTCTCGTCGTCAACCACGCGATTTATCCGCAATTGGTGTCGGTGGCAGAGATGACCCTCTCGCGCTGGAACCACACTCTCACGACGAACCTCACGTCTGCGTTTCTCGTGTGTCGAGAGTATCTCAAGTATCTGAAGCAGGCGTCGTCCGAGGCAAAGGACAAGGCGGCGATCGTGCTCGTCGGGAGCACGGCTGGCAAGTATGGCGAAGCGGGAAACGCCGACTATGCAGTGACGAAGAGTGGGGATGATGTATGGCCTGACGATGACGCTGAAGAATGAAATCGTGAAGATTGCGCCACGTGGGAGAGTCAATACCAGTCGCGCCAGGCTAGGTGTATACGCCCATGACTGAAGTTCCTCTCGCGAATCCTGACGTACTGTACAGCGCACTGGCAACGTGAGTGATATACAGCCATATATGCGCGTGAGACTGACGCAGCGACAGGATGCCACTTAGGAAGATTGCAATGCCCATCGATATTGCAACCCAGATCGTGGTCCAATCGTCATCAGTGGTTTCGGGCCATGTTACGGGCCAAGTACTGATGGTCGAGGGAGGAATGGATGGAAACCTGCTTGACAAACCTGAAGACATTAAACCCTACTGGTGAACATATACTCGTATATCTGATTTAAGGTTTGAATCCAGTGTTGAGGACGCTTAAGCAAACTTGGGTAAGACAGGCAGAACAGCGTACCCACATCGTATACCCAGAGCGTTACGTGAAACCTCCGCCCTAGCCGCTCCAAATCAAGTTATCGTCAGCTAGATAGCCGTCGACAGTAAACTCCACACCTTCCATCGCCAGTATTTCTACTTTCCTTTGACACCTCTGTCCGGATGCTCCATCCTTGTGCGATGACAATGTACCCCACTCGCCAAAAAATCCGCCAATGTATAAATTCGACGCGATGACCCTATGGCAGGGTACGGACGGTGCAAATGGGTTGTGCCGCAGCGCCGAGCCAACTAGTGTCAATCCACAAATGAATCAGCACGCATATATCCACGCTTATAGCGCAAAAACGATTTCCAACCATCGGACATGGCATATACACGATCGATGGAACACACCTGAACGAGGAGAACCCTTGCCAAGAATCTTGCAGAGGGTTCCGTACGTCGTAACACGCCCGCATGGGATCGCTCGCGTAAGATCGTAGACGGCCCATTGGTGCTCGGTTACTTTCTGCTCCAGCCAGAACCAACGGGGAAGGCGCGTTCGTGGATAAGGGTATGGTAAAAGAGATTCAAACGAACTTGAACTCGCCTTTCCGTCACGAGTTCGGAACGCAACACGGGCTGGTCCGGTCCAATGGGTAATCCACTGCGCCCTAACAATGAAAGCGCTGGTAGTAGGACATGAGCAGGCGTACGGCGACATGATCCTAGGATGTACCGAATGGGTGGAGTGGCAGGTCGTCGACAGGGGTAGCCACAATTCCATCTCTCTTTGCCCCGACGTGTTTGTCCCCTTTGCGTGTCTTGGCCGTTGCTACAACTGGCTTTGGCGAGTCCGAATTCGCTCTCACTGCTGGCATTAGGCGAGACAACGGCGGTAGCGTTTCCCCGCGTGAGTGACAGTTGTTTGCACGAGTTGATACCACATGCCTGATGCCGGACACTACCCGGGTTTCACAGAATAACTTCGTATGCTACCTCCCAACTCTGGTTCACGCTGTTGGGTGAATACAAGATTAGCAGAAGTTACTGAAGACCTATTCCGGGTTTGCGATATGCAGTAATTCTCGAGCATTCGCACATGTCCGTTGCAGACGAATGGCCATGATGCATGGGTACGGCGACTTCTGCAAATCTTATATAGCCGGCCATCTTGACTGCTCCGAGTCGTCCAACATTTGGCTTCTCGGCCGCCAGATCACCCCGCCATCTCACGTTGTCAGGTGGGCGCTGTTCCACTGGTCTTCGTAATAACACTCCTAATACACACTCGTTAAGCTCCACGAGCAGGGAGGTGGTGTCTTTTGGAGTTAGCTGACCCCTTATTGAGACCACTCGCGAGACGCCGAGGACATGTATGAAGTTCGAACGCGCTCGCAGGAGGGATGCATGCCATTTTCTCCTTGATTTTCCTGGTTGGTTCACTCGCGGAGTTCTTGGTTCCTATCGTCGAATATAGTCGCCGCGAGCTCCTCGTCCTTCCCGAACTAAAGTCCTAACTCTCACTTCTCGGATTCGTGCCCTGTCTTCTCACATCTGGTTGTCCCTCATCGCGGCATTCTCTCCCTCTCCCCCACCCTTGCATGCTGCCGATCCTGTACGAAGGGAGGTGAGACCCTTCGAACGTTGCTGCGCAGCGGTTACGTTCCGTTGCTCCCATCCTTGGGGACGGCACGTACATCACTCCGCGTATCAATGGTGTTTTGAAGAAGGCAGGAGCGAATGGGGTCACCTCGCGCGTCGATGTCGCGGCCTTCTAACCCGAATACTCGCTCAAGTTCGCTACATGAAGGACACTGGACGACCTAGGGCGTCCTACGGTGCGTCCCCAGTTTGCGTACACCTGTCTGTTTGCCGATGAACTTGGTAAGATATTGTTTAATCGACGTTTGTCGTGTACTACAGTATATGTACATTTTGGTCCCGACTCAAATTTCCCTGCTTCCTCTGTCGGCGGATGTTCAATGTTGATCCTTCCTTTCCGACCATCCACGACAAGGGTTAAGGTTATACGGCTCCCCTTGGAAATTCGAAATAGCCGCCAAAAAGTCATGAACTTTTACCTTGAACTATGATTGGTTAGCTGCAGGTTCGTGTTTGTGGCATCAACCTGAGGACGTGCTGGCTGATCCTAGTCCTTCTCCCCAAGCCCTCGAGACAAGGTGACGTCAGCCCTATGTGGCACACATCATCAATCTCTTCTCGCGCCAATCAATCAGGATATGGAACCTGGCTCACAACACTTGAGAATGTCGACCCGGCATGGGAAAATCGCGAACGGTACTTCACATCTTTCTTATTCAAATGTTTACGGACCTACTTCGATCGTCGTCCCCACGTCACCTCATTCTTTTCGGTGCTTCTTTTGGGCTTCGCAGCAAGTCTTGTGTACGAATAGCCTTTCAGCATCCTAGTTTGTGGTCGTTCTGCACGCCACAGTTGTATGCCTAGATCGCCGTCTCAATCGCGTCTCCCAGAGTATAAAACGTTTCGCTCAGCTTGATTATGTTCGCTTTCCTTCATGTTTCACGCACTTCGCGCCTTCACCACCAGCTTGTTGCTGTCTTGCTCAGCAAGTGTCCTTACTTTCGCCGCATTCAATCCAGGCGAGTACAATATAAATGCTATTACGTGCCCAGCTATCGACAGGGCCCTTAACCAGACCGTAAACATCACCATTGGTGAGTACACGGCTGCCTATATGCGGTCCGCGAGGTCATCCCTCATGGGGTAGAATACGTTGATGTCAACCCTTCTGCGAAAACGACCATTTTGATGGTACATGGCTGGCCAAGTCTGTGGAGTAGTTGGGGCCGCCAGATTGAACACTTCAAGGCATGTCATATTCCTCTGCAGATAAATGGTTATCTCTCATGCGTCTGTTTCAGAACGATTACCGTCTGGTAGCCATCGACGTTCGCGGATTTGGAGGGTCATCGCACCCCTCCGACATCCAATCGTCGAGTACCATGTCTGATATCACTGGGGATTTGACATGTGTTCTCGAGCATGCCGGAGTTCCGTCCGCGATCTGCCTTGGGTACGCACCACTATCCGTTTGCAAAACACTCTAACTCCTTGCGAGACAGACACGATTGGGGTTCGGTCGCATGTTACGAGGCCGCGAGGAGACGCCCCGATGTGTTCTCCGCTGTGATCGGTGTGACGATTCCAGTGAGTCGAATGACGAACACCACCCTGGCGTCCATATTCTGATTTCCGCAAGTACCTTGCCTCCTCGAACGGCTTCCAACCTATCGAGTCGATCTTGGCGCTTATACCCGCTCTTTCCTACCAAGTCTTTTTTGCACGAAACACGTCCGAAGCCACTGTCGAGCTGAATAGAGATGTCAGGCGCACGTTGCGAGGTACATTGAGGAGCGTCGCGAGTCCGCCTCCGAAGTCGTTTTTGCGCAGTCGGGATACGTTTATGGGTGCGTGGGACGGTATAGAGGCGAGTCTTCTTTATTACTCTGGTCAGTTCTAGTGGTTGACGTGTGTTCCAGATCCCTCCGATTCCGTACCTTTCGAAAGAGGAAGAGGATTACTTTGTAGAGAGGTTCAGCATACAAGAGTTTGATCACTGTACTGTTTCTTTCGCTGAATATCTTGTGGCATGGCTCGACAATCCTTGCCGTTTGTGCTATTAGCATTGATGTTCTATACCAGCGGCGTAAGTATTGAACTCTATTACTAGTGTCGTCCATGCTGACGAGGATATATGCTACAGAACAAGTACGGGACATGGAAATCTGCACACGACCAAGGAAATTTCACGATTCCCCAACCCGTCCTCTCCGTCCTCCCTCTCGAGGTGCGTGCTGGATGTATGCGTCTCATCTACGAAACATGAAGTAGCGAACGCCCATCCAAGGATCCTGTCGCTGATTGGACAATGGTGGCCAAATTTTCAAATGTGGGCATGTATTTGCCACAGCTGACCACAAAGGTCCGTACGAACGGGAGACACGCTCGCCAAGTGATGACCGCATTATCTGCTCACTGATATGCACATGCATGCAGACAATGAATGGCGCACACTGGCCTCACATGGAATTCCCGCAGTGTGTTCAATGCGATCATGGAAGAGTGGCTCGCAGAAATGGGATGGAAAGATGACGTGAGTGGGCCACAGCCCGAGGGAAGGGAATGGAAGGCATGTCGTGACAGACGAGCTTTGAAGAGGGTTGGTGTCGTAGACGATGAAATGGTGTGAGGTCATGACTTTTCAACAGTTTACTCCCCTTGTCCCCCTCGAGGTCGGTCCTTGACAGAAGTCCAAACATGATTACAACAATGACGATCTTCATAAAGGGTGTATGAAACAGAAGACATCGTCAAAATAATGAGGAACGTTTCGTTGATTTGCGATCGGGCCATCCGGTTGTGGGATTACGGACAAGACGCTGATTTGGGTTCATTATGTTCCATTCGACCAGAGCAACGCGCTACATACTTTCTTTATGTAAAGTCTTATTATAAAGCGTTTTAAACAGGTCAATAGCCAGAGAATTCTGAAAGCAGTCCTTGCTCTTAGGCCGAAGATGGTGAGGGAATCGCTGTATGGGTGCCGCTGTGCCGTTGTGCGTCTTTATGTAACATGTCTATAATCCACGCAAGCTACTACAAAATATTTCGGTCAGGGCTACAATGTAACACCCATTTTTCTCTTAGCCAATAGCCCAGATTCGGGTTGGATCGGGGGACCGTCGGGACATTCCGATCGGACGCCTACTGGTCGCAAACAGCAGGGTCTACAGCTTCGAGACAGGTTATGAACAACACCACACCATGGACTCTGCAAAGAGTGTCCTACACTCCATCTTGCTAGCTACGCAGCACGTCCGAAACGCTATAGCTCGGTATTCCACTGCCAGAGGCGTCAGACAAGTCCGACAACACTCTCTCGTTCGATTCGAATTGGAATTCCAAACAATCGTCGACGCTTCCCGTGCCATCCTCGAAGCCTTTGATGATCCGTTTCTGCGTCGTCGTTATATACTCGATGACCGCTTGATGGATTGGCTGTCCGGTCCTGAACCCGAAACGTGTTTGGATACGTTGAACGAGATGGAGAGACTGCTCAATATCGATCACGAGGTACATGTGTTCTCTGGGTTCACCCCAACGAGAACCGGGTACCAAGAAGACGACATCAGTCTAGCAATCACACGTTTCTACGCTCATAAAGCCCATTTTCACTTTCTGCTCGTGCCGGACATCTGGTGAGCGCGGCGTATTTGGATGAAGTCATGCTTGACAGCGTTACACAGGAATCGCGAGAAGGAATCGCCTGGGCGGATCATGCCATCTAAAACCGAGTAAGATTTATTGCCGCGCACTGCGGTCCACAGCCTACACTGATTTCTCGACTATACTAGGGGGAGGCATGTGCATGGTCAAGGGCAATCACAATCTACCTCAACGAGAAATGACATTCCAGAACACCAGAAGAAGGAGATTGTTTGTATGTACAGAAAGTCGTTGGTAGCATAAGTTGATCTCACCGACAATATCGTACACAGCTCAGAAACTGATGAAGTTATTAAGAGTGTTCGATGCATTGGACTGCTCTAGGAAACAATCGCAAACATCATCGACACGTCAAGCCGATACATGCATGTGGCTACCTGCTACGGATGCATATATGTCATGGAGGGAGGGGAAAGACACGTTTCTGTGGCTGCAGGGCAAAGGTGTTGCTTTCGATGCTGCAGTGGTTCCATTTCTCACACGAGCTTCATCACAGCTGGTGCTGGCAAATCAGTTTTAGCGTGCGTTTAGACCGTCTGTTAGTGAGGTAGAGTTGCTCACCACGCCAGTAGCTCTTCCATCATCAATGATCTCAACAACATGAAGAAGGATGGAGAACTCCTGGTCTACTTCTATTGTGATTTTCGGACGGGGAGATCTACGAGCTCTGTAGAAGTGATGCGCTCGCTTCTCGCCCAGTTAACGAAACATCTCTGTGATGCTATGATGGATCCAGAGCCTTTGCTCGACGAACTACTCAAGGGCGCCAATAGTCATGTGCATTCCTTCTATAGCGTCAAGGGACTGGCTCATTATCTTTCCAAGGTCGCGGGGTCATGCCCTCTCAAACCCTTGGTCGTCGTCGACGCGCTCGACGAATGTAGAGAGGTGGAGACCCTCCTCGATGCCCTCATCATGTGTAATGGTGACGTGCGGATGTTTGTCACGAGTCGACCACTCCAGAACATCACCCAGATGCTTTCTCACCTCCCGTGCATATCTCTGGATGACATGGCCAACGAATTATCGGCAGATATCCTACTACATATCACGAGGGAGCTCGATTCACGAAGTCGATTGAGGACGTTCAATGGTGGGCTGAAGGATGAGATTCGGTCGAGGTTATGTGCAAAGGCAGACGGCATGTAAGATGAAATGATCCACGCGCTCAGCGTTTAGACTGACGTCTCCGTGTTCAAGGTTTCGTTGGGTACAATGCCAGATCGACACACTCGACAAGTGTACATCAGTATCGGAAATTCGGGGAGTGCTCGAGAGCCTTCCAGAAGGACTAGAAGAGACTTATCGGAGGATTCTTATTGCTATTGACAAGTGCCCACCGGATGCACGTCTAGTGCGCTGTGCATTGGTGTGGCTAGTGGCCGCCCTGCGACCCATGCGATTGCGCGAACTTCTCGAAGGGCTTACGGTTGATCCTATACGGCGATCATTGGACACTAGATTTGCCCTGATAAAGGGTGCTGATTTCTTGGCAGTCAGCAGGAGCCTTGTGATTCATCACAAAGAAACCGATGTCATCACTCTCTCTCATATGAGTGTCAAGGTGAGCTGAGTCCATTGAAAGAGTATATCTGGTAGCCACTTACGACCATATCATTGTGTAGGAATACCTTATTGGAGAACTCGTTCAGGACATATTACCACGATATCACATCGTCTTGGAGGATGCACACGAACGGCTGGCTAGGCTTTGCATGGCCTATCTTGCCTTCTGCCTCGATCAGTTGAAGGAATGCAGAGATCGTTCGCCCAAAGCGACACGGGAACGGGACCTCATGCTTACTACATCCTATGCCTCTCGCCCGCTTCTGAAATACGTGTTGTCTGATGGCTTCAGTCATCTTGCTCATCTTGGGTCGGGCAATGCTGGTATCCTCAAAGACATGGAAACTCTACAAGCGGTGATTTGCCGCTGCGCCTGGGAGTGGGACCGAATGTGCAATTTAGTTCCGTCGCTTCGTTCTGAGGTTCCGTGGCCAAATTCGGAGCACGATTTCACAACATATTCTCTTGTTGCCTTTGCGTCTGATGCACTGTTTCACACATTCCTCGCTCGTCCTCTCATACCAAGGGAGGGAACCAACCCGCTCGTATATGCTGCACACTTTGGCAAGACTGACCGTGCTAGGGCTTTGATCTTGCGAGGTGCCAATGTAAACCACTGGGGTTTGGCCGTCGACAAGTCGGACACGGGGAGCTCAGATATAGATGATATGGATGTTGATGGGTCTGATGCAGATGACGCGGACTCGGACACCTCGATGGCGGATTACTCCGACGAGCGCAAGGCGATGCCCATACAGGTTGCTGTGGACCATTGGCATGCAGAAATGCTCGATCTTCTCTTAGCGCAAGGAAGTACCATCCCGGATGGGTTATTGACTCGCGTGCTCAGAGTGCAGCCTCATCAATTCCCTCTGTATATCATCCGGCGATTGTTACAAACGGCTGAATTTGTCAAGCTGGCAGTCACTCCCTGGGACAACCGACGACTTCTGGAGGCAGTCGTCGAGGATGAGGAAGACTACGAGCAGATAAATTGCGGAGACGAATTGATACTTGCCGCGAGGGCGCTTGTTCAAGCTGGTTGCACAGGGCCACTTCTCCTCGTCGCAGTGGAGAAGGGGTGCATCCCGGTCATCAGAAATCTGCTTTCAATGACTACATCATCACATTCGGATACACCCTCTTCACCGCATCCTTCTAGTATGTCTTTGATCCGAATGTTTTAAAAAATTGCTGAGATGCGGAGCAGCTATTTTGGGTGCCGTTGCGGGGAATGGGGATACTCCACTCCATATAGCTATGAAGTTGTCTGACGAGAACCAATGCCTCATTATCACGAAACTCCTCCTTAATGCTGGCTTTAGCTCGTGTGGGCTCGACGCGGACGACAAACCACCGATTCACGCTGCTGTGGTGCGGGGATTCGTCTCCGTGGTGGAATATCTCCTTTCGCAGGATGTACCTCTTCCGCCGAGGATCTTATTCGCAGCATTACAAACCTTTCTTGTGAAGAGAGTCGAGGTGATCCGCTTGCTTGTCAGCAAAGGAGCCAACGTACACGTTCATAATCCCGATGGGGACGGGCTGTTACATGTTGTTATGCGATCCCTCGACAAATCAGTTTGTTTGGAGATCGCAGAGATACTCATTGACACCGGCTGCGATCCCTCGGCCGTCAATCAACGTGGCGAAACTCCCCTTCACATCGCAGCAAAGCAAGGGTACCACGAAATCGTCAATTATTTGATACTGTTCAGCTCATCTTCAGACATCTCGTCCTTGCTGCACAAGGACTCCGCAGTGCGAGTAACAATGTTGCGTTTGCTCATTGGAAACGCCAATGGCTTATCCCTCTTTCCGGAAGAGGAAGCTGGGCTGATGGAAGCCGTCCAACAGTTTCTAAACGACCAAGAAAAATGTCTGGAATGGACAATGGTTTTCGACGGTGCTGCCGGTGGCCTTTTCGCTCGTAGTGCTGGTTGCGCAATGCTCCTCGAGGTTGCTGCAAGACGAAAATTTAGTGAGGTGGTGGAATACCTCCAATTTCAAGACACTCCATCAACCCCCGCGACTCTTTTGACCGCTGTGCGACACAAACAGTCCATGATTCCTTCCCTCATTTGTAGCGGAGCTGATGTGCACATCCAAGATGGAAATGGAAATACACTCTTACACGTCGCCATGTCGATGCTCTCGGAAACTTGTTGTCTCAAAACTACGCGAATTCTCGTTCAAGCTGGCTGCAACCCTTTTACTTTCAATATGGCTAACGAACAACCAATCCACATTGCTGTGTCTCGAGGGTTCAAATCCGTTGCGGAATATCTGCTGTCACAAGCTCTCAATGCCGAGGCGTCTCTTTCTCCCGACCTGCTGTTCGCCGCAGTGCCAAGTCACAAGGTGCCTTCCGTGGTTCGCTTGCTTTTGGACCATAAAATTAATGTGCTCTATCCGGCATCCAACGGAGATTACCTGCTACACGCCGCCCTCAGGTCAAGCGACCAACAACAATGTCTTCCAACCACGGAGGCACTTTTTCAGGCTGGCCTTGGCTCCTTGGCACCCAATGCTGACGGAGAAACGCCTCTGCACATCGCTATTGCTCGGGGGCTCACTTCTGTAGTTCGTTACCTGCTTTCACGAGACGTGCCACTTCCTTCCGATGTACTATGCTTTGCATTGGATTGGGAGCGGTCAAGGACATTCCGCTGTTGGGCTCCGGGTTGGGGCGTCGTTAATTGGACAGTGTCAGAGAGTAATTGTCTGGAGATGACAAAACTCTTCATCGACGCTGGGTGCAGTGCTTCCGTTTGCGACGTTCACGGCCAGCTTCCTATCAAGTTCGCCGTCACTCGCCGGTTTCCCTCCGTCGTGGAATACCTGCTTTCACGCGATGCGCCATTCCCTCCCGATATCTTATTCGTTGTGTTGGGTTCCAGATGTTCCAGAACCTCGTGGATGGTATCTTTGTTTATTGAACATGGGGCCGATGTACGTGCCATTTCGACCAATGGTGACACTATACTGCACTCTGCCTTGGGACACCATTGGGGGCGGGATGAACGTGATCTTTTACACATTGTGAAGGATTTTGTCATAGCTGGCTGTGACACAAGTGCACGCGACGCAGAGGGACGCACACCTCTCGAGCATGCGACTGACATACGACTCTTTGACGTTGCAAAGTACTTGCAACATGGTTCGGCCGCTCCAGTAACGACCGTCAATACGACCCCCCCATCTTCAAGTTCCATGCCAAGTCGTGTGTGTCCTCCACCCGGTCCTCCGTCACCTTCGCGTGGTTCGCCCTCTCTTCCTCCTGCTACTCTGTCTCCCCAGCATCATCCCCGCTCCCCTCACCCTCAACCCCCGTCCTCACTCCCCCAAAGCCCCCTTCGCCCATTTGCTAGCGTGCTCCGAGAGTTTTTGAACCTCATCATCTCATCGTTCAGCTTGAAGAAACTGAATCCCGACAATTCGGAGCATGGTCCTTCCTCGTAATATCTCACATATCATACATACCTTACTGGCATGTTAGTTTCAAGCACGAGATTTGTATTCCCTTCTGAAGATCGCACTCGTTTCGGGGGCGTACACATCGTTCTGTAGTTTTCATTTGCTCTCGCAAGGGATGTCATGTACCTGGTTCAGCCTGTTACCCATCTCCGAAGATAACTTAGGGTTAGAATGCTATCACAAGGTTGGGCTTGTCCTTGGTGTAGAGTACGGTTTTGAACCTGCGAAAGCTCCAAGGGCGTTATCGCACCGAGCTGTTTATCAGTCAGGCATTACAGTGGGAATAAAAACTGAGTGCGAGGTATGCCTAGCACGGACAAAAATACCCCGAACCACGGAAAGCTTCGTGTTGTCAGGGTTCACTCGAAAATTTTCCGTCCATGGAAGAAGACAATTAATTCGTTTCCCAAATGGACAGAGCTCAGTCAGACCAGAGCCCCTCGCATGAAATCGTTCTTCGTGGCAGTTCACGGAAACCATCTTGGTGTTACTGGCGGCAGTCAAGGTGATCCAAGATTCCCGGGTAGAAATTGACCGCATGATTACCCGGCCATCAACAAGGAGGACAATTACTGCGATGGTGATCACGGAATATCGATCGTACGGAGTCTCAATCAGTTACTTCCTGAATTCAAGACGATTCAACAAAACCCTCGGAGCTACTGGGAAAATATATTGAATACCTGGTTGATCACGACGCTGTGCATTTCTCGTGTCAATACTATATATGAATAAGACAGAAACCCTCTTTTCGATGACAAGACTCCCACGGACATCGACTGTGGAACGATTGCCCCGAGAAGGTGTTGCACTTGCTTTCATAACTTGGGAGGTCGAGAGAGGATATTAGCTTGCATGTATGATGATGACCAGGTCTTGTAATACTGGGCGCCTTCGGAGTGCTGAGACGACCAAGGACAAAAGAAGATTGGCAAGAGTCAGGACAAGAGCTTGGAAGTTACCTGCGAATGTCGGTCGCCGCTGCTTGTAGTTGAATGATGGTAACTCTTGCGAATGAAACACGGTAGGGAAGACGGGAGGATCTAGACGTTCTCTCGCAAGACACAATAAGTAGGCTGGAGGCGAGTTAAGTAACGAGACACCAATTAGTCAGACAAAATGGAAGTAGGCTGATTTTCACACGAGTTGTAAACTGCTTTATGACGCTCATCAATGCATCACCCTTGCCAGAGCGGTTGAACCGACCATCTCACATAGGGCCGCTGCTCGCAGGATTCCTTGGTGTCTACCGACGCTCGACAACACCACTACTTACGATGGTCTCGATGGCCCGGAGATGCGGATCGTGCCATACTGGCGCAAGTACATGAATGACTCGGAAATCGTGTCTTGCAGCCTCATCATCTGTATGTCTTATCCGCACTGACTTTACACAACATCTTTCTAAGCCACTCTTGCGCAGTACGATACATCAATTATATATACACTGGTCTGCCTGCTGTGGAGTTACTCATGACTTCTTGAATGGATGGTCCCTGTCAATGGCTGTAGTGGGTGTCGTGTTCATGTCAATTACATGAATCAACACTATATTTGGTAGAGCATTACCCCACCTCTAAGTCTCTTCAACCGAGTTGAAAAGAATGGCCGTTTCAGTGTCAGCTGGTAATGTATTCTCCCCCGGCTCTGTCAGCTGAGCATATGCACCTGGAAACGAGTCAGCCTTGGTCCTACCATCCTGGCCACGTATTATACCTGTTTCCTCCACGGGTAAAGCCAGTGCGTTCGCAAGACATGCAAGAATCAAGTAGGCAGGAATTGTGAACTTCATATTGTAGGTGATGGCCTTTGTTGTTGGCATCTAGCTCTTTTTGTATGACCATTGAAATTTTGCGCGCAAGAGCCTCTCACGTTATCTCGTAACCAGTTATGATCTCAGTGCACGGAAGTAGAGACCAAAGGCCAAGCTTTCAGGGCTATGATTTCTAGTGCCCGAATTGGCTGCCTGACGCCCCGAACCCCCGCTACCAGTCAATCAGACTCACACAGGTTCCGTTCTTCACACATTTTTGTCCTTCGCATCAGCGCGCGACATTTCCATCCCGCTGAGTTCTGATACTTTTTTTTTCACCGTGTCCTATTTCTGGTTGATGGATTTCGTGATCGCGTAGAGTCTGCATCACTGTGCCATCGCCTCTCCCCATAACCGCACTCGACCGAAACACTAGGTCTCACCCGGTACTACTTTGTGCTTTGTTTGTGTCAATTGCACGATGCGGTGGTGTTCGTAGTTTGATCAGACAGCCCATCCTGAACACCGACTTCAATCACTTCGGTACCAAATATAGAACAATTGCCTCGTGAATTGTCAAGGGCAATAACGGTTATCTGGTCCGTTGATATCACATGGAGCCTGCTCCCTGGACATTGACAGAATAGGCGGGCAGTGACTTTATCATCTAATTCCCGATGCCCTCAGCTGTTATCCCTACTGCCTACCAAGATCCTATGCCTTTTGGCGGCGCGTATGACCTGCCATCCATCTCCGATGCTCTTCTTGATTTTTTCCCACTTCCTTGTAGATATCCGTCCAGTCGTTGCACTGGTTTATACCGAGCAGTGTGTGCGGTCGGTCTGAGTCACTGGCTTGGACGAATCCGTTCAGCATCGTATTGCTCCTGCAAAATATCATTTGGCGAATGTAATTCAAGCAGTGTCGCACGAGTGGTGTCGAGATGGTGACATTCCCGTCTATCTTTTGCGCGATCCCTTGGCGGATGATATTCAAGCAGCGAAGTTCGTGAAGCATGGATATACTGTAAACTTGATCTTCATCGTCAAGGTAGATGAGCCCTTCTTCGGGCGCCAGCAACGACCACTCGACATCGCTGTTAGGTACATGAATGCCATAGTGTACGGTGTCTTCAAATGCCATATATACTGGCGCAGTAGAGCGCATAGGCCAGATTGCAGGAGAATCTGCAAGTTCGATTGTTATTGTATCCAGATCACGTTTCTGGAACGCCTTACCAGCTCGGGACTCTATTGAGATGCTCAGAGTTGTGGATTGCATGTACATGCGCAACTGGACTATCATGACGACTTTGCACAGAAATGCGAGTGTGATAAGGACGAGTTTATGAGTAGTGATTTGTTTTCCTCGCGGCTTGTGTTTCGATTGCATAGTGAAGCCGGAGGTGGGCCTTTGAGCTAGAGGGGTGGGCCCTCTCGGAATTATCAGCGTACTCAAATACTCGGACCCATGGCTATGCTTGGTGGCGTGATATTCACATTTCAATGCATTTTATCGCAACCATTCACACCTATCATAGCACTAAGTGAAGGGACACCTGATACCTAACCTCTGGCTCCGTGCTGCTTCAGCCCCCATATCTTAATTTCACTACCATCTGTCGGATGGCGCATGTAGAGGGTGCCGATTACTTTAAAGCGCAGTGACTTGTAGAAGTCGACCTGTGGGTACGAAATCAGTTAACGACAGGACCTCTACTGCCTTTCGAACATACATTTTCCTCAGTGTCGGTGCAACATCCAACCGCCTCGTTCGAGGCCGCCTGAACGAACAGTCAGTCGAAAACCCCCCTACGTAGATGGGCCATCCTACCTTGTCCAACACCCTTTGACACAATGACGATCCAATCCCATTTCCCTGGTACCCAGGAAGTACGGCGATGTTATTCAACCACCAGCTCTCTTGTGCGGTCTTTTCTGTGGTGAGTACAAAGCGAAGGATCCATATATTCTGATCAATTACCTCTGGCCCGTAGTTTTCATCCAGAAACTTGCCAACCTCTGCTTGGTACTAAACGCTCAAAGTTATCTTCCATAGTTCCTCAACAGAAGAAAAAGAAGACTCGCCTCATTGATCCACCATTCTTTCGCGGCTTGATCTAGTTTGTCGAGGAAAACGTTGAGTCCGGTCGACTCCCTTATCTCCTCCCTATGAGTATGCAATTTCAGTACGAAGGAAGTCAGAAGGAAATGACCGAATTACGTTTCCCACAAGTGTTTTCCTGGCGGAAACCAAAGCGCGGTGCCGACGATCTTCTGGGTAGCCACTTCCGTAGCAATGTAACACTCGCCGTCGATCAAACAGGCTAGCGTCATGGAGCGGAATAGGTCGGGAATTAGTTCTAGCTTTCCCCCCGTAAGCAAATCCATCGCTGGGGCTGAAAACACATCGTTGAAGGGTGGTCAGAGTCGGATGTTGGGGTATGTTCATAGCTTACAACTGGCATCGCGATACGCCAGGTCCGAGATCAAAACTACATCTTCCAGCTCTTGATCTAAGCATCCTCAACGTCACCGAACAGCCAGTCATAAAGAGGCACGAACCTGAAAGCCTATCAACGAGGGAGATTTTGACTTTGACGCCTTGCATGAAGCCGGGGATGGGAGGGATGGGAGTGCGGTGTGACCTCGCATAAGATTGTTTATGTATTGCTCTGCTGGTATTGGTACGGCAAGTGCAGAAACGCCCATTCCTCCGATCTTGCACGACTATTTCCCACCGGCGATACACCGTCGGGCAAGGCTGCGGAATCTAAGGGATGGATGCTGTGGATGCTATTTTCGGTCGTGATCGTGAGTTCGCGATGTTGGTGAGTCGGCAGCTTCCGAATCTATTGTATGGACTTCCGTAAACTTCACACCGCCATCACGCAACGACCGTTTCAGTCAACTTTGAGTTGCTACGAGTCCATGACATACATAGATAAGAATTGCTTAAACGGGGATCAAGAATGCAACCCGAATTCAGATGGTCTGATATTGATACATGAAGAGACCTAGACGAGGCTAAAATTAGCACCGGGGAGAGTTGCCATGCACTCCTACTTACCAGATTCATCGCCCATTGTCCCAATCAAATCGAGACGGCAGTCCGGGCTAGAACACGCCAGAAAGAACGTGTGATAGGAGAGTGTACGACACGGAAAGATTGGTGTCTGAACAAGACTCCCCTCCGAGAGGACCAACTGTGCAAACAACGACTTTGTCGTGGGAAGAGAAGAGTATGAGACGGTGTGTAAGTTGAGTTTCTCTTGGATGGGTAAGGTATGCACATCAAGGGTGAAGGTTGGCGCGGACATGACTTGTCCATCCGTCTCGTTGAACCGAGGAACACTAACTGCCAGACTACACGATTCCATCCCAAAGTCGATCACTCTAAACTGTGCAACGGTCGAAATCTTCCATAGTAACACCAGTTAGTTGCGAAGTGCGTATTAACCAGTGGAAACTCGCCTGTGGTGTGACCAAAAGTCGCCGTTCCACAAACGGAACGGCCCCAAATTGTTCCATGGAAAACCCTGTATGGTATGTCGGCAGGACTTTCTTGGGCTCCGTAAGGGACACCTGCACGAAAGACACGGTGTGGTTCACTATTGGCCCATGTGTGGAACTGTTGACATTTCCTTTCGAATAGAGGACGTCCAAGTTAATGTATGAGCTACGCAGCTCCATATGTCCCAAATCAGGGGGGACGGACGAGCAAAACTGAACACTGAAGGAAAGAAGCACTAGTAGATCTACGACGGTGCAGACTATTACAGTCACCGTCGCCAAGCGTGTAAAGCGAGAAATGAGATGAAGCCATCGCTCGCTAGACTTGGAATCTGAAAAAATACAGTCCATGTTATTTTACAACACCGACAATAGACAGGGAGTGTACCTAGAATGTCGAGAGTGACAATGTCGTCTGATGGCGAAGAGGGCTCCTGGCCCCCTAGCAGAAAATAATCACTTGAGTCTGGCATAATCCAAAGCTCTTAGAGATCTGCTCCGCTGTACAGGGTTGTTAAATAAGATGGACACCCGGACTTGGCTGCGGAGGTAAAAGTGACCTAAAATAAGCTGAAACGTCTTCACGAGAACCGCCGGTGACGTGGAATGATTGTGATTCTCCATCGGAGACGGTCTGAATCACTTGTACTGATGCGGCGGTGTGCCCCACAGGCTTGTGGGTAGTTGCCCCGCGTCTTATGCGCACCGGCACGTATCCTGTTCAAGTTGTATATTTATAACACATGCCTGCTCCGCCTTGATTCCTGACATTACTTACACGTAAGAGTTCGGAAGGCTGTTGGCCACGTATGTCGACGCCCGCACACCTGCACGAACAGTGTTAGTCCTGGGCCTGGTGCGGCAACGGCAAAAATACTGTGCACCGTGACAGCTCTCACCATTCAATCTGAACACACGGTGGACCGGGGTCACCGGGATGGGCTGCTCCCACTCTCAGGAGACCTCCCGCCGCAGGACGTGGATGGAAGGAAGCAAGGATCGATGATGACTAAGTACGGACACACGGACTATGACCTACGAAGACTCCCGCCACTACGGGGACTCGGACTCAGGCCCTGCCAGACCTCCCCGGTACAACGGTCGTAGAGAAGTGACCACAAGCCGCAAGGCTATTCTTGCACAAAACTTACCGAATTCACATCTTAGAAGCACAAGAAAGAAAGATCACACCAGCCTGAGAGGGAGGATGAGGATGAATCGCGGTCGGCTTGACATGCGTGGCACGTGGGAATCGTGGTCGTCGGTGATCATGTGGCGGCGCACGTGGCCCGGAGTTCGGAACTGGTTGATTCGAAACTTGCATCATGATCGTCCTGAAGTCCGAGTCGATGGGGAACGTTAACGGTCCGAGTCACTGGAGGCACAACTCGCATACTACATGGGAATTCACATGTTTCTTTACTGTCCTTTTCAGGCAACCTTGCCGCGTGAGAAAAATTCACTCGAAATACATCCATCTCGGCATTGCTATTTCTCCACAACTACCAACTGGAAGTAGATAAAAAAACTTATTGCTGAGCACTGACAGACCGATAGAATCTATTCCGTCTGGACTGATTGAGACGACACGAGGTTTCAAAATTCCGACCCAACTCAACGCCGAGGGCATGAAATATCAAGATCACCACAAAATCCTTCCGCTCTAGTTAGTCAATGCGGAATAGATTCGGGGGGCTAGTCGCTGTCGAGCGGTATTTTTTTCAGTCGATTCTGACTCATGGTTCAGGAGATACAGTAGGGCCGAGATGGGTGCATTTTTAGGTACAAATTTCCCACGTGGAAAAGTTGCCTGAAAAGGACAGTAAGTATTGGTCCTTAAAATTCGCCTGAGGCTGACGTTTCGTCCATCCAGTTACTCCAATCGTATGTAACTCTATCATATACCACACTCCAATCCTGCAGGTGTGAGTAGCACCAACTCTGTCTGATGTGAAATTACGAGTGATGAAGTTCCCCACTTCCAGTGTTCTGTCCGCCTGACATAGACTGCACTGTCGAAGGTAGTTGAAACAGTGCTGAGTGTGAGCGATTTTAACTGCTGATAGAGGATATCTTAACAGCTGCTGAAACCGCCGCAAGCAGTGCAGTTCGTGGAACATAGATAGAAGGAAGAGTCGCCCGTCAGGGCCGAGTCGCACTGAGCCGTCCCCAGGAGGTGATGTAGAGGACCACTCCATTGGTGCTTCTGTGTCTAAGAGGGAAATTTTGACTCTTTCTTCCACCACCATTTGCACGTAGCCGGGGTCAAAGTCCGGTAATCGCAGCGGAAAATCATCGTCAGCATAGGCTGTAGATGTTGAGTTCGAAAGTTCGAGTCAGTCGTGCCGGGGGGCACACATTATTCAGGAAAGAGATAAGAGGACATACTATGGTCGTCACGAGCTTGGGGTTGGACAAGATGAGACAATGGCGAACTACCATCAACTTGTTGCAGGCTTGAGAGCGGATCTCGGCCCAACAAAGTGATCTGCACCAGGATGCACGTGAAAACGACAGAGGAAGACCTAAGAGTGTCGCAAATCCGACCGTATGAGCAATCATCTT
Organism: Boletus coccyginus; assembly: GCA_025782845.1. Lineage (NCBI taxonomy): Eukaryota > Fungi > Basidiomycota > Agaricomycetes > Boletales > Boletaceae > Boletus > Boletus coccyginus. Next base: position 326,248 of record JAHZSR010000037.1, on the reverse strand, counting down.
GGCAGTACTAAACCGAAAACAAGCAAGGACAATATAGACACATCATAACCCTTTATCTGCTGGAGATTTATGGTTCAGCTCGCGCTTATGACAGCAAAACCGTTGTCATCCGAATCTGGTGAATCGCGAACTCTGGTTCCATCAGTGCAGTCACAGCGCTGGCCGGAGAATTTTATTTGTCCGCCGGCGATCAATGGCCCGGGTGTGTCACTTGACGTGACGTTGGATGGATCCGTGGAGGTATATGCTGTGCCTTAGTAATCCTAATTACGGGGTTCCGGCGGGGGAGATGGTAACTTGAAGTATCTATACTTAACTCGAAAAACTTACTTGTAGCTGCGTTCACTTATCTCATGCCCGATCCTACCGTATGATACGTTAAAATTGACATCTGCTCCCGTGCTCTAATGTTCGATAGCCTATCGGCGGACTCCCACCGCCAACTTGAAAGGCTCTCTCTTCCTGAGATCTGTCACTGCCGGGATGTCTTCTGCAGAGATTATCCTCGAACGATCGACGTTCATTGGGCTCATTTTCTGCCTTATACTTTACGGTAAGACCTGGTCTATATACGTGTTCTGTTGTTATCATTCATCTTCCCCAGGAATCAATCTGACACTCTACTTCCTTTCCTGTCGTTTACTACTCTTCAAACAACCCCGGATGCAAAACAGAGAATTCTACATCACATACTCTTCTTTCATGCTGTTTTTTGTGACCATCGCAGGGGCAACCAATTGCGCATTTGGCGATTTAATGTGGATTGATGACAGGGACATCCAGGGTGGACCACCCGCTTTCTACGCAGAAAACGTCTCTGCATGGTACAGCACTTTGGGGACTGCAGCTGCGGTGACTGCAAATGCGATGGCAGATGGCTTGCTGGTAAGAGTCGATTTTTTAAATGGAAATACTAGCAAGACTGACGTTCCATTAAATTAGTTGTACAGGTGCTTTATGTTTTGGGGTGGTCACCGCTGGGTTGTTATCCTCCCCGCCCTGCTATACGTGTCCTCCGTTGGTAAGTCACCCCGGAGCTTCCTTATCCCCTAGACTCTAAGTGATGCACCCAGCCATGTCCATCGTGATGACAATCGAGAGCGCGTTACCCGGTGCAAACATCTTTCAAGGAATGCCCACGACCTTCTCGATCCCATGGATGGCCTTGACTGTCAGCTTCAACATTATAGTCACTCTGATGATTATAGGGCGCCTACTACTCGCTTATTGGACCATCCGTGAAACGATAAGATCCTCTTCCTCCTACGTCAACGTCTCCTCAATCCTTGTCGAGTCTGCCCTGCCATTATCTGCACTCGGCCTCGGCTATTTGATCACCCAGGTCATGAATAGCAACGTCGTGGCTGCCTTTGCATCCGTTTGGGGAATGTTTGCGGTGCGCTTTGAGTTCAATTATAATACTATACGGACAGTTGGTGACGTTGGTGTTGATCTAGGTCCTCGCTCCACAATTAATCATTTACAGAGTGGCCTTGGGTGTAGCTTGGTCTAGTGACACTACGTTCACAGTCACTCAAGGCATAAACTTTGCATCCAACCCTGAATTCGACTCTGGGCAGGGTTCTGCGTCGGGACAGTCAATCGGAGTGGGAGACTCGACGCTCGGGGGTTCCTCCAACATGGACCTGCGATTTTATAAGGAAGAAAAGGTATAGGAAGCTTCAATATTAGATAGCATCGGAACTTGTAGTGTCGATTTTGAAGCAGAAATGTCGAATGAACAAACGCGTGGAACGTTGCCAATCCCTGAAATGCATGCTGTGAAGCAGTACTGATGGTACCGACTGGCCTCTTTCAAGTATCGAGTTGGGAATAGTAACACCTGGATCGACCGACTATATTTCCGGGTCATGATGCTGGTCATCTTCAGGCAGACTTCATCGATCGTCGATCAGACAGCAGTTAGTAAACGGCATGTCTCGCTCTGGATAATGGACGAGGTAGAAAAAACGATGGGAATATGATTATACAGCGGCGATGAGCACTCCAGTCCATGGTTATCCTCGGTCTCGTTTAGCAAGCATCCTAATATCCCCGTCTAGCATCATGCTCACGGACCCCGCATCGAAATATCGCTATCCGATACTAGTTGCCATACCTGAACGAGAACCCACCACCCCTTCCACCGGCCTGGAAGAATTGCCCAAATGGGTGCTCGCCACTCCCTCCGAAACCACCGAAACCACCTGGGAAGCCACCCTGGGAGCCTCCAAATGGGTTGCCACCTTGGGCGCCCGGGTCGTTTGGATCGTCGCCGTTGTCGAAGCGCTGGCGAAGCTCTGCAGAGTTGATTAATTACAACGCCTTTCATCAGTTACAGATTAGGAAGACTTACCAGGTTTGCTCAGGACTTCGTATGCTTCATTGACGGCAGCCATCTTTGATTCAGAACCACCCTTGTCCGGATGAGCAGTCATAGCAGCTTTACGGCTAATCTTGAGGTGAGTATGTGTTGATTCCGACAGAAACAAAGGACTGCATACTAGGCTTTCTTGATAGTCTTTGCATCGGCAGTCTCGTGCAACACCCAAGACCTTGTAGTAGTCTTTTTGTTTCGATTGCTTCAGCAGTCGCTGGGCTTTCTGTAACCGACTCAGTACCTGAAAGACGTACACGGTTAGAGCAATCAATCATGTTGAAAGAAACGACTGAGACGCGTACATCGCGGTCACTCCTGCCACTACCTTCCGCTGCCCTCTCGAATGCTCTCACAGCATCATCCCATTCTTCACGAATGAGTAACGCCTCACCCTTCCCGACCCATCCGTCGACCTCTGCACTACCCTCAGACATCATTTCACTTGCCGTCCTGAGAGCATCCTCCGACATCGCCAGGAGTGCATCACACCACGCCTCGCCCCGCTTCGGTAGGTTGAGTTTGGTATACGCACGGCACATCGACCGTAGGATGTGTGCGCGTCGCGGACTCGAGAGCCGCACATTCAGGGATGGGTACAGAGGAAGACGATGCGAGGAGCTCGGGTGAACCATGTTTCTCTAGTGCCTCTTCAAAGGTGGCCGCGAAACCGTCCCCTGGAAACTCTTTCGATGGACCGGCGACGTGTTTTACTACACCCATCCAGTCGTTGTCCTGAATATGCTTGTCGAGTTTGGCGAAACTCTTGTCGAGTGACTTGACTAGCCTGTGAGCAGGGTTTACAAGAAAGCGAGTCGGGATCTAAATGAAGACACTGCTTGAGATGAGCGAGATGTGATGTGTGTGATGAAGCAGATTGGGAAGGTGGGAGAAGGAAATATGCCAATCGGAATATACGCATGAGGGAGGAAGTAGTCGACTGGGTGAGATGCGAAAGTCGACTGTAGGCACGCAAATCAGCATCGTAATAATTTGTAGACAGACGGTACTAGCCTCAAATCGACGACGGCACTTTGTGGATCACCACCTGCAAGACTACATTCGGCACGGACCCGACGAATCTCTATGTTGTGACTGGCTACTCTGAGAGCCTGCGTCGCTGCCTCCGAACAGACAGTCCAGAGTTGAGCACGCTTGGCGTTACTCGCCTTCTTCGCGGCTGCTTGAGCTTCTCTAATGTCCACCATCAGCTCATCGACGGCGGGACTACCGGGAACCTTGGACGCATAGGTATCAAGAGTGCTCTTGGCTTGAGCAAAGTCTCCATCCTTGGTGTATATCTTTGCCATCATCATGATTGCTTTATCGAATTCGCCAGAGGTGAGTTCAAGAACTTTGGAGAAATCGTCCAATGCACTGGAATGTCTGCTGAGCGAGAAATAGGCGGTAGCGCGTTTGTACAAGAGAAGGTAATCGCCTGGCGACAGCGAAATGGCTTCCGTGTACGTCTTGGCGGCATCACTGAAAAGACCAGCGGAGAGAAGGGCATCTGCGCGAACGATGAGTGGTTGAAGGTTGGGATGGGCTATCGAACCCGATGAACTCGACGGTTCACCGAGGACTGGACAAGCTAGCAACAAAAGTCCAGCAAGTGTATGCAGCCTCATCCAGGTAAATGTGTTGGGAAATGGAACGGCGAAGGGTCCGACAACAACTTCAGGTGTGGTATGTGCTCGTCAAGTTCAACTTGGACTGACACGTTCACTCTCCCACGCTAACCCTGTTCTCGGGTTAGGGTTTATACCAATTGGGCACAATTGCATTGCCAATAGGCTCTGCAAAAACATCTGCGTCCTGTGGTCGTAGTATGTTTTTTTGGGGGGATCTGAGTCACTGTGTTAATGGACAGAGGGTTGGAGCCGCCGCTTTGTGTCCAACAGACACATGATGTATCACAGTTATCATTTTGGATGTACATACATACTAAGTTGTGGCAAGCTTTGACAGCTGTCGTTTGGGACATTTTTAATCATCTTCATGGAGAACAACTCGGATGAGGATGAGGATCTCGGCCCACACTGGCAGATGCTGTGGATAGATCATGGTCCATCAATTGTGGGTGCTCTGTTGGCGATATATGTAATTGATGCAGCCCTTCCAGTAACTTCAAGTGTGACGACAATGACAGCTTGAACATGCCATTCGAAGAGTCTCCCTGATCGCTTTGATGCCACTACTCATGACGAGCTCGATTGGGCAGTAAACAAAGCTGGCTTCAAGTCTCTTTCTGGCTGACTCATGTTGCTTGTCCTCCTTCATTACATCATTCACCACTCAAAGGGTGAAGTGGACCCTGAGTACATAGCCCTGGAAGAGGCAGAGGCATTGATCAACACATACGGAGAATTACAGGATATAGTACATTATCTCATACTGTATATGGTCGTACTGTATAGATCTCATATTGCATGGGATTTTGTGGATTCCACTGTGGGGCAGTGTAAAATCAGATAATAACATATAATATATAGTGTATAGGCCTGATTAGCACATTATGCACTATGGTGGGCCATAATTAGTATGAAGCACATGGTACGAGTACAGATCTTGGAGGGGTACATATGTCATGGAATGCATTTTCGGAGTTACTGTACAGTAGTAGAGGTATGTGAGAATGGAGAATGGACTTGAAACTTAAAAATGAGCAAGAGAACACTCTCCTTCAACACTCCTTCCCCCTTCCCCTCCATTTTCTTGCAATCATGCCTGCCAAAAAATGTAAATCCCATAACACCCCCCTTGAATACAACTGACATCCAAAGAAGCCAAAGGTCCTTGGTGACAACACTCCCTGAACATCAGCCCAAACAACTCAGACATCACGGAAGAATTTTACACTTGCTGACTGGCTCACTGTCTTCGCTTATGTTGATGCACATTCATCTGTTCCACAGAAAGACATTGTCAAATACTTTAGCACACTGAAGATAGGGGCTTTACTGTTCTTGCAGCCAACACTCTCACAAAAGTTGGATGATTGCTTGGACCTAGAAAATTATGTCAATGTCAACCCCTCTGCACTCTCTTTGAAGCGCCCTTGAGTTGTCACACGACCAGATGTTGAAAGTGCCCTATTCCTGTGGGTCAAACACATGGAGATGAAGAATGAGCAAACCAATGGGCAGATGTTGAAGGAGAAGTGGTCCAGATTTGAGGAACTTTTCAATGTTCCAAACGAGGAGAGGCTTTCAGGAGATGGATGGGTTGCATCATTTTACTAAGCATACAAGATTCATGAACAGCGCCACCATGGCGAAGCTGGATCAGTCGATCTTGCCACTGTTGAAGTGGAGCAAGTGCAGGTGCATGGCATTTTGTCAAAATTTGCCCCATGGGATCGGTGGAATTTTAATGAGACAAGTTTCTTTCCTTTGTGAGTTTTGCAGATTTAATTAAAGATGAGTTGATCATGGTCTGTTGATTTAGTGCACCCCCTGACTGTGGTCTTGCAATGAAGCAAATGAGTGGAAAAAAGAAAGACAAGTTCTGCATTACACTCGGGGTTGCTTGCAATGCTGACGGAAGTGAAAAATTGGATTTGATGTTCATTGAAAAGTCTCAGAAGCCACAATGCTTTCAGAAGAAATCTCCTGATCAGCAAGGATTTTATTACCACAACAATAAAAAAGCTTGGATGACCTTAGCACTCTTCGAGGAGTAAGCATGCTTTAATGCCATTAGACAAACCTGATGTTACGATCACTGGTATTTGCCCCTATTTTTCCCTTATTTATCTCTATTTTTCTGGGCTTTCTACAAAGCATCTCGCTAAATAGCCCCTATCATTCATTGACCTCACCACACTCGTTCAATAACGACCACGTGACTATTTGGTCACATGACATCATGCTCCCATGCTCTCACATGACACATCGGCTCACCTTGCATGTATACTGCCATGCACAGCCTTTACCTCATGTCATACCATGTGGACACGCACAGCATCATGGCTATGCTCTCCATTGTTGTGACACACTCTGACTCATCGTGTTTCCCATGACTCACCATGACTCATCACAACACAGCCATGCACTGCCATGCCATAGCATCACATCGCCACAAGGCTATACTGTGACTCATCCTGGCTCATCACACAGCCTCGTCATTGCCTTACATTACCTTGCATTGCCTTGCACTGCTCCGCACTGTCACACCAGTATCCTCGGCCTCATGTCATGCCTCATGACCTTATCTATGACTCCAACACAGCCTTGTACCTCATGTCCTCGGCTATGTTCCTTCATGACTCATTATGATTCACGCCACAGCCTTGCACCTGCCTTATAGCTATGCTTGGCTATGCTCATGACTCATGACTTATCTCTTATCATGCTTATCTATGAGTCACTCCCTTATCATGCCTCACCTTTACCACATGTGCACTGCTATGCATTGCCTTCATGCCTCGTTCCCCTCAGCATCCCTGGCTATGTCTTATCGCAGCCTTATGCACATATGGCTATGTAGATACACATGCCTATCGTTATTCTCATTGGACCATATACCTATGGCTATACATATGGCTATGCTTATCTCTAACTCATGTATGCAACGTGCACACAGCCTCGCATTGCCTCATGGCTATGCTTGGTTCTGCCTTGACTCAGTATGACTCCCCTTGACTCACACTGACTTACAGAGCTGTGCCCGGACTCTCTATGCATAGCTTATTACCATAGATAGATACTGTATAGTACCAAACATGTACAAACCCTAGATAGTATATAAACCCCCAGGTAGACTGCGACTGGCCCCCCAGTCTTGTCCTCCTGGAGTTCTCCCAAAACCCATCTGCACTTGACCAACAGGTTAACTAGTGTGGCTACCAACTAGCTCTAGTCAAGTGCGCCACTGGTCAGCCTTGCTAGGATACAGCAAGCCCCCGGTGGGCATTGGTGTTTCATTAGGACAAGACTATTAACTGATCCCTGGGTTAGCCACTCACCAATCATTGGTAGTGAACGGTAGAAAAGTGTAGGAGGAGTCGAAGCTGGGTCTACGGTACGGACACCTGGGAAGGCCATGCTTGAAACCCTTAGACAGGTCCTTCGCTGTTGAACTTGGCAACAGTTCATAATTGCCCTCGTGTAGCACGTGGACAGAAACATCCATGGAGACGAAGGAAGGTTGCCAGATGAAGAAGGAACACAGTTCCTCCCATCGTAAAACCACAGAGGAGACATTGGCTATGTCAGACTCCCCTCCCTGCCCCGGCACTACAGATAGTGAACCAGGAGGCAAAGTTCTTGGGTTAGCTCCCCAGGAATAAAAATCTAAACTGGACAAGAAGACGTCCCACCTAGACAGCACTAGGTAAGGTAGCAAAGGCACAAAGGTATTGTGCAAGGTTTAAAATGCCTGTACCCTGGAGTACGAAGAACGAACAAGAGAAGTTCACCTCGCTCTGCAAGGTCTAGTATCAAGGAGCTTACCATCCTACGTGATAAACGATTAGGGTCCTGAATCACCTGCTGCACTGACTGCACAAAGGTTAAGGTGCATACTAGCATGCTTTTGATCTACTATCAAGAGAGAGTCTAAAGCCATAAGGAGAATGAAACGGTTGCATAAGTGCAAAGTAGGCCAGTGCCGGGACAAGTACCTTTGTGATGGGACAAGTCACTAATTTCATCGGACTATAACCATGGACATTATGGCATTACGCCTTGGGTATATCTGGCATATCCCTACTCACGACTTCATTGACGACACCTCATGACAAATCATTTCGGTTTATACCCCACTCGTTCCCTCGTTCCAATTGGAGGACAAGCTTCATCATTTCGCTGACAATTTGATATTGTTCCACTCCATACCCCATGGATGCATACCCCACACACGTTTTCATTAGGACAGCCATTCTAAAGAAGACTCACACGTTCATTACGAACCCCACAAAAGAAGATTGATATCTTTCCCACATTCATTTAACACACCTACCAAAGTGGAATCAGCTCACTTACCGAATAGGTATTCACACAGGAGTTCAACAACCGGATTGTTGCTCACTGTATATATCTTGTTCATTAAAGACTTGAACTTGATATAAGCTTTATATGAAGAGGCATTCAGTTGTCTACTATCGTACGGCTCATATACAACAAAGAGGCATTCACTTGTCAACTATCGTATGAACACGCAAAACCAACTACTGTAGGCTTATGCAACAGGCATTTGCTGAAGGATACAAGTTCGGTTATGCAACAGGATTAGCGCTTAGTTAAAACCTCGACGGTTCCCTGAATCGGTCAGAGCAAAGACACACTTTTCCTCGGACAGATCAAAGAAGACCAACTGAGAGATCAAATATCTCAGTGCTTCATCATCAGTCCACACCTTCAGACTATTTGTCAGTCTACAAATTATCTGTTTGGCCACCTCTTCCATCCTCGCACTGGAGATTCCTCACAGAAAATCCAGCTACCCCATTGGCAACACATTGTATCTTTCTGAGTACTGAAAGGATACTCACCATTGAACATTGGAGATTCAACATTGATAGTTCTACGTCCTCAATTAACGAAGAACATTCTGCAAGAGGCTTGACAACCTCATCATCTCCATTAGACTCGTTGCACACCCAAGACGGTATACATTCGCAAGAATCATCTATACCGCTGTCATCACAGTTATCAGTACTCACCACTGTTGACGGCATCCTCTCTAAGTTTGAAGAAACCTTTGACCACAAAATTCTTCACCCACACTCCTTGAAGTTTGAAGAAGCTTCTAAACAAAGTTCTTCATTCCTGACTCAAGAAAGATGAGACTCTTCATCATCAGAAGATTCAGAGTCCATTTTTTCGTCAACATCCCCAGGAAGGAATAATCGTCTCTCATCCTCCCTGAATCCAACACTTGGTGTAGTTCCTATGGACATTGAACTTATACCCCAAGTAACCACCATTGAAGAGGCACATTGGATCAGAGTCACTGGTGATCAGAACCAGCAGACTCCTAGATTCATTGTAACTACTGAAACCCTTTGGTTACAAGAAACCATTGACCATCTCAATGAACTACGACCCGGTCGCCTCATTAACACAGAGACACCACGAGTAATTTCTGTGGACGCAGCTCGTCAGCTTGAAATTAACAGACGCTTAAGATTCAGTCGAATCATTGCTGAAGAACGAAACAGAAGAAGAAGAGAAAGAGTCCTGCAATTCTTTAGGACTACTCTTCTGCCTTTATTAAAAGCTTCATTAGGAAAGACATTGAAGAAAACTTCAACGCTTTGGTTCATGAAACACTCATCTCACACTCACACTTGTGACTTTACACTCATTTGGTTCGAACTCATAGAATTGAAAATTCTATCCCACATTCCTTACAAAATGACACTCATTTTTCAGACAATCATTAGGACTTATCTTGTTAAAACAAGATACCCACACTCTTTTGATTCATTAGGTTAAGAAACGAGCAAGTGTTTCTTTTCCGTAAACAAGGAATAGGTTTGACCGCGATCATGGCGATCAATCCATTCAACTCTACACAGTTCCTCACGGATCTGTACGAAGTATAAAACAGAAGATGAACATCTAGAATTCATCGACTCACAGTATGAGTTTATACAAACTTATGCTATGACTGTATGCTCAGAGTCAGCATACCTCAAGTTTGAATTGGAAAAAGCTCAAGAGCTACTGAACAAAGCTCATGCACAGATTGCAAACCTTACTTCACCAAGAACGTCAATTGACATATTTATCGACCCTGGTAGATTTGACAAACAACGTGAAACCTTTGAAGTCTGGTGGACAAAGATGCAACATCAGCAAATCCTGGTTTTTGCCATAGTGTTCATAGTACTCATAGTACTCATAGTATTTATAGTGTTTTCATAGATGATTCATAGTACTCATAGTACTCATAGTTTATAGTATTTTCATAGTGATCTCATAGTATCCATAGTATTTCCATAGTATCCATAGTATTCATAGTGGTACTCATCCCAATCCATTTTTTTAAATACTCTTTAACTAGTACACTTTGCTATATCTTTTTGCCACACTTTTTACTATACCTTTTGCTACACTTTCTTTACCACACTTCATTAGCACAATCAGGGTTACTGTCCAGTGCTGTCCAGTATCATAGTACTCATAGTATCATCATAGTCTTTCATAGTGTTGGCTAAAATCATAGTATGTCACAGTTTGTTAGAGTATTACCATAGTCTGTCATAGTATGTCACAGTTTGCCAGAGTATTGCCATAGTGTGTCATAGTTTGTCACAGTATAATAATGATAGTAAAAAGTGAATCAAAAAGTATAGGGTTAGGATTAGCATGAATTAAAATTAGACTTAGAATTGCAATGTCCAAAGGATGGTGAAGAAGTGTGGCCAAATGTGGTTAAAAATATGGCAGGGTGTAGTGAAAAGTGTACACAAGTATCAGAAAGTGTAGCAGGAGTGGACAGAGATATTTAATGAAAAATGTAGCAAAGTGTGGTGTCAAAGGTCAGAGATGTAGTCATATACATCTAATGGTTCATACTATGCAAGGTCTTGTGGTCTAATGGTTAATGTGTTTGAAAATTGTCATTTTGGGAAAGTCTTGAGTTCAACTCTTGCCACTGGCATATATTTATAATTTCCATTTGATCATTTGAACCTATAGTAAAGAGTACATGAAAAGTATAATAAATATGAGTGTAGTCTTGAAATTAAAATTAGAAGTGTGTAAAAGTGTATTATAGGGGTTGGATTAGAATTAGACTTCAATGTATATTAAAAATGTAGGATTGGGATTAGGATTAGTAGTATACTACAAGTTGAGTAGGATTAGGGTTAGTAGGTGTATTAATCAAAACATTAATTTTTTGGTTCATTTTTTACTCAACTTTATTACACTATGACACACTATGACAGACTGTGATAGACTATGAGATTACTATGACACACTATGACACACTATGACACACTATGAGATCACTATGACACACTATGATAGACTGTGACAGACTATGAGATCACTATGAGGGTCTATGAACACACTGTGAAACACTATGATTATAGCCAACACTATGAAAGACTATGAGAGTACTATGAGAGTACTATCTATATGGACCCTCACTATGAGCACTATGACACTGTCCAGCCAACCCTTATTTTGCTGATGAAGCCTGGCTTGTACTGCATTCTGATAGCATTCACCCTGGATCATATGACACAGTAGTCGCAGTCTTATCAAGATTGACTAGACCTCGTGCACTCATATTTGAACATCCTTGCTCAGCAAATGGAACACTCTATACTTGGGATGACCTCTTAAGTGAGATCTCATCCACAAGAGCTACAAACTTTCGAAATTTGTTCGGATCTCTTGCAAACGAAATATCCTCATCTATTCATGAAGACAGTATCCTTCAAGATCAAGTGGATACCTGTTGAGAACAAGGTGCAGAACTTGATGAACAGTTTGAGTTCCTTGGAATTCTTCAATCCAAGAAATCCATTGCAAATCACTCTAACTATTCTCAAAATGAGATCGTTCAAAGACCACAAGTTCCCCCCTTCTCAAACTCAAGATGTGCAGACACTCTTGTAACAAAGCCTCACGTACATCATCTAGAACAACAGGAACAAGGCAGTTCCCGTGATGATACATTCGGCCATTATCAAGAATCATTCGGTTTATATGACGAACTTTATGATGCACATATGTCACGAACATACGGTTCATATGACGAACCAATGCCTGACACTTTCCATTCCTTTACCACATCCAAGTTGGTCAGAAAATCCAAAAACAAAGGTTGTTTTAATTGTGGAGAAGTTGGTCATGTTATCCGAAACTGTGGAAAATTAACGACCAAATCCCCTTGTTGTGGTTACCTCCAAGAAAAGCATCATGCTCAATGTTCACGACATCCGAAGACACAAAGTCATATCCCCTATGACTTAGAAAACAGACCTGTATGATATTCAAAGAAAAGAAATGTTCAAAGATCAAAAGGATCGCCTCCCCTGAAAAGGAATACAATCTTATGATCTCAAGGCTTGAACATTAGAAGAAAAGAAAACAGAAGTACTCTGAAGAATTGTCCTATGCTCTCATCCTCTATTCTTCATTTTCATTTCCATTTCTCACTTTCGACTCATATGTTACTATTGACTGTAATCCTAATCACATCTACAGCCAAGTGGAGTCTTCAGCTAAAACTGAAGCTTGGTTGAGGCTATATCGACACTTCATTCCACTTCCCCTTTCACTTCCTTCTAAACCTTTCCTCTAATAATCGTTATAAAGTGCTAGACACACTTCTACCTCAAAAAAAAGTCTAATCTCTTATGTTGTCTCCTTGGACCCACATCGAAACACATGATAGAACAGACACCAAACTATCATAGTTCTGCTGGTCTGAACTCACGATATTCATGACAAAATTCAGTCTTGCATTTACGATGCATTCATCGAAAATGATAACAGAAGCTTGCTCTAAATCCCGCTAGCGCCTTCCATCTCGATGCATTCTCGTTCTTGCTCGACTCACAATCATTGTGCTTGATCAGGTATCACCACATTGATTATGAACTTCAGATGAAGTACAACATCCAAAGCAGACCTCTGGCAGGATCTTGCCCAAAGACTTGTACCTCATTTCATGACAGACTCGTTTCCGGACAAGTTGTCACTCAGTTCATTTGTTCTTTGAAGATAGAACTTAGAACAAGTCTTACTGAAGAAGATCACAAGTATGCTAACGCATTCAAACATAACTTGTTAGGGCATGAAGTATTCCCCTCTCAAGTCATAATATTAGAACATCAAGAACCCTGTGGTTAACAAATTCCTCTGAACTTACATTATCGGTATCAATGATGGTAACAGGATTGTGATCGTAATCACAGTTGAGAGTATCATCTCGATGATTGTCATTGTGACTACCGAAAATCTCCTCCCACAGAATTCTTTAATGTTCTCTATTCTACCATGATCATCTCATCATCACAAGTTCTCTGAAACAAAAACACAAATCTTCATTGACATTTGCATTGTTATTCCAACACGACTTCTTGTCACCTCTCATGACTTAACGAATCTTACGACACATTGTCTCCTAGAAGAAGAAGAGGTTCTTCAAGAGAAACCACAAGGACGCATTCAGTCTTGTCTGTCATATGGTTAAGAACGAATTTGATTCGTTGCCATTGGCATGGTTATGATAACCCATACACAAGATGAACTAGTGCTCTCCTTCGGGTTGACATTTTCTTCATCAACTGGTTTGAAGAAGATAGTCCTTTGTCTCACAGCAAAGCTCGACAGGACATGGACACATTTATGACAACTAGATTTTCAACTCTACATGTCTGGCACATGTATAGAAGACCCCTTAGAGGATTAAGAAGGTTTTCTAGCGTTCTGCCAAGTCTTGACTATTGTATGGTTAAGAACGAATTTGATTCGTCGCCATTGGAATGGTTATGATAACCCATACACAAGACGAACAAATGACTAGATCAACTGCCTCTCAATCCAATGTTCCATGTGAACATTAACCCCTTACGATTCCATATTTATAATCTAAGAAGATCAAGAAGCTTTTCAAGTATTTTGGTTAATAACTTGATCAAGTGACTCTCGATCTTATACGTCATGCACGTATTTCCTTAGACCCTACATGGACAGTTTCCCCTAAGTATTCTGGTAATACTTGGATTCTCTTAACATGCTGGTCATGTTACCAATAGATGATAGATGAGATATCATATCTCATTCCACTCGTTATTTCTCGTCTCTCCTCTCTTCCATCCCTTGACCACGAAGAACGAATCTGGATAGGCAAACAAAGTAATGCTTTCTATTCTTCTGGTCACTAGAACAAACGGTGCTACACCTTGACGGTGCTCATCCTATGTTCATACTCGGGATACACACATGGAAGAATATTTATCTGTGACGGTTGATCCGTTACACTATTCAAAAAGTATTCTCTACAACACATTCAGTTGCTCGTCACCTGAACATGTTGCTACTCTACATCCATAACAGATCTTACCTCTACAAGAACTGTCAACTACATGGATTAATCTCTCTCTCGCTGGAAGCATTCCCCTTGAGTTGATATTTGGACTTCATCCTCAGCTCATCCCTTCCATCGCTTTACTTATCATCATTAATCATCTCAATAATCCTGGACATCGAGTTATTATCGTGCTTATTCCATGACTACATTCCTCACTCGATTCCACTCTATTCAATTTCTATCGCAATACCGCATATCGGCATCGCTGCCTTTATCATTCAGGATATTGCTTGGGATATCCATCATCCCTCACGATGTTGCTTATACAGAGTAAACAAGTATAGCAGTCCCCGCTGTACTAACATATGAAGATACTCGCTATGCATCGAACCTTCCATTCTACTAAGAAAACATATCTTGGCTTCTGTCACATTAATCGTTGTCTTACGTCAACATGGGAACAATCCTATTGATCCTTATCTTGTGACTTCGCCTTGATTAACAAATGGTCTTATGGTCCCTCATCCTACTATGTCTGGATTCACTCCTGACTATACATATTCATTTATCTCTCTGGACCATTTCACCTCTACTGAAAAGTTCTTTATTGATCTTTCATCCTGGTATTCACTCTGTCGCTTCATCCTATTCTTGGATGCTCCCTCACTCTTTATTCTCTGGGATATAGAAACACAATGGATCAACACTATTCCTTGGATAAGGCTTTAAACACTCGTTTATTCTCCTGCTCTCGCCTTCTCTCCATTGGATGTTGCTCTCCTTTGTTATTCTTACCTTCTCATTGCTTTGACGACTCCCATGGATAAATTCCCTTGGAAAAACAAATCACCACCTCTCTCGGTTGCTCGCTCTGCTGGCTGGCTCTGCCTGTGGTTGCCTGGAAGTCAACCTTTAGACGGGGGGTAGTGTTACAATCGCTGGTATTTGCCCCTATTTTTCCCTTATTTATCTCTATTTTTCTGGGCTTTCTACAAAGCATCTCGCTAAATAGCCCCTATCATTCATTGACCTCACCACACTCGTTCAATAATGACCACGTGACTATTTGGTCACATGACATCACATGATATCCTAATGACATCACATGACATCATGCTCCCATGCTCTCACATGACACATCGGCTCACCTTGCATGTATACTGCCATGCACAGCCTTTACCTCATGTCATACCATGTGGACACGCACAGCATCATGGCTATGCTCTCCATTGTTGTGACACACTCTGACTCATCGTGTTTCCCACGACTCACCATGACTCATCACAACACAGCCATGCACTGCCATGCCATAGCATCACATCGCCACAAGGCTATACTGTGACTCATCCTGGCTCATCACACAGCCTCGTCATTGCCTTATATTACCTTGCATTGCCTTGCACTGCTCCGCACTGTCACACCAGTATTCTCGGCCTTATGTCATGCCTCATGACCTTATCTATGACTCCAACACAGCCTTGTACCTCATGTCCTCGGCTATGTTCCTTCATGACTTATTATGATTCATGCCATAGCCTTGCACCGCCTTATAGCTATGCTTGGCTATGCTCATGACTCATGACTTATCTCTTATCATGCTTATCTATGAGTCACTCCCTTATCATGCCTCACCTTTACCACATGTGCACTGCTATGCATTGCCTTCATGCCTCGTTCCCCTCGGCATCCCTGGCTATGTCTTATCACAGCCTCATGCACATATGGCTATGCAGATACACATGCCTATCGTTATTCTCATTGGACCATATACCTATGGCTATACATATGGCTATGCTTATCTCTAACTCATGTATGCAACGTGCACACAGCCTCGCATTGCCTCATGGCTATGCTTGGTTCTGCCTTGACTCAGTATGACTCCCCTTGACTCACACTGACTCACAGAGCTGTGCCCGGACTCTCTATGCATAGCTTATTACCATAGATAGATACTGTATAGTATCAAACATGTACAAACCCTAGATAGTATATAAACCCCCAGGTAGACTGCGACTGGCCCCCCAGTCTTGTCCTCCTGGAGTTCTCCCAAAACCCATCTGCACTTGACCAACAGGTTAACTAGTGTGGCTACCAACTAGCTCTAGTCAAGTGCACCGCTGGTCGGCCTTGCTAGGATACAGCAAGCCCTCAGTGGGCGTTGGTGTTTCACCTGACTGATTGCACAACTCAGGAACAGATGGCTCAAGAAATTTGATTACAAAATGCACATTGCAAACTGTCAGGTCTGTCTTTTTGTGGACAATTTCTCTGGACACATGGTTGATTATGAGCCAATGAATGTGCAGCTCGAATTTTTTGAACCAAACTTGATGCCATTTGTGCAGCCATGTGATGCTGGTGTCATTCATTATCTCAAGGCACTTTATTGCTGCGAGTTCTGCCATCAAGAAATCAAGCTTGACAATGCAGGTGAATGTGAAATCTACAAGATCAATCTTCTCAAGGGGATGATGATGGTTTAGCGTGCATGGAACCAAGTTTCACAGCAAATGATCACAAACTGCTGGAATCACACACAGATTCAACCGTGAGTGCTGTGTTAACAGTCATTGACACCCACCAAATTTGATTTATATAGAGATCTGCTTGCCATTCCACCTTATGCAGATCCCACTGCATGGGCAATCCTGTGGAAATTTGCAGCCACTAACATGTGACTGCCTGATGCTGAACAATGTGTCAAGGACACTCTCGGGACTCACTACAAAGACTCTGACTGGCAACCAGCTTTCAAAGCTGTCATGGATGCTGAAAACGACACCAATGTAGCCACTACTGCAATTGAGAAGCTTATGCATGCTGCAGCTAACTGTACTGGACTCAAGATTTGCATTTCTGCACGCTGTGTGGTCCTGTAGCTTGATGCTCTCG
Source organism: Boletus coccyginus (assembly GCA_025782845.1). Lineage (NCBI taxonomy): Eukaryota > Fungi > Basidiomycota > Agaricomycetes > Boletales > Boletaceae > Boletus > Boletus coccyginus. The sequence continues at coordinate 308,979 of JAHZSR010000037.1, read as the reverse complement.
AGAATGATGTCACACAGTCAATTTCAGACCTTCAAACTCAAAACTGTATCTTTGGGACTTCACTGACACTCGATGAATTCCTTGAGCTCAAGGAAGAAGCAGAGACTTGAGATTTGGCAGCAGCTGACATTTTTAATGGGCCAGGAGGGGACAAGGCAATTGTTGCTGAGGTGGTTCAAGAGATGGCAGAAAAGAACAACAAGGTGATCAAGTTTGATTCTGACAATGAAGACAAGCCCAGCAAACCTGATATTTCCCACACCAAGATGATCAATCTGTGTGAGAAACTCATGAAGGTGTGTTTAGAGTATGAAGATGCCTCTTCAGACCTTTTGCTTGACTTGTTGACATGTATTCATCGTTTTCATGTTTGCCTTCATCAGGAGGAGCTCCTCTGTGCCAGACAGACTACTTTAGATGCATTCCTCGCCCACCCAAGTTGCCAATCCCTTGACCCACTTATATAGCTATGTTGCTATGTCTTGTGACTGTCATGTTTGTCACAATGTGTGACAAATGTGATACTGAATATCTCTCATAATGTATATATTTCCTCATCTTCTGACCGTATGCACTATAAGATAGTGTACTGTATGTATGCTGGTCTCTGCCTGGGAACAAAGATCATACTGTGAGATTCGAAACCTTGGTGCATATCTATAACCTGTGCCCTGATCTAGTTACTAACAAGCTGTTGGCGATTTCTGCAGGGCCAGCCATTCTCAAAGCACCACAGTTAAAGCCAGAACAACCAACACTGACATCCACAATGTCCCCCCAAGTTCAGCACATCATAGGTTATGAAAGGCCTCTGTAAGTTCTCTAACCTTGGGAGTAAGCCATAAAGTAATCTGGATGTTGTCCACAGGTGGCTATCTCTGAAAACTTCTCTTACATTGCCAAAAAAGAGTGCTGGACATAGCGTCATCAAAATTATGTGGGGGGGATGAATTTGATGCAAGGGAGATCAGCCATGTAATCACATGTTGGGACAAGGACCGAACTTGACATTTGGACACCCAGACTCGGTTGAGCTTCTGGAGACCGGTGTGGTAAGCCACCTTCGCATATGTTTTGCGACTACTTTAGATCACAAATGGAGGTTTACAAGCTATCCGTCCGAACCACTTCTGTTGTGCATGGCTGCACACACTCTGCACCAAGTGCCTAAAAAATTGGAGTTTGCTTTGGGAACTTTGTTGAATGCAGTCAACTCTGGCATGGTTGACGTGGGCCAACGTGGCAAGCTTAGCAGCAGATTACTATGGCTGCTGGCTAAGGATTTGTTTATCTGCACAGAGTGGCCAAGAACATGGTGATGTATGATGCTACAAACACACATTTATTCCCACCGCGTTTTCTGTTCACTGTGCACCGCGCTTTGTCGTCTCATGCCGTGTTTTTTCTGTTTCACTGCATTTTTTGTCCCCATTGTATGGGGGTCCAAATGCACTTTTCAATGGCCAGGAGCACAGTTTCAAAATATGTACACCTGGTGTCTTCCTTCTAGACAAGACAATGAAGAACCAACCAAAAAGAAACAGTGGTTCCCAGACAACGTGTCTTGTCTCCACGGGCTAGAACACTTTGCTCAAGGGAAGTACAAGAAGTCTACCCTTGGCAGAGTTAGAGGTAATGGAAATAGTTCCAGGTAAAAGGGGAGATATAGTGTACCAGGAGCTGTGGTTTGTTCACCAATCCTCCACGTAAGTTTACAGATTGGTTGTTAAAGATGGTTTCAGCCTAAAGTCTGGTTAGTAAAGGTGATCCTAGGTGAATCACACACCTAATGGGGTCAAGTTAATGGCAATAGGTTGGCTAGCAACCGTGAAAGCTTGTACTTGGATAGTACGAGAGGTGGGCGATTTAGGAACTTGGCCTATGTCTTGCCTAACGCTAATGATTTGTGTATAGAAAACTTGCAAAACCCCTTAGGGTAGTAACTGCAACAAATGTGTAGTAGGATGCCTATAGGGAGGTAGTCCTAACGTGCCCTAGCAAGGGTTTGCTTAGGAATGCTAATCAAACGGATAACAGCTTGCCCTAGGAATATGATGTCTAGATGGCAAGAAGTTTAGATGTCAAGATGGTGGAGTAATCTGGCAATATGCTGGGATGTCAAGATGTCAAGATGCTTAGTTCTTGGTTGGTAGTTAACTTGACGGTACATTTAGTAGACTCAGAAATGTTATGTAACTTAATCTTATTGTCTTATCTAAGGAGCAGGCAAGTTTGGCTTAGAAAGGTGAAGTGTAGCTCTTATTTGGTACTACAGGATGCTTAGGTTGCTTACTAATAGGGACCAGATGCCTTTTGTTGCTCAAAAAGGGCTTTCTCCCAAAAGGATAGTTTTAGGTACTTGTCCTTTATTTAGATACAAGTCCTAATAGCCTAGTAGTAGTTCTAAACTCCTATTTACTTCGCTCTGGGGTACCCTGCCTTATTAGGTCTTATTAGGTTTCCCAGGGGATCTCTTATCAGATGGGATTCCCTCTGCTGGCCAAAATGCTCCTCTTTATATACATAAATACAGGAGGCTGTGCTAGCCAATCAGAGGGCTTGGTGGCTTATAAATTAAGGCACAATCACTTACTAATGCCAGGCACAAGCTGTCAAACCCAGGCACACTAAGGGAAAGCACTTTGAGCAAAGGAGTCCAAATCTGGAATGTTCTTCCAAAGAGGCTGGCTATGCTGTGCAGGGCTGTACAGACTAATGGGGACAAGGTCACATGGTAGCTAAGGGTCACATGATCACTTCGTCTCACTGGCACTTAGCTAAGTAATCAGATAAATAAAGAGAAATCAAAGAAATAGTTTGCTATGTACAAATGTGCAAGTGTAAGGGTTTGACTAGAGAGATTAATCAATATCTCAATAACCAGTAGGTGGAAAAATCTGGAAAAATAGGGGTATGTAGCTCATGATAGGGGCTATCCTTCCCTATGGTATCAAAGGGTATGGTCCACAGGAGGCTGTGGAAATTCCACTTCTTGGATGACTGCTTTGCTATGTGCATGCATGAAACAAGTTTCATGCAGGTCACCGGATCATGTTGTTCAAGTAGTACATACTAGTAGAAAAAAAAATCATATTATATTTTTTACCTACAATGTCTATACTACCACTACTGGTAGACGTGGTGATGGTGTCCTGTAGCTACATCGTGGTGGTGATGACATGGCGTTGTAGTAATGATAGTGGCTGGTGGTGGTTGCTATCGTTGTGGGGGTGGGGATGCTGCCAAGCCATTGCTGTCAATGTTGGACTTGTGCTAGTCACACTGGTGCTCCGTGGTGACGACCTACAGTGGTGGTGATACCAAGTCAGTGGTAGCATCAGAATATGGTGGTGGTGCCACCTAATACTCCCAATGAGAAAGCCTTATTAAGAATGGTTGGCCAAGTTGCCATCATTCCTCATTAGGCTTGTTTCCCACTATCTCGTCAACACTGGCAATAAATCTTGCCCCAAATAGTGTACTTAGGGCTAGTATACAGTGAGGTGCAAAACTGTTGCAATGCCTAACCCCAAACTGGGGCATGAAGCGCCCCACAATCACTTGTGGGAATTTCACTTTGCTTTGGTGGGAACAAATAAAGTATAAACCCTTAGCTACAACTTTGTCCCCAGGGTCATGTGATTTCGCTTACATACTGCAAAGATACATCCATTTCAAAACACCAATACCATTGCAACAGTTTTGCACCTTTTGCTTTCCAGGATATATTAGTACTTGGTATAGCCTCCCTTTGCCTTGATAACTGCTTCAATCCTTCTAGGCATGCTCTCTATCAACTTCTGACACTCTTCAACTGCTATCCCCTCCCAATCAACCTGAACTCTCTCCCACAATTCATGAATCCCCTTAGGAGAGGAATCATGATCTGCTAGTCTTCTTTTGAGATAACTCCAGAGGTGCTCAATGGGGTTGAGGTCAGGAGACTGTGCAGGCCATACCATAGTATGAAAATCCTGCTCCTGAAGCCAATCCTTCACCTTCTTGCAAGTATATTTGGGGTCATTGTCCTGCTGAAAGATGATGTCAGAAGGATCAAGACCATAAAACTGCAAAGAATTGAGCAGTTCATCCTTCAAAATCTGAAGATAAAGGTCCCCATCCATCCTACCATCAATCTTGGTAGTATAGCCAACTCCCTGCCAAGTCATACAGCCCCACATCATCAAAGAACCTCCTCCAAACTTCACTGTACCTTCCACCAGCCTATCACTTAGCCCTTCCCCTGCCTTTTTCCACACCCACTTGTGCCCATCTGACTCTAGGTGATTGATTTCGGTCTTATTAGACCATACTACCTTCTTCCAGTCCTCCAGAGTCCAATCTTTATGAGCATAAGCAAAGTCTCAATAAACTTTACGATGCTTGGCTGAAAAAAGAGGCCATTTGGACTTGACCACAGCTTTCATACCTGTCTTCCTCAACTGTCTGCATACTGTGGAGGTAAAGAGAGGCTGGTTGACTATATTGGTGAGTGCCTTGATCACCTGAACAGCATTCTCTGCCTTTCCAGAGGAGATGAGACGAATGACATGCTGGATATTGGCAGAGGAAAGCTTGGATGGACGACCTCCAGTAGCTTTTTGGAGCTCAGAACACTCTTTGGAGTGTAATCTGGATATGGTAGACACATTAAGACCAGTAGTGAATGCAATAGAGTGAGCAGATTGGCCAGCATCAAGCATAGAGAGGATAGTTTGTTTTTGAGTAGGAGAAATGGTTCTCATGATGGTTGTGGTTGGAAACAAAGATGTGTGTGAACTATTTTAAACTCAGACATGGTTCTAATATGTGTGTGTTTGTTTGTATGACCAAACATAACCAAATAACACTTGATTTCAATGTAATGAGCAAAGGGTGCAAAACTGTTGCAATGATATTAATGTTTTGAAATGGATGTATCTTTGCAATATGTAAGCGAAATCACATGACCCTGGGGACAAAGTTGTAGCTAAGGGTTTATACTTTATTTGTTCTCACCAAAGCAAAGTGAAATTCCCACAAGTGATTGCGGGGCGCTTCGCACCCCAGTTTGGGGTTAGGTATTGCAATGGTTTTGCACCTCACTGTAGCTAGAGGACACATAGGGATCTCTTGGCCTTCACTGGCTCAGCATTGCTTGGCACTGTCCCCGTTGAACCCCCGACGCACTACAACTTTAGCAAGGCTATGGACATAGCTTCCCACACCCTTTGCTCTCTCCCCACCATCGTCAACATTGTGCATGTTGTCCAGTGTGCTCCTGGTGCTTTGTCCGTCATTCTGCATGTCTGCCTGGCCTCTCCTGCCATGCCCACTCTTCCCTACTACTCTTTTATCTCCAAATTTATCCTCTACCATGCCAATTGCCTTGTCGTTCCCCCTCCACCAACATGCTCGTTTACCAGTCTCACTGTTGGCATTGCTTGATGCTGTTTGCATCAACTACTTTCTGGGCCACCTGCGGCACACTCTTTGTCGCACTTTGGATACTCTCATTGTTAACCTTCTTGCTTTAACTTCTCAGGTATGTCTTCATTCGTTATGTGGCCTTATGTACTGGTACTCAGTGGCACCATATATCAGCGCAGCTACTAGCTCATGCAATGCACTTATTTCATACCCAGTCCATGCACTACACACTTTTTCACCAGGTGCATGTGCTAGGTACATTGTTGACTTGGTCCATGTGCCAGGCACTGTCCGGTTTTGGGTCTTTGTCAGGATCGGGTTCGTTAAGCACCCTTTTCAGGGCCTTTCCCAAAGTGGTATCATTAATGTATTTGAAGGAATAGTTTACTAGTAGAGTGAAGCTGCCAATCCATCGAAACCAGCTATATCATCAGCCAAGTCTACCATAGGGTCGTCATTTCCATTCTCTCCGGTTGTCTCATCAGCTCCAATGCTGGCAGCTTGACCAGTCATAGGGTCATTGCTTCCATCTACTCCAGCTCTCTCATCAACTGCATTGTCAGCAGCAGGTCCCTCTCCCTCCACAGCTGGATTGCTCGTCTCTGTGTTGCTGGGGCTGTGCCCTGTTCCCGGTGGACTGGATCGTTGTTGCATTACTGCCTTCTGCAATACTTGCCACAGGTGTGTCATCTGTACTTCTTGAGGTTGGAACTGATGATGCAGATGCCCCAGTGTTACTTTCTTTGTCGTCTATATCATGGACCACTGGATTGCTTTTAGATCTCTTAGATTGCCTCGAAGAGTCATCAGAGTCATGACCGGTGTGAGACTGCTTAGTACCTTTGTTGGAGCATGTGCGACACATCAGCTCGATCATATTATAGCTCTCAATCTCCTCATTCTGCTATTGTCTAAGGACCTCAAATTTCTCGTCAGTCAATTCCTTCCAGTATGTTGAATCCATCTCCCATTTCTGCTGTAATGTCTCGAGCTGAGGCATAGAACTTGAGCAGTCACTTAGGTTCACGAATGGAATGGTCGATGGCCACCCTTCGATCGCAATCCTAGTACCATGAGACTATGTTATGAAAGTAGGCCTTCCATTGCATGCTCACTTTCAGTTCGCCAGTAATTGCTTCTGGTAGGTGTATCAGTAATGATGCCATCATGTATCACCACACTTATGGAGTTTCTCGTTGATCAGCTTGCGAATAGTGCCTCAGACATGTGAAACACGTTGTTGGTAGGTTACTTGCAGTACCTAAATAGAAAGAAGTTCATCATCCATACATCAACATTAAGTCACTCACCTTGTACACCCTGAACAGCAAATCCATCCATTTTACTGATGAACACAACTATATCCACACCGATCATGGTTCCCATGAAGTCTTTGACTCCTTCAGTTTCGAAGGTGATTGCACAGAGTGGGAGATCGGTGGAGCCACACATCGCATAAAGGAGAGTTTCAACACCAGTACGCGACTTAAGGTTGAGAAGCTTAATCAATATTAGCATTGAGTTGTTACAATCAGAATCACAATATACCTCTTCTTTGACTGCCTTGAGTGTTTGAGTGACATCACTGAGCTTCCCTTGAGTTGTCATTTGAATGCCGACTTTTTTATCTACAAGGTACTTGTTGTATTCTTTGACAAGGCTCTCCTTCTCAGCGGCTGTGAAGTTTTGGTACTCAGGCAGACTTCATTTCACAAAGGCTGGTAGGATACTGGCATCACGAACTAAACAAGTGAAATCAAATGAAATGACTAAACACGAGCAGTGGACATACCGTTCTCTTCATCTGCATCTTGAACACAAACAGAGGAGGCTTGACTTGGTACAGTAAGAGAGCTTTGGTTACCCTTCTTCCAGCAAAAAGCATTCCAAGGATTGGCTTTCTTGTGTCATGAAAGGTGTTGAGCAAAGCCAATATGCAGCTCATTGTGAATATGGCGGACACTTTTCTGGTGATTCGAAGTGAGTGTCTGGGTTAGCTTGCCAAGTTTATGCCATGCATCATTCAAAGTAGTCTGAAAGCATTCAGATTTCTCGTGGCGGATGTCCCCCAGCTTGGCCTGTGCCTCCTTAGAAAGGATAACCTTGGGTGTACGGCGTGACGGAGGTTGAATGTGGCGCTGCACGCCAGTCTTTGGAACAGTAAAATAGTGAAAGACCATGGGGGGAGGCAAGTGAAACACTGACACTTGCATGGGATATTTAATGGTCAGACACACAAGGGGGGTCGAGAGGGAAAGAAAAAACATATCATTCGTGACTTAGACAAATTGATGACAACAGAGGGAGGGTCTAATGGCCCAAAATTAACATGGCTAGAAGGTAAGGAATGCAGAGTAGGATCGCTATGCCAAGGAGTCGAAGGGCCATATCCAAGCACGAGGATCTTGGCTTCTAGCAAGTAGTAAATCAGTCAAGCATTGAACCTGAATCTGGATGCAAGCTTACCAGGGTGACGGTAAAATTATTGCCTCTCAGGTCAGCAACGAGCACATCGGCTAATTTGGTGGCCTGCTCGTATGACAAATTCCAGGGAGAGGACCACAAGGCTGCCTCCCAGCAGCTGCTGCACATCTTGCTAATGAGAGAATATAAGGATGGCAGCAACTCATCTCCGAGAATGAAATGATCAAGTACGGCATCCATGTTAGGACCTATGCTGATCAATGCCAGCCCTTTTGGCACAGTCTCTGCAGGTAGTACAAGGGGAATTGGCTCTGGGAAATTTTCCTTAGCTGCATATAAGAAGGCGTCTGCATGGTGGTGTTGGCGAGTAGACCACTGGTGAAGGGTTGAAGGAGAACTGATCTCCACCTGAACCTTCTTCACAATGGATGGTGACGGAGTCTTGGGGGCAGGTGGTGGGGTCCTGGGAGGTGCGGGTGGCACGGATTTCATGCTAGGAAGAACCTTCATGGACTCGCAGATAGCTGCAGAGGATGACAAGTGATGAACATCGTTTGAACTATCAGATTTGGTCACGGCAGGAAGTCTCGTGCACTGAAGACGGCAGACGAAAGGGTCACAATCTGTCAGGAGATGATATGGCCCTTCTATGTTGATGGGTTGAGCAGGTCCTATAGCGCTGTCAGGGAGGATATAAACACATGTAATGTAACTTACTGCGGGGCCCCGGAGGCTGAACCGACTCGACTTTGCAATGCTCAGTGAAGCGTTCCATGTAAGGGATGATGAACTCTTCGCAGAATGCTTGGACAAGCATGGCTGTATCACCACTGACACACTCACTTTGTAGCAACTTGCATGGGGTAACGTAGATGTCTACCATGATTTTGTCAGAAGTGAGGGTGTCGGACAACTCGAAACCAGGGCACTGTAGGATAATAGAAATTCCTCCATCCAAGCGGTCCTGCATGGTAATCTGAAAAGTAAAATGTCAAGAGTCGTGAAAGACGAAAACGTGTGACCTTACTGCATTGAAAACATCACCAATTGAAGCTTCAATCAACTCAGACTTGCAAAAGACTTTGCTGGTAGGGGTGTCCAAATTTTCAATGGGGTTAAAAGCGACATAGGCCGGATGAAGCCCACCTTGTGTCTGGGTGTGATAATGGGCTCCATCTGTGCAGTGTGTACTGTGTCTGAGGAGCGCACAAATTGCTGCCTGGCATTGCTGGTCACTGAAGCCTTGTGCAAATGGCGAGGCATGCAACGCTATGATGCGGGTGATGGTGAACATGTTTTGGGCTCCAAAGTCAACGTTTTCGGACGTGAGAGATGACTCTTCTCCCTTGACACGTTGAGATTGCATGGCGTTGGTGATGGACAGGTTGGACGAGGTTTTGATATATGCAGTTCATTTGTATATGACCTGTAACTTATGTCACCTATCAAGATGGCATAAATGTAGTCGCCAACAGGGATCTAAGCACTCACCCTATACGTGCGTTCTCATCCCATAATGATACTGATAGGCTTCGTGAACACCAATGACCGATGTGAATCATAGTCTCGAGTGAGCTGACCACTGACTGCTGAGGCATGCCCGAGTCAATGCACACCGAATGGCAGACACAAGTACATGTGTGCTACACGTGCCCATCACACATATGCTACATGGACATTCACTACAAAATCGACACCAATCTATTATGTTGTGCTATAAGTCAGCCATAGCCCTATTCTGTTCGATCTCAGACACAGATCAAATGAGAGACAATTCAGTAGTTTCATTGACAAAAACGTGAAAATCTAGACACTAATCTACTACATTGTGTAAAAAGTCGGCCATCGCCCAAAGGCTGGCTGTATCCTCATCATTATCAACAATGTCATCATCGCCAGGATCATTGATATACATATGGAATAGGTCATCAAGCTTGCTGACAGACCCTGCAGATCCTGAAGTGCACTTGTCAGAAACATAGAGATTTGGAAGGAAAAACAGTACCTGTTAGTGGCCCATCATCGTGGGGCACTGTTGCGGTGACATTGTTGTGCGTGTCGGGGGAAGGATCATCCTCCACATCATTGCCTGTGGCATAAAAGGCTGGTCCTTCTTCAATTTCATCGCACTGGCCAGGTGATGACCCTTTAGTGAGGTGTAGCCTGATAACTCCAAATTTTTTTTGAATGCGATCCAGGCGATGTACATGGAGTTGATTGACAGCAGATCGCGAGTGGTGGAGCTGACGAAGCTCAATTGCAAGATGTTGGTCTGTTTCCATGAGCTCCATAATAATGGCTGATATTTGCACCTCCTCATCATGGATCACAGCTCGTAAACGATGGATTTCAACATTTAAGCAAACAATTTCTTCCTTGGCATGACAAAGTTTGAAAAACTTAGCTGTTGCCTCACGCACAGCTGGTCTAGCCCACTCTTGCTCCTGGATGTCGTCACGTGCATGTTGAAGGAGGTCAAACTTGCCAAGGATCATATACTTTGTGATATCTTTCCATGATATAGTTGGACATGGTGGGTTCAATGCCATTGCTTGAGCATTGTACCGAGCAATGGCTTTGTGAATGGCTTCAGATCATCGTTGGAGTGCCTTACCGATTTGCTGGCGGACCTTATATCCTGTTAAACGATATCATCTGGGATGCCTGTTAAAATCTATTGAAGCTTACCAGTACCCGACAATGAGAACTTCATCAGTTCAAAGAGTCGCATAACAACCAACTGTTCCAGCTCGCCAAGTGCTTTGTGATACAGTCCGAGTCTGGCTTCCTCCTTGTAGAGATTGTATTCATCACTGCCGATTATCCACAGTGAGTCTAGGCCAAGCTGAGTCTGGAGGTGTGCCAGCAGAGTTGCCGTGTTTTGCATTTTCATAAAGGTGAGCTCACATTCAATCCACGCATTTCTTAGAGCCAGTGTAGCAGTAGCAGGGTCACTTGGAGCAACTCCAGTGTACGCTGCAGTGTCCTTTTCGCAAGCAGCTAACCACTCTGTTCTAGTGGCACATTATAGCAGTGTTAGATAAGACCTCACATAAATGACAAAATACGTACACCTATGCCTGGAACTCATCAAGAACCTGAACATATCAAATACAAAGTTGTTCATGCAGTGGAGGCTGATGGATGGAGTTGAGGTAAGCAAGTTCCTCAGATAAAAAGTGTTGGAAGTCCTCATTGCTGAGGTTCAAGGCCGATTTGAGAACTGCAAGCTCAGCACTCAACGAGCGAACAGTCTCTATCGCTTCCCTGTAGTGATTCCGAATAAAGTGCACTAACAGACAAAGTTAGAAGCGTCTAAGAAAATTCATTACTACGTACTCAGGGCCTCGTATTTGTCGGCATTCCAGAATGAAAAGTGTTCTTCTATTGCTTGATGGTGGTGAAACCTTGTGGCATGACATATACTTCTTGCGAGCTCATTCAATGCCGAGAAGATGTGCTCGCAGCCTTCGCCCTTGGTGTTTCTGACACCCTCAATGTATGTACATGGGATGCCACTGGAGCTGGCACAGTCAGTTGTGTGCATAGCTGTGAAACGAGCCGACCATGAAGTGTAAATTGAGATTTCGAATCCTGGATCCAATGATGCTATTCTCAGCAGTTTTTGTGAAAGCACAGCCAATGTCATGTTACGCGAAGCATACACAAAGAATGGTCTCGAGGGATTACTTCTCTGGAGGTACTCACGAAGAGACTCAACGTCAGAGCAAGTACTAGGGTCAAGGGTTCTCGAAGGACGAAGTATGAAAGCCTGAGTCAATCGGACGTCAGGGATTTACAAGAGAGATGAAGAATGAGGGTCTGAGTCGATCAGACTTCAGGATTCAAGTGTACGCTATGATTGCATAGAATGAGAATGAGAATACAAGTATGCGACAAGTGGATATAAGTATGAGAGGACGCATCATCATGGAATGGCGAAGAAGGTAAGAGAATGATGATGTAATCGTACATGTCATCCACAGTAACATGAGGAGGAGATAGGAACTACAAGGCCGACACAAGAGAGTCGGCCGAGGAGATAGTCGTCCATAGAACAAGAAAGAAAAGATCAAAGAAGTACAAACATCGAGTGAAAAGGACTAATCAGTAAAAGGCCTGCATCCCATATCATCCGCGAGAGACCAAAGAAGAGGTGTACTCGTCGAGGAAAGAGGAAAAGGTAGAGACGAGGAAAAAGGAGAAAAACTGTAACATTACCCCCTTCGTATAATCGAACTCCAGGTTCGATCAACAGTCCATCAGGTAGTCGCATCGGGAGGGAGAGAGGAAGGGCCATAGAAAACGGTGGATTGTTCATAAGATAATGCCTCAAATGGACAGTCGTCTGCCAAGTGTCCATGTTGATTGCAATGGCCGCATACTTGTTCAGGGCAAAAGCGGTGTCCATGTTCCCAATGATGGCAAAAGTCACATTGCGTGCAAAGGCAAGCAGACTGAGGATGGCCAGGGGCTGACTGGTGGCAGTACGGGCAGGAGTAATCGGGACAATCCTTGCGATAGTGGCCGAGACAATGACACCGAAAGCATTCGGTGAGAGCAGAGGTGGGGCGATGAGGGTGGACAGGCATGACGTGAGTAGGTGAAGATAGGACTCAGCTTCCATCAGGGAGGTGGCAGTGAATATTTTCTACAGCATTGGACCATGCTACCAGCTCGGGAGCTTCCTCAACGATAGTGGGGGAAGACAGGGAGGAAGAGGAGGAAGAGGCGAGGGAATGGATGCACGTAATAAGAGCAGGGGCACGGGAGGGAATGGGCAGTATGGGGGTAGAAGGAGGAGAATCCGCGATGGCGGGCAGTTGAGCTCGTTCTAAGTAACTGATCACGATCAGCCATGGATAGAGAGAGGTAGATGCGACGAAAGGTGGGGTAGATGATGGAAGGGGAGAGACGTTCAATGTATTGATGGAAACCATAAAGATGTAGAATAGATAAGACTCGCCGGGGGAGTTCGGCCAGGTGAAGACGAAGAGGAGCACCAAATTCAGCGGGAAGATCGCTAGGAGCTGCTTGAAAATGATACAACTGAGTGATGAATACTTCATGAAAGAGGCGAACTAGTTCCTGGGTGACAATGTCTTCATCACATAAAGGGAGGGCCTCGATGGCGTGGAGGAGGACGGGGTTTGCGAGAATGGCAGGCGTAAAGAGAATGGGCGGCAGAGATGGGTAGCAAGGTAGGCGAGACATGCCTGGAACGAAGCAGGGAAAGAAGATAGAGAGGAAGAAGGAGATGAAGAAGGCGCAGCAAAAGAAGAAACAAACGACATATTGGTTGTTAAGGAAAAGGAAATCGTAGAAAAGCATATATCGGGGGGGTACTTCACAAAGAGATGCCGCTTCCCTGAGTAGAAAGGAGGGAGAAAAGAATGGGGACTAGGATAAATGATGGGTCCGTTTATATAACAAAAGGATGGTGGGAGCATGACAGAGATTACTTTCGGGTTTCCACGTATTTTCGGCCAAAGAGTATCCTTTCCATGCGGTCAGGTACAAGCGGCGACCTTGTGATCCTTTATGAGATACGATGTGATCGACTTCGTACTCTTCTTTGGTATCAATGAGGTCCGGCGGAGGTCGGGGAAAGGAAGGACCATGTGCTTCGGTTTGACGATAAGGAGATAAGAAAGTGGCATGGAAGACGTCATGAATCTTCCATGTGGGAGGTAGACGGAGGCGGTAGGTGAGAGGAGATAGGACCTGAGAAATCTCAAATGGTCCATGATGTTTGGGGGCGACTTTTCAAGAGGGGTATCCAAGGTGGAGATTGGTGGCTTCCAGCCATATCTTATCGCCTACTTTCCAGGGGGAAAACTTACGAGAGGAGCAAGATATCATGATCTGATGCGTGGACTCATGTGCAGCAAGAGCTTCCTTTTGGGCGTGTTCCAGGGATGATAAGCAATTTTCCAAAGCTGGGATGAACGTTTTTCCAAGGGTGGGGTAGGTGCAAGGTTCGTAGCCGTACAACAGGGAGAAGGGAGAAACTTTAGTGGAACTGTGGGGGACGGAGTTGTGGATAAACTCGGCAGAAGTTAGGAATTTAGCCCAATCATGTGGGTTATGAGCACAAAAGATATGCAAATACGTCTCAATTTCTTGGTTTGCTCGTTTGGTTTGTCCGTCGGTTTGGGAATGATAGTCGGTGGACAGGTGGACATCATATTTAAGAAGGCACGCTAGTTCCCTTGCGAAGGCAGAGGCGAATTGTGGGCCTCGATCAGAGATGATGGAGTCATAGAGACTGAATCATTTGAATACAAAGTCAAAAAAGAGTTGGGCAACCTCTTTGGTGTCAACTGTTTTGGAGCAAGGAGCAAGAATTACCCCCTTCGTAAGGCCATGGTCGACCACGACCATCAAGGAATCGAAACCATTGGAGAGGGGGAGATCAGTGACAAGGTCGACGGAGAGCTGGCGGAATGGAAGGGCTGAGGAAGAAGAAATAGGAAGAAGGGGTGGGGTAGTCGGATGGGTAAGGACCTTGTTTTGTTGGCAAACGGAACAACCAGCAACAAAATGGGACACGAAGGAAGAAAGACCAGGCCACCAAAAGTCATGCTCCAGAAGAGCTTTAGTACAAAAGCGTCCCAAGTGACCAGAAAGTGGGGAAGAATGAAGAGAATGGAGTAATGCAGAACGAGAAGACAGGGGAACGTACATACGGCCATGGAAATAAAGGTGGCCATTATCAAAAGACCAGTCCGAAAGAGAGGAGCGAGGAAACAAGGGTGAGCCGTCATCAAGATTGGCGAGGGCACAAAGAACAAGGGAATCAGAAGACAAAGAGTTCTTGATATGAGAAGCCAAGGTGAGGTCCAAAGCATTAATAACTACAGGGTCAGGGATGATAGAAGAGTCAATATTGTCTTGGGAAGTGTCAACAGGGTTGCGATGAGAGAGAGCGTCAGCAGGGGCCATCTGAGTGCTAGGAAGAACTTTCCAAAGAATGTCGAAGTCTTGTAGGAAGAGAGATCAGCGGGCTTGTTGTTGGGAAAGTTTACGAGGGTCCTTGAGGTAGGAGAGGTTCTTATGGTCCGTGATCACTGTGATAGGATGGGTGGTACCAAGGATATAATGGCGCCATTTGGAGAGGGCGAGGATGACAGTGAGGAGTTTGCAGTCATAAATGTCATAATTACGTTCGGCAAGAGTGAACGTGTGGGAGAAATAAGCACAGGGGTGTAGGTCTCTGTTGGTATCAGTTTGAAGAAAGACTGTGCCTGCGGCGAGAAGGGAGGCGTCAGTCATTATGAAGAAAGGACGAGTGACGTCGGGAATGGCCAGGACAGGAGCGGTGGAAAAGGTAGCTTTGAGGGATTCAAAGGCACGTTGTTGGAGAGGGGTCCAAAGCCAAGGTTGGTCCTTCCGGGTGAGCAAGGTCAAGGGAGCGACGGTGTTAGAGAAGTTGGCGAATCCAAGGAAGGAACGGATGCCTTTGATGGAGGTAGAAGGCTGCCAGTCACAAATAGCAGCGGTTTTGATGGGATCCATCCAGACTTGTCCTTGGCCAATGATCATACCAAGGAATTCGATGTGAGGAGTATCGAAGGTGCATTTAGATATTTTGAGGGATAGGTTGTGCTCACGAAGACAAAGGAGAACACGTCGAGTACGTTCATGGTGGAGAGCGAGATCACCGTTAGTATGAATTCTGAGATTGTCCATGTAAACTTCGAGCCATCTTTCCGCAATCATGTCGGCAAAGATGTGATTCATAAAAGTCTGGAAGGTGGGAGGGGCATTACAGAAACCAAAGAACATAACAGTGGGTTCGAAGAGTCCAAAGGGAGTGACAAACGCGGCTTTCCATTGGTCACTTTCTTTGATCCGAACGTTGTTGTATCCCCAACGGATATCGAATTTAGTGAACCAAGTGGAGTTCTTCATCTGGTCGATGAGAGGAGGGATCAGGGGGAGTGGATATGCATTGCAGACAGTATGGGAGTTTAAATATCGATAGTCCTGACAAGGGCGGAGAGAACCGTCTTTTTTAGGAACAAAAAAGAAAGGTGTGGCTTGAGGAGATTTCGACGGGATGATACGTCCAGTCTTAAGGTGTTCGTCTATAAAAGCTCAGCACGAGTCTTGCTCTTTCGGGTTCAGAGGGTAAACCTTGGCGATTTTCGGAATGAAAGAAGGTTTAAGTTCTATGGTGTGATCGAATGAACAATGTGGGGGGAGTTGATCATAAGTTTTTTTGGAAAAGACATCATCAAAGTCTTTGCACCAAGGAGGGAGCAAGGTTTCCAGTGGCTTGTTTTCTTGTGTGAGTTTGGTGGACAGGGAGATCTTGTTGATCGTTTCACTTTGGGGGTGGTACTCACTTGGAGATGCATCAACCCCATCAGGATAACGTTCAGCAAACAAGGAAGAGATTTCTTGATTGACATCAAGGTCGAGAAGACGAAGGAGATAACGTCGGGGAGGTTCTTCTACAGGGGGAGAGTTGAAGGGAATGCAAGGGAAGGAGAGGGTATGGGAGGTCCAGTCAATCTGAGGGTTTCACGATTTTAGCCAAGACATGCCTAAAATGATTTGTTTTTGTTTGAGAGAAACAACCATGAGTTCGAGATGTTTGGGTTGTTTGGCGATGTGGACGAGGGGACAGGCTTTCTACAAAATGGTGCCTCTCTTGTTGAGCATTCCATCAACATTGTACGCTTCAATAGGGTTTGGGAGACGTATCATAGGGAAGTTCATGTGGAAGAGGAGTCCAAGGTCAATGAAGTTTCCAGTAGCACCGGAATCAATGAGGGCGGTGGTGATGACGGTTTGTTTTCCGACTTGTAGTTTTACGGGAAAATGAAGAGTTCGTTCATTTCGAGGTGCTACAAGTACATGGTGAATATCAAGGGAAGAAGATGTCGGTGCGACTCCCCGGTTTAAAAATCCTGGTTAAAGTTTAGAACGGACACCTCCTCTTTAGTGGGTGCGGACTTCTCATAACACATTTGGAGAACTTGGAGGATCTCCCCTTCGTTCTTTCCCTGGGTCTTGAGGGAGTCAATGAAGGAAGAAAGTTCAGAGGGGGAGGTGGTAGTGGCGGGGGTGGACAAAGTCGTTGTAGCAGGGGTAGAAGAGACAGTGTCAGTGGCGTGAATGTTCTGGGGACGAGTGGTCAGAGGGCGAGGTGAGCAAGTGAAAGGATTCTTGCATTGGTTGGCATTATGCCCCGTGTTCCGGCATCGGAAGCATCAGCCTTCTCGGATGCATTTGGCACGTTCCTGAGGGTTAAGTTTGGCAATAGTGACAGCGTCAACATCCATTGCATTGGGATCATGGGAGGAGGAGGATGGTCGAGAAAACGAGGAGGGTCTGCCTCCTTTCAGGGTGAGAATGCGCATTTTCTGTGCATGGAAAGTCTTAGCCTTTCCAATCCACTCCTTGACGGTGGTGGAGATTGTTGCCATGGAAAGAATCATAGTTGCTAGTTGTTGGTCAAGTCCCAAAGAGAATTGGTCGATGAGGGTGACGTCATCAGTAATACCTGTGCGGGTGGAGAGGTTCTGAAAGTCGGTGATGTATTTTTGGAATCCATCATCATGTACTCCATCAGGGTGGTGGAAGGACTTCTGTGTGAGTTTTGAAAGTTCGTGGTGGGCGGTTGCCTTGGTGTCGAAGGGGAAGAACGTGGATTCGAAGTTTTCGGTGAATTTGTCGAAGGTAAGGTCCAGAGGATCGGTGTGGACGTCGGCCATCTTGTCATACCACATTTCGGAGAAGGAGACTCCGCATCCTTGACTCATCTTGTTAAGTGTGGTCATGATTCGCTGGGAATCGAGGGTGTAGATATCTTTATTGATAGCGAAGTATGCACGCATGGCTTTGATCCAGCGTGTAGCGTCGGAGGGTTCTCCCGAAAAATCAGCGGGGAGGGCCGCTTTGAGTTCAGTGGGGGCGCGAGATATAGGAATAGGTTCGCTGGGGTTACGAGGGGGTGCTGGGGTACGAGGTTGTCTAGGGGTTCCTGGTGATCGAGGGGGTACAGGGATTAAGGCCTGGTACGGGTTCACAGTGGCGCGAGGGGTTTCAACGGATTCGGAGTCTTGGAAGTTGACATCAATGTCAGAGGAGTTGTCATCAGGTGGTAGCCCATAGCGTGAGCGAAGGGCTCGACTAGAGTGGGATGAAATGTTGTTCAAGGGGGATGTCCTGCTCCTAAATAGGAGGGACGAAAGATAATTCTCATTCTTTTGTTACGCGAAGTGTACACAAAGAATGATCTCGAGGGATTACTTCTCTGGAGGTACTCATGAAGAGACTCAACGTCAGAGCAAGTACTAGGGTCAAGGGTTCTCGAAGGACGAAGTATGAAAGCCTGAGTCAATCGGACGTCAGGAATTTACAAGAGAGATGAAGAACGAGGGTCTGAGTCGATCAGACTTCAGGATTCAAGTGTACGCTATGATTGCATAGAATGAGAATGAGAATACAAGTATGCGACAAGTGGATATAAGTATGAGAGGACGCATCATCATGGAATGGCGAAGAAGGTAAGAGAATGATGATGTAATCGTACGCGTCATCCACAGTAACACGAGGAGGAGATAGGAACTACGAGGCCAACACAAGAGAGTCGGCCGAGGAGATAGTCGTCCATAGAACAAGAAAGAAAAGATCAAAGAAGTATAAACATCGAGTGAAAAGGACTAATCAGTAAAAGGCCCACATCCCATATCGTCCGCGAGAGATCAAAGAAGAGGTGTACTCGTTGAGGGAAAAGGAAAAGGTAGAGATGAGGAAAAAGGAGAAAAACCATAACATGTCATAGGTGCAGCCTCCATTCGAGCCATATGCCAAGAGTAAATGGTCCACAATCACAAGTGGGTACTTTGCCCTGAATAGCGATATTAGCTTCCTAGTAGGCTTATGATAAGAGGACTTACAATTCACTGCTCTTGATCATGTCACACGCCAATAAAACGAAGCAGTGGTGGCATGACACTACGAATATTCCAGTCTCCTCGAACACAGAGTGTGTCTTCTTATGTTGATCGGATCTTGCATTACGCCAGTGGTCAACACAATTGAAGAGATCAGAATTAGCATCTGGGTTCACCTCCCAGTCATCATCACATTGTTCATTGGTTTCACTTGTCTGTGACCGGCAAATCATTAGCTGGTTAAATGGAAACCTGTCGACATACCTTCCTAGCAGGCACCTCATACTTGAACCTGTTGACCTCTTCGTTGGTCAACCAATAAGTCAAATGTGGTTGCCGAGAATCTTCTCATGGAGTCATGCCGTACGTGGCGGTGTCCCATCGCTTCAAGCTGTTGTTGCCATCAATAGAAACAAGCCAGTCAAATGTCCTGGCAGGCTCGGCTCATCCGCCAACCGATAGAAGCACGTTGGACACTCATTCTGAAGTCACCAATCTTGAGATTCACACCCGAGAGCATGAGAAATATGCTTGTTGACATGGTGGAGAATATTGAGGTAAGCGTCGTAGGCATGGGTAAATTGTGTACAAAGATACGGGCAGTAAGGAACATAAGCAGGAAATGAGTTCATCATTACATCAAATATCTCGGCTGCCTTACATGGTATAGATGACACAATGCTTTGCACAGTGCCTGAATGCTGAACCTGTGGACAAGTATAGTGCGCTTGTCGAAAGGCAGCAAGTGTGCGAAGGGAGATGGCAAGCAAGGAACAAATAGGAGAGCAACTGATGTATCCGTGGTAGACAAAGTTCTCATTTGGGTAGATGTGGCCCCAACGGGCGATGAGCATTGCCTTCCTCCTTGCTGTATGACTAATAAGTGTGAAGATAGAACAACAAATAAACAAACACTTGACTGAATATATCTATAAGTTCCACATCGACTACTGTGCCTGGTGGATAACCCAAAGCCTCTTTGTCAGCTTCTGGAGACACTGCCGGCACCTTGGAGGAAGGGAAACCATCCCCGGAGTCGTGCGAATGATAATTGAGATATGCACTGATCAGGCAGTTCATTTGCATGTCCCATTGGTCATGTTGAATTGCAATGCAATCCCTACAACTGCAATCATCTGGTGGACATCTAGGATATTTTGGTCAATGAAGGGCACTCTAATGTATAGCCATAAACCATTGTTTAGTTAGGTCATTGAACTCCTCTTCCATGTCGTAGCCATCGTTGTCATCGTCTTGGTCAGAGTCCGCACTACTGAATGGCATAGGTTCATCATAGTGAACAGTGATTCCCTGATCTTCATACATGTGCTCGATAGCTACTTGATCTTCAGTGGACAGTGCTAAAGAAGCTGGATAAGTAGCGGCAGACGCAAGAATCCTAACAAGGAAAAAAAACCTTCCAGCTCTGCCGTGCGACGTTCAGCCATCTGCTGCATGCGTTCTGCCTGACAACCAGCCTTCAATATTGTCACATGTCAAGCATGCCCTCAGAGACCATGGACCGCAATTGACTTGGAGAGCCCATTGATTTGCTTAGCAAAGCTGCGGGGCATTCCTTCAACAATGGGGGTGATGTTTCAAGAACAAGCGTGTTGGTGGAGGGAGATGACAAGGTGATTGGTGTCGTCAGTGGGGGAGGGCAGGCATGGTGGGAGAGGCCAGGTGGATGTGCAGAATGATAGACAAAGCACCAGGAGCACGCTGGATGACATGCGTGACATTGACAACGGTGGGGAGAGAGCAAAGGGCGTGGGAAGCTATATATGCCCAAAGCCTCGCTAAAGTCATAGTGCGTTGGGGGTTCAACGGGAACAGTGCTGAGCAATGCCAAGCCGGTGAAGGCTGAGAGGTCCCTATGCACCCTCTAGCTATACTAGCCCTAAGTACACTATTTGGGGCAAGATTTATTGTCGGTGTTGACAGAATAGTGGGAAACAAGCCTAATGAGGAATAACAGCAGCTCGGCCAACCATTCTTAATAAGGCTTTCTCATCGGGAGTATTAGGTGTGCTAGTGACCGTTTTTACTACACACCATGAGCGACTACCACTACCAACAAACTCAATACCACCATCCCAGCACAGTGCCCCCAACGACAATGTGGTAGTAAAGGAATTGCTAGGTTCCTTTGGGTGTAGAAACAACAGTACAAGGGTGATCCCAGTGAGGGAGAGTACTCACTTGCTGTAGACGACTTGCAAGCTAGTTGCTTAGAAGTTATTCACGACATAATCATAGTAAAGAACTTAGATTGTGGGCTCTGAAGGAGCTGGGTTTATATAGTGTACAGCGATTGTATGTACCTATTATGAAAATATCCTAAAAGAATGAAGGCTGTGTAATGCGCAGCAATAGGTAGCCAATGGCAGATAGTGCGCAAGGTATGGTGCAATATGCCAAGAGAATGGTGTGATGTTTCACCATAATGATATAATATGACATCATCATAAAGATAAGAGATAAGGATGACATCACTGGTCTAGAACAATGATGTCATGGGTCTAGATGAATTAGTAATCATGAAGAGCAACCCAGATAGGTTAAGATTTAGCTAACGGAATCTAAATATTTCAATACTCCACCTTGCTATTCATGATGGAAGGGATGAATATGGCATAAGAGAAAGCTTCTTATGGTTCTCCTCAAAACGTTGCCATGTCAGATTCTTCATAAAGATATCTGCAACTTGTTCATCAGTGGGAATATAGAAAAGTTTAATCTTCCCATCTGTAACACATTCTTGGATGTAATATTCCTGTTAGAACCGGAACTCCGGTATCAACTCCGGAACGCCGGAGATGATTAGGAGATGGGACTTGGCTTCACCGTATGTGGTGCGCCCTTACAAGAGTTCAGTCCCGGTTTTATGGAGGACGGAGTTAGGACTTAAGACGTGGAGATGTCAAGTTGAGCGGAGGTGTCAGAGGAGAGTCGTCGAGACTCAAGTGGAAGTCAGGAGAGTTATTCTAGTTAATATTCGAACTAAGGAATACATGAGTGAAGTCGGAGGTTTATATATGGAGTTCGAGAATGATTAGTAAATGGGGTCGTAAGGGATTGGTAAGAGAACGGGAGTCGGGAGTAAGCATCCCGGAGCTGCGCTCCGGGTAAGAGGAACCCAGAGCTATGCTCTAAGTGAAACACAGGTTTGGAGGTAAGTAAACAATGGAGCTAATACTAAATAGGAGAGAACAAGGAACAGAAATGAAAAGAGAATACTAAGTACAAGTCCGAAGTCCAGAGGCAAGTCCTGCGCAAGAACGCAGCGGAGTTGTTGATGATAGGCCCAGAGGGCCGGGGTTGAACTTGGGCGAAATACGGGATATGACAGTTCCAGAATTTCTATGTGTTTTGAACGACCTTCTTGCACTGGATTAGCAGCAAGGAACATGGCACCTTGATTGTCACAGAGCAGAGGAATGGTCTTGAGGTTAAACCTCAATTCGGAAAGAAAAATCCGAATCCAAGGAAGCTGTTTCACAGCTTCTGTCATTCCAATGTATTCTGCCTCTGTTGAAGACAAGGTTATCTTCCATTGTCATCTGGAAAGCCAAGAGACTATTCCATTGCCAATGAACATTGCATAGCCAGAGGTAGATTGACGAGTTTCACGATCTTCAGCCCAATCTGTATCAGAGTATGCCATAATGCCGGATCGAGAAGATCTGTCATAAGTAATGCAGAGATCCTTGGTACCAATTAGATACTGCACTATATAGAGTGCTTTCTGCAAGTGTTCATCTGATGGATTAGTGGAGAATTGAGACATCTTGATAACAGCAAAGGCAATGTCTGGGTGAGTTCCCAGCATAATATACAGCAGTGATCCGATCACTGACTGATAACGACTGCAGAGTTGGGAGGAGGTTTCTATGGTAAGTGGAGCAGGGTTGTACCCAGAAGGAAGTGGGGTACGAGCTACTTTGGCATTTTCAGGTTTGAAGCGACCAATGACCTTTTCGGCATAAGCAACTTGATCAAGCTTTAGTGTTCATTTAAAACAGTTGCATGTTATATGCATGCCAAGATATTCAGTAGCAGCTCCAAGATCACGACTTTTCCATTTGCTCATAAACTCTTTCTTCTTCCTCAAGAGATAGGAGTGGTTGGAGTCAAGGAATAAAGCATCATCAATGTAAATGACTAAGATGATAATGTCCTAACCATTAAAATGAACATAGACATCAGAATCTCCATGTGTCCTAACAAATCCCATAGCTAAAAGGGACTTGTGAAGTGCCTTGTTCCATTGTAGGGTGGCTTGTTTTAAACCATAGATTGCCCTAAGCAAACGACAAACTTTCTTCTCCATGCCAGGTTGTACGAAATCTTCAGGCTGTTCCATATAAATTTCTTCGTCAAGTTCTCCGAATAGGAAAGCAGTCTTGACATCTAGCACTTCAATTTCCCAATCTTCGAGTGCTGCAAATGATAGAAGAAGTCGAACAGTCTTGAATCTTGCAACTGGTGAAAAGGTTTCTTCAAAATCTATCCCGTAGACTTGTGTAAAGCCTTTTGCTACAAAGCGAGCCTTGGTACAGCCATCACTTTTGACAACATATACCCATCTCCCTTTGACAGGTTTTCATCCAGGTGGAAGGTCAACCAATTCCCATACTTTGTGCTCTTTAAGCGATTTAATTTCTTCTCCCATAGCAATCCTCCATTTGGTCTGATCTTCTTTTGAAAGTTTCAGAACATCTTTATAGTGTGACGGAGTGGCAGCTATGGATACTGTGGAGGCCATCAAAGAGCCAAAGAAGTGTGCACTATACAGTGAACCAAGATCATCTTCATTTGTGGGAAGAGATGTTTGAACTTCTTGTTCAATCTCCACAGGAGATCTAGCTCCATATGCATTATCAGAAAGAATGCATGGATTGCGGATATGAGTACCGCGACGAGGTTCATCATAAGGTATTGATTCAGGAGGAGTAGGAGAAGGAGATCAAGGAGGCTGTTGATTTCCTCGAGGGGGGAATTGTTGATTGGGATCATGACCATCCATAGGTGGAAAAAAGTAATGATGAGTGACTGGAATATAATCAGCTGAATCAGGGTCTTTATTCTCATCTTGATCCTGGTCCAAAAGGTTGTCTGGAATAGAAATCTCGGCAGGTTTGTCTTCTGACTTTCCAGCACAATAGGGGAAAACAAGTTCATCAAAAGTGGCAGTTGAAGAAACAATTACTGTTCTTCTTCTAGGAGATCAGAAACGGTATCCTTTTGTTCCTTTTTCATATCCAATGAAGATCACTTCCTCTGCTTTCACAGCTAGCTTATTAGCTCGATCTTCTTTTGGAATGAATACATAGGCATGACACCCAAATACCTTAAAATACATAGGAAACATCTGGTTTACTACCATTCCATTTGGATATGGGAGTAGACCAATCAAGACGATGCATAGGCTGTCTATTGTTACAGTTTTTCTCCTTTCCCCTCGCCTTTATCTTTTCTGCTTTCCTCGTCGAGTATATCGTTTCCTAGGACTCTCGCAGACAACATGGGACGTAGCGTTACTCATCATTAGCCCGTTTCATTCTTCTTTCCTTCTTCTTTGATTTCTCTCTTGTTTTCACGAACACTTATCTCCTCGGCCGATTCTCTTACATCGGCCTCGTAGTTCCTATCTTTCCCCTCGTGTTACTGCGGATGACGCGTCGGATTACCTCATCGTTCTTTGACCTTCTCCTCTATTCCACGATGACACGTCCTCTAGTATTTATACCTGTCGTGTACATTGTATTCTCTATTCTCGTTCTACGCAATCATAGCGTACTCTTGATTCCTGAAGTCCGATCGACTCAGTCCTTCGCCCCTCGTCTCCCTCGTAGAAACTCCCTGCAGTCCGACTGACTCAGGCTTTTGACCCTTGTCCTTCGAGTAACCTCAGATCCTAGTACTTGCTCCGACGCAGAGTCTCTTCGTGAGTACCTCCGGAGAAGTAATCCCTCGAGTCTCTCCTTTGGGTACGCTTCGCGTAACACTATTATAGATGTGGAGAGCAGTCTTGACAGCATCCTGCCAAAAAAACAGTGGCAAACAGGCATGTTGGCGTATAGCCTCAGACTTTTCAAGGATTGTGCGATTAAAATGTTCAGCATGACTGTTTTGTTGTGGGGTACGAGGTACGGAGGTTTGATGCTCGATATCCTTGGACAAGAGGAACGTCCGAAGAGAATGATTAATGTATTCCCCCCCATGGTCCGAACGTACAGAGTGGAGATGAAAACCAGTTTGGTTCTCTGCCCAAGCAATCAGATCCTGAAGTGCCTATACAGCATCGGACTTGGAGCACAAAAAATGTAAGCTATCAAAACTGGAAGCGTCATCAAGAAAAGTGATGATCCATTTGTTACGAGAATGTGACAGAGTCAGCATTTCGCACAAATCAGTATGAATGAAGTCAAGCACACGAGAAGAGCATGAAGATGAAGCAGGAAAATCCTGCTGATGTGCCTTGCCAAGTGCACAGCCTTTGCAAGTAGGCATAGAAGTGGGTGGCTGAATGGCAGGAACACCTGGCAAATGCTGATGAGCATGACGGAGAGCGTTCTTGGAGGGATGTTCAAGACGATGATGCCACAAGTCAAAGGACTTGAGATCCTGCAAGGAGTTAACTGATCCAGCAGGAGTGATCACATCAGCAAAATAAGGGTTGGCTGGACAGTGTCATAGTGCTCATAGTGAGGGTCCATATAGATAGTACTCTCATAGTACTCTCATAGTCTTTCATAATGTTGGCTATAATCATAGTGTTTCACAGTGTATTCATAGACTCTCATAGTGATCTCATAGTCTGTCACAGTCTATCATAGTGTGTTATAGTGATCTTATAGTGTGTCATAGTATGTCATAGTGTGTCATAGTAATCTCATAATCTATCACAGTCTGTCATAGTGTGTCATAGTGTAATAAAGTTGAGTAAAAAATGAACCAAAAAATTAATGTTTTGATTAATACACCTACTAACCCTAATCCTACTCAACTTGTAGTATACTACTAATCCTAATCCCAATCCTACATTTTTAATATACATTGAAGTCTAATTCTAATCCAACCCCTATAATACACTTTTACACACTTCTAATTTTAATTTCAAGACTACACTCATATTTATTATACTTTTCATGTACTCTTTACTATAGGTTCAAATGATCAAATGGAAATTATAAATATATGCCAGTGGCAAGAGTTGAACTCAAGACTTTCCCAAAATGACAATTTTCAAACACATTAACCATTAGACCACAAGATCTTGCATAGTATGAACCATTAGATGTATATGACTACATCTCTGACCTTTGACACCACACTTTGCTACATTTTTCATTAAATATCTCTGTCCACCCCTGCTACACTTTCTGATACTTGTGTACACTTTTCACTACATCCTGCCATATTTTTTACCACATTTGGCCACACTTCTTCACCATCCTTTGGACATTGCAATTCTAAGTCTAATTTTAATTCATGCTAATCCTAACCCTACACTTTTTGATTCACTTTTTACTATCATTATTATACTGTGACAAACTATGACACACTATGATAGACTGTGACAGACTATGACAGACTATGGCAATACTCTGGCAAACTGTGACATACTATAACAGACTATGGTAATACTCTAACAAACTGTGACATACTATGATTTTAGCCAACACTATGAAAGACTATGATGATACTATGAGTACTATGATATTGGACAGCACTGGACAGTAACCCTGATTGTGCTAATGAAGTGTGGTAAAGAAAGTGTAGCAAAAGATATAGTAAAAAGTGTGGCAAAAAGATATAGCAAAGTGTACTAGTTAAAGAGTATTTAAAAAAATGGATTGGGATGAGTACCACTATGAATACTATGAATACTATGGAAATATTATGGATACTATGAGATCACTATGAAAATACTATAAACTATGAGTACTATGAGTACTATGAATCATCTATGAAAACACTATAAATACTATGAGTACTATGAGTACTATGAACACTATGGCAAAAACCAGGATTTGCTGATGCATGACCTCTGCCTCTTCTTCCACCCACCAACACCTAGCACAACCATGCCCAATATGCCCAGTCCAGTTCCTTCCGAGGAATGAGTCCTTCCCTTTGACCTCGCCTGGTCTAACCTATCCACCGATATCGAACCTTGGTTCGATAGATCGGTCAACACAAGTCTTCCATGGTCTTACTTCGGTATCACCTCTCATCCTCGCGGAGTCACCATTAACCGACATCAGCGATGGTTACTTGGTCTCCCCAATAATGACTGGTGGAGATTTACTGTCCTTGGTTAATGACATTTCCTCCCAGAAGGAGATGTCCATCGATCCGAACGATCTGACTTTCATTATTGACAAGATCATGGAACCAGGCGAGATAATAGATCTCAACCTTGCGATGAACCCCCTGCAGATAGACCCGACTTTGAACAATCAGATGGTGATGTTTCCCAAGGATATTCCACCACTGACAAGGATCCAGAGCCACCGGACCGTCTCTTATAGAGACGCCAACACCAACAATCTGGTAACTTACCAGAACATTCCCGATCTGTTGATCAGACCGGAAGTACCTCTTGTTCGTGTTGATGCTCAGAATCCTCTAGATGTTACGTCTTGTCTCACTCAGGTCGTCCCGATCCTCACTCTCTATCGTGGTGATCTTTTACTGCAGGTTATTGTTGAAGAAGGTCCTGTCCGGTATATCCCAGAACAGGAGATTATTTTTAAGGAAGAACTTATGTATTGGAACGAGCCCATTGCCTCCTTCTATGAAGGGCTCAGCTATGCGTTTCCCATGGAGAAATACCACTCTACTCCCACACACTCCATCCACAACCAAGGCTTCGAGATCATCCAGCGTGATTGTCATGCATTCTCGAAGTATTTTATCGAATTTTATGAGTCATTGAAGCCTAATGAAGTCTTGGACTGAAACGTTCAACAGGAACTCTTCGAGCATCCTGAACGTTTCATCAACTCTGAGGGAGATATTATCTGAAAGGATGGTCAGCACCAGTATGTGCACCACAAATTTAACCTTCCCCTCTCCCTCGTCGGACAACCTCATAAATCTGACATTCCCATGCAGCACATCTGGAATGAGTTGATAGACGCTAGGTGGTGATGAGTGTGGAAGAGGAAGAACCTGTGGTATTCCATTATGATCAAACTGGGAACTGATCACATGTGCCTTCTCACAGAAATTGGTTGCAATGTCCCTGATCCTTACTGCAGAGGACATTATATTGCTAGACATGGCCATAGAGAAGAAGAGCAGCGACAGGCATCAAGGGTACTACCTGTCCCAGGTCAATGACCTGCTGCCGTTCCCAGTGGATGTTTGGCCATTGCCGGCCCAGTTAGGAGGTCGATATGCAAAATACGCAAAGCCCGGATACATTCGGAGTACCCCTGCGCATCTTGATTATTGGACTGGTTCGCATCTTCATTTAGCGGCAAATGGTGTTAAAATTTGTATTCCTCCTTATGTTTCTCACAATTGTCTTCGAGTTGGTTTTAGGGCTAGAAATAGACAATTTTCTTCTATCCCTAACCCTCATTTTTTTCCTCATACCAATTATGAACTTTTTGAAAAACTTGTATGTTCTGATGAAAACATTCCAGAATGATTACAAGTAAGGAGAGAACAGATACTGTTGATACAACGTCTTGCTCAACATCTTGACACCACGCCACAAGAAGAAGACGAAACCACAGAGGATGATGATGATGATGATGATGATGATGACGATGACGATGACGATGAAGACACTCAAGGAGATGTCGACCTTGTCGCAGACCTTCTTGTTCCTCCTGCTCCAGTTCCCATTCCTACCTTTTCTGTCATGCATGCTAATCAGAATTTCTTGCAGACTTTCATCGCCAACATCTTTATCTTCTAAAGCAGATACATCATGTCTTTCTCTATCAACTCCACTATTCAGGCCTGCACTGCAGTCCTTGCAGGTGCCTCAAACTATTCCATCTGGTCTCGCCAAGTCTGCAACCTTCTCACCATGGCAACATGATGGAGCGTGGTTGACGGAACTTCCACCTTTGCTCAGCAACTCGCTGATGCTGATGCTCAAGCTGCTTGGATTTCATCAGATCATCAAGCACAAGCATTAATCGGTGTTTTCATTCATGCAGATATGCAACATCTCATGAAGGAGGCTTATGTAGCCATTGGAAATGTAGCTCGTTCTTCTCTTGCGAAGGACCTTTGGGATGCACTTGCAACCCTATATTCTCCCACCGATGTCACTGGCCAATATGAAGCTTTTGTAAAAGCGCTTAATATGCGCATCGTAGATCCTTCCGAACATCACTGTTGTAATGCTGATGACATTCCAACTCAAATAAATAAGTTGACGAATACTTTCTATGAAATGTCCATGTCTGGACTACAGCTTCCTGGCAACCTCTGCGCCATGATTATGCTTAATTCACTCCCTCATTCATACCAACTGCTGGTATCAACCATCATGCAGACAGTTACTGCTGCCAATTTCACTACCAACACCATTATTCCGAAGATACTTCAGGAATCGCAACTTCGCTCTACCGCTCGTCCGCAATGGAGATCCTTGGCTCACTGCCTTGAACCTGCTCCGAGCAATGCAAATCATACCAATATGATTCAACATGCTCCTTCTTGTCCCATTTGTGACCACTGTGGGAAACCCCACCTGACAACAAACTGTTGGGAATTATACAGTCATCCTGGACAGGGTTCTAGTTGCCCTCGTCAGACTCAATGAAGTCAATGAGGAAAGAAGTCTTATAAGCTGTCTGCAAGGACTCCTGCTGTGCAGGGTGCCCATGCTTCTTCCTCAAACAAACAGACGAACTGAAAAGGAAAAGGGAAAGCATGTGCAAATGAGCTTGAAAGTTTTGCGAACATGGTTAATGGTGATATGACGGGTATAATGATGGATATTGATGAGTTTCAATAGGAAGTTGAACATGACCAATGGAATGCTAAATCCTATACTGCGAATGCAGGGGACTTCGAAGAACCCATGGCACCTTGTGGTACTGGTCATGCTTCCTTCTCGTCCTTTCGATCCAGCTCCTCTTCCCCAGTGCTTTAAGAGAGGAGCAAAATCAAAGCCATGCAAAGTTGTTGCAAATTTCCATGGAGATTTCCGGCGTAATGCTGATGGTACTTGGAAGGGGGGTGTAGATTGTTCCATCCTACTCCATGAAGAGCATAACAATAATGCTAGATCAGATGATGAGTATAATAATGTACCTGATGGCGAATACTACTATGATTCTGCTTATTCAAGGACTTTTGCCCTAGGTGTGAAATATTGCAATACTGAGAATCATTGGCTTGTTGATTCAGGATGTTCTGATCACGTTTCGCCTTATCTCAATGACTTTTCTGATTTGCAGAAAGAAACACATTTCTGTGGCACTGCAAATGATGGTGTCATGCAGATGTACGGTCCTGGAACTGTAATCTTTAAACAGGAAAAGACAGGGGCCATTCCCGTCATTCTCAAAAATGTCTGGTATACCCCTGATGCTTGTAACTGTCTTCTTTCAGTTACTACTCTCACGGATGCTGAATATTCCTGTGAGATCACAGATCAGACCACAATCCAGGACAATCAAGGAAGTGTGGCAATACAGACGTCTGCTTTATTTCCACCTTCTCCGCTCCACTGGTTTCAGTCCTCTCTGCATCAGCAAATCCTGGTTTTTGCCATAGTGTTCATAGTACTCATAGTACTCATAGTATTTATAGTGTTTTCATAGATGATTCATAGTACTCATAGTACTCATAGTTTATAGTATTTTCATAGTGATCTCATAGTATCCATAATATTTCCATAGTATTCATAGTATTCATAGTGGTACTCATCCCAATCCATTTTTTTAAATACTCTTTAACTAGTACACTTTGCTATATCTTTTTGCCACACTTTTTACTATATCTTTTGCTACACTTTCTTTACCACACTTCATTAGCACAATCAGGGTTACTGTCCAGTGCTGTCCAATATCATAGTACTCATAGTATCATCATAGTCTTTCATAGTGTTGGCTAAAATCATAGTATGTCACAGTTTGTTAGAGTATTACCATAGTCTGTTATAGTATGTCACAGTTTGCCAGAGTATTGCCATAGTCTGTCATAGTCTGTCACAGTCTATCATAGTGTGTCATAGTTTGTCACAGTATAATAATGATAGTAAAAAGTGAATCAAAAAGTGTAGGGTTAGGATTAGCATGAATTAAAATTAGACTTAGAATTGCAATGTCCAAAGGATGGTGAAGAAGTGTGGCCAAATGTGGTAAAAAATATGGCAGGATGTAGTGAAAAGTGTACACAAGTATCAGAAAGTGTAGCAGGGGTGGACAGAGATATTTAATGAAAAATGTAGCAAAGTGTGGTGTCAAAGGTCAGAGATGTAGTCATATACATCTAATGGTTCATACTATGCAAGATCTTGTGGTCTAATGGTTAATGTGTTTGAAAATTGTCATTTTGGGAAAGTCTTGAGTTCAACTCTTGCCACTGGCATATATTTATAATTTCCATTTGATCATTTGAACCTATAGTAAAGAGTACATGAAAAGTATAATAAATATGAGTGTAGTCTTGAAATTAAAATTAGAAGTGTGTAAAAGTGTATTATAGGGGTTGGATTAGAATTAGACTTCAATGTATATTAAAAATGTAGGATTGGGATTAGGATTAGTAGTATACTACAAGTTGAGTAGGATTAGGGTTAGTAGGTGTATTAATCAAAACATTAATTTTTTGGTTCATTTTTTACTCAACTTTATTACACTATGACACACTATGACAGACTGTGATAGACTATGAGATTACTATGACACACTATGACACACTATGACACACTATAAGATCACTATAACACACTATGATAGACTGTGACAGACTATGAGATCACTATGAGAGTCTATGAATACACTGTGAAACACTATGATTATAGCCAACACTATGAAAGACTATGAGAGTACTATGAGAGTACTATCTATATGGACCCTCACTATGAGCACTATGACACTGTACAACCAACCCTTATTTTGCTGATGTGGTAGGCCTGAGTGTGATGAAGAGGCACAGGGATAGGACGTGTAGGAGGTGGAAGCGGTGAAAGATCAGTCCACGGAGAATGCGAAAATTGAGGATGGATGTTAGAAGCTGGAGTATCAATGTAAGGGAGAGAAGTCAGAGGAGGAGTGCAATAAGGAGGAGGATATGATGGACGATAGAAGGTACCAGGCAGAATTGAAAATTCAGCCAGATGACGACGATTTGTGCAATTCAGATGAATGCAACGATCTCCGCACAATATAGGACAAGAGTCCTTATCGAAATCGGAGTGACACTTCCAAGTGCAACAGTGGGTAGGAGTAGGAACTGGGGCTTGACTAACCTGGGTAGGAACGAGGTGGTTCCCAGAAGCCAGGTTAGCATTCGTCCGTGTAATCATAACATGGATAAAAAGTAAATAGAGCTCTGCTAACAACAGCAGGCCAGGGTTGCCCCAGATCCATTGGACCTGATCCATAAACTCAAACATCATGCTCATCATCATAAGTACAATGTAGAACAGACCAAGAGCAAGAGTGTCATACATCACAAGGCAGGGTAACAACATCAAAAGACAACCATTGATGCCTAAGCGGGGCTCATAACCTAAAGGAATTGCTAGGTTCCTTTGGGTGCAGAGACAACAGCACAAGGGTGATTCCAGTGAGGGAGAGTACTCACTTGCTGTAGACGACTTGCAAGCTAGTTGCTCAGAAGTTATTCACGATGTAATCGTAGTAAAGAACTTAGATTGTGGGCTCTGAAGCATCAGTGGATTGACACTTTCACTGCTGAAAGTCTAGGCTTACTACACAATCAAATTAACTTCAAATGTTACAAAAATTATGTCAAATGGTATTATTTGATGGGAAGATTGCCTTGTGAAATTTTGAGAATAAATTTATAGGCAGATTCTTTTTTGCACTTTCTGTCCAGCTCTAGCCAGTTGGGAACCTTGCTAGACTAGTCTGGACAGCTCTCACAGCTCTGGACAGAGGGAGGGTTGTTTTGCTAATGAGGAGCTGGGTTTATATAGTGTACAGCGATTGTGTGTACCTATTATGAAAATATCCTAAAAGGATGAAGGCTGTGTAATGCGCAGCAATGTGCAGCAATAGGCAGCCAATGGCAGATAGTGCACAAGGTATGGTGCAATATGCCAAGAGAATGGTGTGATGTTTCACCATAATGATATAATATGACATCATTATAAAGATAAGAGATAAGGATGACATCACTGGTCTAGAACAATGATGTCATGGGTCTAGATGAATTAGTAATCATGAAGAGCAACCCAGACAGGTTAAGATTTAGCTAACAGAATCTAAATATTTCAATAGGTGGCACAACCACCACTACCACGACGACTGTGATGTAGCAGGTACAACTATCGGGACAATAGATATCCCGATTACGCAGGGGCAAGAAGGGATTATGGTATCAGTGGGAGATAACTCACTGATTGGTTATGGATGGTAACAAAGAGTTCTTCAGAGGAGAGCAATAGGTGGGAAGGCTAATGCTCAAGTGGTTCTGAGTGAGAGTATAGGAGCGAAGAATTGGATTGACTAATAAAGTCAATAGGGAAGACAGGCTTAAGGCCTGGTCTTATATAGTGTTATACACTAACCCTGAAACCTGTTTCAGATATGAAATACGGTGTAAGTAGAAGATGTTTCAGGTATGAAACATGTAAGAGAATGTGAAACGTATAGTAAAATGTGTATCACATCTTATGACATTATGAAACACCAGATAAGGGTGATGTCATAGTCTAGACCATGAGATAAGAAAGAACTTATCTATATGTGATGAGTAATATGGAATAGCGTAAGAATAAGGTCAAAGACCGATCTAGAATCTGGTATCAGGAAATGAAAGATAAGATAAGAAATACCAGAATTCTCAACACTCCTCCTCGCTGTCCATGTTAAGAATGAAAGGTGATGAGTCGAAGAGCTTTTCTTCCATCCTCAAACTTCTGCTTTCCAAGATTCTTCGTGAAGATATCAGCGAATTGCTGATCTGTGGGAACGTAGTAAAGTCGGATTTCTCCAAACTCCACAGATTCACGAATATAGTGGTCGGTCATGCGAACATGTTTGGTACGACCTTCTTGTGCAGGGTTGGAAGCGAGAAATATAGCACCCTGATTGTCGACACAGAGTGGTAGTGGACCTATCTTGAATCGTAATTCTTCATAGACATTACGGATCCAGCGAAGTTGTTTAGCAACCTCGGTCATTCCACAGTATTCCGCTTCAGTGGAAGAGAGCGTAACTCGATGTTGTCGCCTAGATAACCAGGATATGATACCATTGCCTAAAAAGATGGCATAGCCGGTGGTAGAACGTGATGTTTCAACGTCTCCAGCCCAATCTGTATCAGAATAGGCACATAAGCCATTTTGGTCTCCATGTCCAGAGTACGAGATGCAAAGCTCCTGGGAGGATGATAGATAGTGCACGATATAGAGCGCCTTTTGCAAATGTTCTTCCGTAGGGTTGGAAGAGAACTGAGACATTTTGATGACGGAGTAGGCTAAGTCTGGTCTGGTACCCAGCATGATGTATAACAGTGATCCAATGACCAACTGATAGTGACTGCGAAGAGTGGGGTTCAACTGTTTTTGGTCAGAGTTTGGTCTCGGATTATATCCGGTAGGAAGAGGTACAGAGACTGGCTTGCAGTTCTCTTGGCCAAATCGTAAAACGACTTTCTCCGCATAGCGGGTTTGGTCCAAAGAGATAGTTCGCTTTTTGCAATCTCTAGTAATCCTCATACCTAGGTACTCAGTGGCTTGACCAAGATCTCTTGATTCCCATCGTTTCATGAACGAAGCTTTATGAGCGAGGACCTGTGCTTTGTTGCTTCCCATAAAAAGTGCATCATCAACATAAATGAGGAGAATAATAATCTCGTCACCAATGATCTTGAAATAAGTCCCTGGGTCAGACTTGCATCTAAGAAATCCCATCTCCAGGAGAGACTTGTGTAGCTGCTTGTTCCATTGAAGTGCAGCTTGCTTCAAACCATATATCGCTTTTCTCAAGCGACAAACCTTTTTCTCCTGACCCTTTACTACAAATCCTTCTGGTTGTTCGAGGTAAATTTCCTCATCCAGCTTCGCCAAAGAAAAAGGCGGTTTTGACATCTAGGGCTTCGATTTCCCAATCGTGAAGCGCAGCTAGAGCAATAAGAAGTCGGAAGGTTTCAAACCTTGCTACTGGAGAGAAGGTTTCTTCGTAGTCTATTCCGAAGACCTGTGTGAATCCTTTAGCGACAAATCAGGCTTTCTTTCGACCGTCGGATTTCACTGCATATACCCATCTCCCTTTGACGGGTTTACAACCCTTAGGTAGGTCTACCAACGTCCATACCTTGCGATTGTGAAGTGACTGTATCTCCTCCTTCATCGCAACATTCCATAGTTCCTGTTCCTGTTTCGAGAGCTTTAGCACATCTCGATATTGTTTAGGAATAGAACCTGATCCAACTGCAGCATTGAACAGTGATCTCATCCACTTGGAAGAATATATCTGTCCAAGATCATCATCTTCATTGGTTGGAGTAACGTCCATCTCCTCCTGGATAGTATCAAGGCCTCTAGACATATCTCTCTCGATGTCGATTGGTGGTCTATTCCCATAAGCATTATCAGGAAGAATCCTTGATATGTGAACGCGAGAGGATCGTCGTTGATCAGCAGGTGCTCGTGTAGAAGAGCGTTCATCCCTAGTAGGGTGATGCTGGTGAGGTCGAGATCTAAATTCAGGTAGGGACTCATCAGGGTGTTGATGAGGTGGTAACCAGACTCGAGGCGTAATGCCTGATTGTCTCTCCGGTTCAGGAGGCCAATCTGTGACCATATAGCGTTTGTGCTGATGTCGGTCAGCAATGGAACTCCGATGACCAGTGTCAGGAGTGACACGCTTAGAAGCAGGTCGAAGAGGTGATGTATGATAGGATGGTGGATCGTTAAAAGAATCCGGGGAATCCAAGAAGAGAGGTGAAAGCGGATCTCGTTCTGGAGGTGGTTCCCAAGGAGTAGTAGATGGAGTGGTATATCCTCGTGATTGCCCATCATGAGGTTGACATGGTTGATTGGGTTGTTGACCTAATCCTATAGGTACGGGTATAAAAATATCTCGAGAGGGTTCCGGATCCCTTGGTCGAGTATCGTCCTTTGAGTGGTCGTGTGGGTGGTCTTCATCGGCATTTTCATCGGCATAGTCCGTGTCGATTGGAATAGGGGTAGGTTCATCCACATTGTCTCTGGAACAATAAGGAAAGACTTTTTCATTGAAAATGGCATTCGTAGAAATGAACATTCGTCGTCGCTCTTTAGACCAGAAGCGATAGCCTTTGGTATTCTGTTCGTACCCAATAAAGATCATCTCCTCAGACTTGGGAGAGAGTTTGTCTTGTCGCTGTTCCGGAGGTATAAAGACATAGGCACGAGTCCCAAAGATCCTAAAGTATGAAACATCAGGTTTGTCTCCAGTGAATTGCTCACTGGGTGTTTTCCATTCATGGCGACGCATAGGTTGTCTGTTATAAATGTGTAATGCAGTCTCAACAGCATCTTGCCAGAATGATCTAGGCATACATGCATGTTGGCGAATGGCTTCAGCTTTTTCAAGCAAAGTTCGATTGAACCTCTCTGCACGACCATTCTGTTGGGGAGTGTGGGGAACAGAGGTTTGATGCGTAATGCCTCTGGACTGAAAGAACGATTGTAACATCCCAGCCATAAATTCCCCCCCTCGGTCTGAACGTACAGAGGTGAGCGAGTGACCAGTAAAGGTTTCAGCCCAAGAAACCATCGATTGGAAGTGTCGTGAGACAACATCCTTGGTGCACAAAAACGCAACAACTGCAAAACCAGAGTAATCATCAATGAATGTGAGAACATAACGTGCGCGGTATCAAGATTCTGTCGGCATAGGACCAACGAGATCCGAATGTACAAGTCCGAGAGGACGAGTAGCACGTTTTCCTGAAGCAGGATAGGGGCGATCATGCATCTTCCCAAGGGCACAGCCTTTGCAGGGAGAGTCGGTATCCGGGAGTGTGACAGTGGGCATACCGGAAACATGAAGAGGAGCATGGCGAAGAGCATTCTTGGAAGGATGTCCAAGACGGTGGTGCCATAAATCGTAGGAGTCGTCCTTAACAAGTGACATGATACGACCTTTCATTGGAGTAATCGGAGATGACTGAAACCAATGAAGGTTATTATCCGGAGATGAGGCAGATGCCCGGATCACCAGACGATCACTTGAGTCCCAGATTCTGGATTCTTGGTCACTGATGGTACACTTATAGCCTTGGCTAGTAAGCGTAGGAACCGATAAAAGTCAGTGACCTGCATGCGGAGCATACCATACTTCGTCAAGAACGAGAGGTTCTTGGCCAGAAGCTTTCTGTTTAACAATAATCTTGCCAGGACCATACATAGGAACTCGTTCGCCATTGGCAACTACGGCCGATCGAACCTGGGAATCTAGATGTGCAAAGTCACTTTTAAATGGTGATAAGTGATCAGTGCAACCACTGTCGATCATCCAGTGGTGTCGGGCGAATGACTTATCAGAATCTCCCCCCAGCGCAAAAGCACCGTGATAATCGTAAAAGGCATCATATCCATCGCCACAATACAAATAGTACTCGTCATCGTGGTCATATCCGTCTAACACTTGGTCAGAAGGGTAAGGTAACCGTACTCCATGGTCTCGTGGTATCGCCACGGTCAATGCCTCAGGCGTGATAGGAAGTACAGTCTGAATATGACTCTCATTCAACAAATCAACGTTGTTGAAATGAGACGATGAACTGGCGAGTCCACCAAGAGAGAAGGAAACTTTCTTCTTCTTCTCTTTCTTCTTCTTCGTCTGTCCCGATGTAGCGTTAGTTCCTTCAGAAGGGGCATTCTCTGAAGGAACCGTATCGAAAGGGCGTTTAAGACGACCCAGCTACATTCATCCCGTTTTCTTCATCCCAGCCAGCATTGGCTCTCGTGGAAGTGGAGTCGTCCATTTCAACTTCCAGGATCTCCCCGATCTCGTGGTCTCCAAGGTGATCTATAAACCTGTGGGCGAGATCATCATCATCCATTACGAACTCGTTTGCAAAGGATACTTTATTAGCAGCTTTGCCTTTACCCTTGGCATTATGGCGCGCATTGAACCATTCCTTCTTTTGGTTGCGGCCAGGCTGCTTAGATTTAGCAGGACCCTTTCCTTTACCTCTCTGATTCTGGTTGGAGCCAGATGGTCTCGGCGTAGAGCCGGCAGAAGGTTGTTGGAAGTTGGAGGACTGTTGTCCGTACGTCTGTTGCGGTCTCTGATAAGAGGGGGTCTGGTTCCTCCAAGCATTCTGCTGTGGAGGACCGCGCTTTATGACGTTGGTCCTGTTAACCTGTGCATCTCCGGAGGACTCGGCATGAGAAATCCGGGCATGAAGAGGTTGGCGCGTAGCGCGGAGATTCATCTCCATGAGTATCCGTGTTGTAACGGTCTCCATATTGAAGTTAGCAACCTCAACAGTTTGGGTAATAGTGGAGGCGAGTTGGTGGTATTCGTTTGGAAGGGATGATAAGAGCAACATGGCTCTAAAATTCTGGGGAAGATTCAAACCAGCTTGGGTAAGCTGTTCGAAGAGGGATGAGAGGCGGCTGATGTCCTCGTTGGCTTGATGGGGTCGAATATGCAAGCGTGATGCTTGACTGAAGAGCAGGAATTGTCCGGTGAGACCAACGGTCCCAAAGAGAGCTCGGAGACGTTCCCATAAAGCTCTAGCGACAGATGGGAAGGTGTTTTGATCCGTCCACTCGTATGTGACGTGTGTCAAGAGGGAGTCATTGATGGTGGAGGCCATAAGGCCCAAGATGCGTTTATCTAGCAGCTTTCACTTTGCTTGGCGTTCTGCCAGGTCAGCACCAGCAGGTAGAACGGCATAAGTGAGAGTGCCGTCAATGAATTCCCATACGGAATAGGAGGCTAGAGTGGATCGGAATAGGAGGCTAGAGTGGATCGGATTCGGATGCTCCAAATGTCGTAGTTCGACTGTCCAACGAGGGTAGGGATTTTGGTGACGAAGGAAGCGTCAAACTTGATTTCGGTGGTAGGGAGTGCCATATCTGTTTAGAGGAGATCTGAAAAGACATTGTCAATAAAACAAGATTCAAGTATGTATGAAAGCAGGCAAAAAGAAGTAGAGGAGCAAATAAGTCCAATATTTCCTGGTGGGTATCCTGGAACGATCATAGAAGATCTGATAATCCTTTTGTTCTGTAAACGCCAGTATTCAGTTCGTTGCTTCTTGTTACGTTTCTCAGTGATCGGTGCATTGTCTCGATGCGGTTTAGACATCGGCAAGAAGGCATGTGATTCGAACAAGTCGAAACACGTCTCCACAAAATAGTATGGGTTACCAATATATTTGTTGGTAAAGGTGCCTTCCTGTACACAGATATGAGATGTATCACAAGAAAAATAGGGAACATGCAATGAAGAGAAAGGTAAACTGTTAAGCATTAAAAAGTTCAAGAAACAAGGATTTAAATCAGAGTTATACACAAGATCTTCGTATGAAAGTGGCCATGAAGGAGGAAGAAAGGTTTGTCCAAGGTATTCAACGATGTCGGAGAAACCTTCTATGCTCTTCTCCTTCCTGAGCAGCTCTTCGATGCCTTCTTCGTCCAGGGCCTGATCTGAGGCCTTCATAAATTGCGTCACGTTCATCATTAGACGTAGCGGACTTGATTAGTCTCTGTATGTGGCGGTGAACCTTATAAGCAGGGTCGCGGCGGTAGAGAGAACAGAAGTGGTCATCGAAGGAGTCGTTCCATGAGGATAAATACGGTGGTTCTGTTCGTTGAACAAAACCCCAGTCATCTGCCATGACTTGTGTGGGAGGTAGCCAATTTGGCTCGAGTGAGCGTTCAAGCTCGAGATGAGGAGCGTGGGTAGGAGGGAAGTGGGCACGACGAATAGTTTCGAATCCTTGAAAATGGACTCGAGTTGGAAGGGACGTCTAAATATTTCTTGGTGGGGAAAGCACAACCAGCGCCTTCATATGCAGAGCCGATAGTTTCACATTTATACATGAAACTATTGATCAAAGCCAAAGACTTCAATCGGGTCTCGCATGGTTTAATCTGTATAGGTAAAACCACACGGTCGGCGGTGCACAACTCAGCTTCTGTTAGAGGGACGAGCTTGTCCGTCTGATAGGTGTGGGCGAGGGTTTTGTTGGTGACCTCGCCTGTTTCGTCGTCGGCCACGTACGCTTTCCACGTTCTCTTCTCGGTGATCCCTAGAACCCGAGGCTTCTGGAACCGTGCGAATCGCAGTTCCATGATCTCCCGAGGGGTGAGTCCCTCTTCTATTACAGGGATCCTGCGGGTAGCTCGAAGAGCTCCACGTCCATTGGATTCACGAACTTGGCGTAAGCGAAGTTCTCTCTGTCGGAGATCAAAGGGTTCTGGGGTATCGGGAGCGTCAAAATAGGCATTGGAGGATGAGGAGGAGTTATACGAGGGAGGTGGTAATTCCGGAGTAGACGGAGGTGTAGGAGGTGTGGAAGAGGATCGATATCCAGAGAGAAGCTCAAAGTAAGAGGTTCCTTCTGGTTCGTTGATCTCTATCACAGGGTAGAGTCGACTGAGATAGAAGAGTGGGAGAAGTCGACTGTCGGTAAGAAGGAAGGGGTTCGTTCAGGGAACTAAGTTCAATCCTGATCCGAAGGGAAAATACCGTGTCCTCGTATGATTTGGAAGAAGCGAAAGGGTTGTCGCAGGTGTTCTGCGATCGGTTGGGTAGGCCCTTGTCGCAAAACTCATCTCTCAATCTCCAAGTGGTCGCAGTATTGGCCTCTCTCTAAACCTCGAGAGCAGACCGGGCAAGGCAGATAGAATGGGACACCGGGGTGTACCAGGTTGTTGGACCGTGCAGTATTACGTGCACGCTCGTGAAACATAGCGGCAGGCTCAACAGCAGGTGAAGAAGGAAGATGGGGGTCTTGCTCTTCTGGAGCGGAATCTAACTCACGTGGTTCTAAATGAAGAACAACGTTGAGCGTTGCATAATGCAAAGGAATCCGTGTTCCAAGATAAAGTCGAAACTCATCGCGTTCGCGACGAAGGATCAACCTTCCAGAAGTAGCAGCGAACTCTACGAGTCCGTCTTCCTCTCTCAGTGGAGGTGTCATAGCATAATTAAATGCAGCGGCAATCATAGCGATCACCATGACGAATCCAGAAACCATCCATGAACCATAACACAAGAACTCAAGAGGCATCGGTACTAGTATAATGACGTCCTCTGTTCAAGCAGGGCTCATAACCTATCGGGACAATAGATATCCCGATTACTGCAGGGGCAAGAAGGGATTATGGTATCAGTGGGAGATAACTCACTGATTGGTTATGGATGGTAACAAAGAGTTCTTCAGAGGAGAGCAATAGGTGGGAAGGCTAATGCTCAAGTGGTTCTGAGTGAGAGTATAGGAGCGAAGAATTGGATTGACTAATAAAGTCAATAGGGAAGACAGGCTTAAGGCCTGGTCTTATATAGTGTTATACACTAACCCTGAAACCTGTTTCAGATATGAAACACGGTGTAAGTAGAAGATGTTTCAGGTATGAAACATGTAAGAGAATGTGAAACGTATAGTAAAATGTGTATCACATCTTATGACATTATGAAACACCAGATAAGGGTGATGTCATAGTCTAGACCATGAGATAAGAAAGAACTTATCTATATGTGATGAGTAATATGGAATAGCGTAAGAATAAGGTCAAAGTGTTGGATTTAGGATTCCATATTTGGTATTACCTGCTTACTTAAGCAGTACTTACATCGGACCACTTACCTTTAGTTTTACTTAGTGACTTACTGAGTATTCTACAGGTACTACTATTCTAATATTATAGTGACTTACTGAGTATTCTACAGGCACCACCTTTTTACAGGTTATGAGCCCTGGTGCTTCTCAGTGACCACAAGAGTTCACTCACTCAGGCTTGGAGAAATGCCTTACTCGACACGAGCCAAGAACGGCAAGAAATTTCTCGTTCCGGACCTTGCAGGCAAACGGGCGGAATTGGTCAGATTACCGCGAGAAGCTTGTTCAAGCAGCGGAAGTACAAGATTTACTTGGACTACTCGATGGGACCAAAACGAAGCCAAACGGGCCATGGGACCCGTGGCGCTGCAGCCACGTGGATGCGCGACGACACAGAAGCGCAGTACATGCTGGTGACCACCACCCCACTGTCCATTTGGGACCATACCGATTTAACGACCGCTCACGAGTACTACGACTACCTAAGCAACTTATTCGACAAGCCCACTAGTCCAGTGCCACAAGTGGCGGCGCGGGTACCTACAACTGTACCGCGGGACTTGTCAGAAGTGCGGCAAGCGCGGCCACAAGGCGCACGAGTGCGAAGGAGTCGAGACTCAGTCCGGAAACGCCAAGGTCGAAGGTCGACACGACAAGAAGCGTCGTGAGTCGAAACAAGAGGGCGAGAAGCCGCGCGGGAGAGTCGACAAAGGTGCAGCCGCAGCAAGTGGACCTGGGCATGGAGACCACGGACCAAAGCGCTGACGGCGTAGGCCTCGCGATCCCGGCGAGCAGCCCAACAGCAGGTCAGCAGGTCAACGACACGACCGCTGACATCGCGAACCCAGACGCAACGTGCGCAGGGCCCACGAGGCCAGAGGACGAGTCGCCGACACCACCAGTCGAGACGGCCACCACGCATACCGCAGTACGGACACCAAGCGGAACGAAACCGCAAGGTGAAGACCGACTCGAGGTAGCGGGCGGCGTAAAGGACGCTGGGGAACGGGTTAGCGATGAGGAACGGAGTCGAGTGCACGAGCACGTCGACGACGAAGACGGTCGGGTGGAGACGTCCGAAGACGAGACCACCACGACACTACCACACACACCCCAGAGCATGCCGCTCGAGGGGGAGCACGCAGGTCAGACGAGCGGCAGCAGGGAGCTGACCGCGCATGAAACGGACTGGCCGACGAAGACCAGCGCGAGCGCACGAAGCGCGTCGCGCACCCACCCTGATGGAGACGCGGAGTCGACGAACGCACCCAGACCGTCAGACGACACTGGGGATGCGACGGGCGACGACGAGCGTCGTCCAGACGCACCCACAGAGCCACCTGACCAGCCAGCGGGCACGAGAGGTCAAGGTGGCGAGGTGCGGGTCGAGACGAGGGTGTCGGGGACATCGAGAGGTGCCGAGGAAGGTGCGGGCAGCGACGACGACGACGGACGTCGAGCTGGGAAGCCCGACGAATCACCTACCAGGTCGCAAGTCGAACCGCAAGACTGCGGTGGCGTCCAAGTCGAGCCAGAGAGCAAGACCGGCGAAGTCGATCCAAGTGAATGCGTCGCGCATCGAAGCGCGGACGCAGTGGACGACGGGGAGGCGGCAGAGGAAGCGCGACAGGTCGAGGGCCCAGGGGAGAGTGCGACGATGCACCGTAGTGCGTCGATCGCGGGGGAGAGAGGATGTGCGAGTGCGCACGTACGACCGACGAAGGCTGACGAAGAAAATGATCAGCGCAGTGAAACGGTCGACAGCGACGTACCTAGAACACCCCCAGAGCCATCTCCACCACCTTCCAGCCCAGCCGAACCCACGCAGCGACGAAACGACCCCCCGAGCGTCGAGCTCGAGGGGGAGAGGTTCAGTCATACGAGCTGCGACGACAGACTTACCGGCGGCGATATGAACACGTCGGGAGCGTCAGAAGGCGATGACGACGCCAGGAACGTGCCGAAGAAGCCTAGAGACGCGTCAGAACGCGAGCACGCACACTCGAAGTGCATAGAGGGAGGAAACTCACCTATGAGACCTCCAGACGACCCAGACGACCCGAGCGGCGAAACGGTCGTACCAGGCGACCTCCAGGGCACCCAGGGACGTGCCATAGACGACGGGGACACGCGCAGTGGCGAGACGATCCCGCCAAGTCGAGGTACCGGGCCAGGAGGCCATTTGGGCGAGCTGGGAGATCCGGGAGACGTCGAGGTCGATTCGGGCGGCCAAGAGGTTATAGAAGGCGCCGAATACGATGGAGTACGCACCGTGAGCGACGGGAACACGCGCGTCGTCGAAACGAGCGCGCTGTGTCAAGAAACCAGGCCAGGAGGCCATTTGGGCGA
Source organism: Boletus coccyginus (assembly GCA_025782845.1). Taxonomy (NCBI): domain Eukaryota; kingdom Fungi; phylum Basidiomycota; class Agaricomycetes; order Boletales; family Boletaceae; genus Boletus; species Boletus coccyginus. The sequence continues at coordinate 264,922 of JAHZSR010000037.1, read as the reverse complement.
TGGAGACGAAGTGGGGAGCGCTGGGAGTGATCGGGAGCGCCGAAACGACGGCAAAGGCGTCGGACACGATGGGAATGGTGACCAGAGGAGTGGCGCAGCGAGCGGCGCACGCTACAACTCGAAACGAGTTGGAACACGACCGCTAGCTGGGATCAACACGAATCAGCACACGCGGTACAAGCGCACAACGGCGAACGTACCTAGGCCATCCACAGCACCTACCAACCATCCCAGACGACTCGCCGACCATCCGAACCCACCGCGTCGTCGTGGACGACTAAAATCGATCGCTAGAAGGGTTAGCAGGAGCAGACCGACTTACCAAGTCATACGGCCGCGTCGAGGCCGTATTGGGCAGATCGGATGCACTAGAAAGGTTGTATATTAACTCAATATATTGTAGGAGCAGCCGCACGTCACGATACGTGAAGACGGTGGCACCGGAGTCGATCGAGGCGAGTGCGCGCACTTCGACAGAGCCACTCTGCAGCCGAGCCGCGACTTGCCATATATGGACACCGCTCGAGCGCAGCGCGCAGCCACGCACCACTTGTCAATATGGACAACACTATATTCGTTTTTGAAGAATCTTTTGGTATATTTCTTTTGATCATACCTTCTATTCTGTTTGGACAAACACTTACAGCTAATAGTTAGCCCCTTGTGTTTGAGGGGGAGTGTTGGATTTAGGATTCCATATTTGGTATTACCTGCTTACTTAAGCAGTACTTACATCGGACCACTTACCTTTAGTTTTACTTAGTGACTTACTGAGTATTCTACAGGTACTACTATTCTAATATTATAGTGACTTACTGAGTATTCTACAGGCACCACCTTTTTACACAAAGACCAATCTAGAATCTGGTATCAGGAAATGAAAGATAAGATAAGAAATACCAGAATTCTCAACAACAACTACTATGACCAGTGCCCTGTCAACGGCGACAATGGTGACACAGTGCCATAACCACCACTACAACAACACTGATGCAGGGGTGGCATGACCAGCAACACCACTGCCATCACCACCACCACCACTGAGACGGCGGAAATGATGATGCCATCACAACTGCCACCTGCACTAAGTATCACTGCGATGTCAATGACAAATTGGTGCCACCACTAGTCACCCGCAATGCGGCTACAGGGCACACATCACTACATCTGCCTGTAGTGATATAGACATAATTGGTGCTGTAAGGAAAAAATATAATATAATATATTTTTCTACTAGTATGTCCTACTTGAACAATATGATCCGGGTGTACATGTTTTGGAACTGTGCTCCCGGTCGTTGAAAAGTGCATTTGGACCCCCATACAACGGGGACAAAAAACGCGGTGAAACAGAAAAAACGCAGCACGAGACGACGAAGCGCGGCGCGCAGCGGACAAAAAACGCGGCACAAATAAATGTGCGTCTGTAGCGTCATAGTGACGAAGATGCCGTCGACATAGGAAGAGCATCTCGTTGACTGCCAAATGATTCCCGTCGTGGACTGGCTTGAATTTATCTTTGGACCGCGTATATGGGATTCAAAGGACACGCAAGCATTGCTCGCACGCGAAATGTTCAAGGATGGGTATCTGAATTTCTCACACTGGGTATGCATGGAGGCAAACACCGCTGGATCAAAGGAAGAGAACGAATTACGGTTGGTTTTCTCATTGTATTTTCTTATAGTAACTTTGAGTCTGATGATTCACCGTTTAGCCTAAACTAGTGGACACTGCGTCATTGGCTGAAGACCAGTGGGGTGCAATGTTGTCATCAACAACCTCTCATCGACAAGGTGACACCCATCTATTTCAGAGGCGGGCCTAAAAGCGCGTCGGCGGAATCGCGAATGTCGCATTCATTTCAGACAATGCTCACGAATCGACGAATTCCAAAGATGCTTTGTGCAGCATTACCCAGAGACACAGAAATCTGGGCCGCGAAGGCGGAACTTCTGACTTGGATTCAGAACCCCCTCCTTACATCGCTATCTTGGCCGATCTTGGTCAACCTTCATCGTTCTCTATCACCTTCCCAGAGCGGGACATTGATGACCGCTGTACACGCATCTACGCTGCTGGCATTGATACCGCCACATATCCGTTTTTAGCCAGGCATCCCGCCTTCATGGAGACTCTGCAAGGCCGCGTGCACCTTCAGCAGATTCCTGAGACAGAAACACCTTGTACGGAATACTTTAATGCACAGATGAAGTTTGGCAGTACGGCCACTCCTGAGCACACGCTATGGGAACGCGGGAGGACTGTTCCAAATGTACGAAGAATACATATACATGCGGAAGTAACTACATAGAGTACAGCGGAACCCTCAAAGTTCATTCAAATAGATCTTCTGTATTCAGAGTTGGCTTCTCCCGTTTAGGAACCGACTGCTTCTCGATCATGACAAGCTTATAAGCAACATGAAAGTCTTTCAGGATCTCCGAGTTTGGACTGAGAGAGGGGCTCGGGAGTCGATGAATGAAATCTTTCACATCCAAAACAGCTTTCTTCATCGCGGCCCCGTCCTTTGCTTGATGCATGGCTGCGTTTGGATCGATATTTTTGCGTAGATCATGACCCTCGCTGAGAAGAGCACTGAGAGAAATTCGTAGTTGATAAGAAAAGTCTCCCTCAACCGTTACCATCCGTTGGACTCACTTTATCCTATTCGACTGCTTCCCCAATTCCTCAAGACGTTCGTGATTCCTCTTCAAAAGCAGACCTTTTGTCTTGCTTTTAAGCTCGTGGGCAATGGAAATAGTTTTGTCGAGGCACACAACGAGATGAGGTAACGCCCAGAGGTACAGAGTGCGGTATGGAGTCCTTCTCCAGTTGGCAGTGATCACGTTTTTTAGGCACGTGAGAAATATCGTATTCCTTTGCGCCTTCAATCCTTTTCCAATGGCACGGGTCTGGGCTTCGTGGTGCTTGCGGTATGTGCGATACGTAGCTTGAATCTTTTTTGCCGCAGCGATCTCTTCTTCAGTGGGTTCATGCTCGCGTACCAGCGCTGGTTCGTTTGGCGCTGGCGCGAGTTCTTGCGGCTCTTCATGAGCCTCGTCTTCCGGGTCAACTTCGGGCTCCTCAAGTTGCGTTTTGTCGTCATCCTCAGCCCTTTCACTTTGAACGGCATGGCCAACCCGGGAAGTGAAAGCTGGTGCATCAGCACCTAGGTCTGAGCGAGCCAACACAAGCTGAGAGACCAATAGAGACGGGATTTCGGAAGGATTCGCAAAATAGATATGCTGGATCCGTTGCAATCTAAGCGGTGGACCTCGCGATGGGTCTCTTTGTTTGTGGAGCAATTGTACGAGGTCCTGAATGACCACTTTAGCATCGGCATCGTATTCTACCATCACTTTCAAGTACTCGTTCAAGTTGTTGCGTGGTTGCACATACCTGGGAGAAGTGTGAAATTGGAAAAATCGGCCAATGAACAGCGCAACCTACTTTCGATACAGCCTTTGCGTGGTGCCAGCTGTCCGCAGAACATCGAAGATGTTCTTGACTTTGTTCCTGACGTCAACAATTCGTACGTTGTAAATCACTAGTAATGGGTGTTAGCATCAAGGTCGTTCATATATGATGAACGCACGAAGGCATAGAGCCCTGCAGCTATCAGAGGGTCGTTAGTGCTTGTCAGGCTATAAAAGAAAGGGAAACTAACATTCTGGAGATGAAAACAGTGCAGAGCATCGGTGTTAGTTTGGTATGCGACAGCAAATATGTCCCTTCAGGTTTTGGAGTCAGCTCCTTGATTTGGTTCGGGTTCTAAATGGTTAGAGCTACTTACGGCTGGTATCGTCTGATTGCAAGGATATCAACAAATCTTGCACATGATTCAACACATCTACAATCAGAGCAGGCCTGATGTCCTTCTTCATGGATAGGGCTTTGTTCGAAGAGAGCCAGCCTCGCGGAAGGACAAGACCATCAAGTGGGGGGTGAAAGGAAAGACGCCACGAGATGGAAGCCTTGCCGACAACTTCTTCCAAACAATCGCAAAAAACGGACAAGTCTACTCTCAAGTCAGACTTGAGGACATGCCTACAACCAGCTCAGTGCGGTGAATGATCTATCCCGACATCACGCGTACCCTAAAACTTTCAAGCCCGCGGAAATGCAGGTTTGCCGGGTGCCGTCGAAAAGGCTGGCAATGTCCTCGAAAACATAGCAACCATCCGAATACACGAACTCTTTCACCCTGGCATGGTGAGCATTGAAATGAGCCTGGTTGACGCATTTGAGAGCACCGGATTCATCGAAAGCGAAAATGAGGCTCGTCAACTTCAGAACGGTCGTTAAAAATGCCGGGCGATCATTGTCTGCACACAGGGTATAAAGTGCATCCCGCACCCAGTGCTTCATGACGCCTATACTTTCGCGAGCACCAGGTATCATAGACAAGTCCAGGTTAGCGATTGACCCCTGAACATGGGATTGGGGCTTGAAGGACTCGTAAAGGTGGGTGAGCCAGTGGAGGACGCTAGACAGCCTTAAGTAAGTCACCTACGAAACGAACAGACTACCACGTACCACTCCCTCCTGTCAAGGCGCGGATTGACAGAGTACATCAGTTGAAGAATGCGGATCTGTTGCAGATGAATGCCGATCCGAAGGTTGTAACGTTTAGAGTCCAGATCCGCAGGTTTGACGTGCTCTTGAGGGCAATTAGGGCGCTCGCACTGTCCATGAACAATGAAGGTCAAGCACTGCGAGAAAACCATCGCATCGCAGCACAATTCGTTCTCTTTGGTGACTCGTTTGCACAAGTGCATCGCCAAATACTTCTTGAGCGCTGTGACTATCTCTCTTTTAGAGAGAGAGACAACAGAAGGTTGAAGGTACATCGGCCCATGACGATCGCCAGTAGCTGAACTATGAAGGAAAGAGCCAGGTTCCATGCGATACTCGGTATTGGATATTTCTGTAATGCTGAACAATCGTTTGATAGAAGTGACACTGAGTGGATCGGGGTGATAGATGATGTCGTGGAGAAGGCCGGTATATTCCCGGAATTTGTTTAGGAACTGTGACATCTCCAGAAGATTATGAGATTTGATTACCGGCGGGCGACTGAAGAAATGATCGAGTGCGAGTAGCGCTGCCGATTTTCTCTTTCCTTCGACAAACGAGTGAGACAGCTTTTCGAGGCTCACTAGGTCCGCCCGTGCGATGGCCCGAAACATGGACACCTGTGAGTAGTCCACAAGTAAGAAGCATAACTCGGGTCCACTTCAAAAAGGGATGCATACTTCGTGGCGGTCCAACGAATCGAGGAAATTGAGGGGGAGTTGACCGGCCAAGTTCAGAAGTTCACCCACGTCTCGGTCGGCTGCCACTTCGTTTGACATGATACCAAATGAGCACCGACGCCACAAGCCGTCCAGCACAATTTTAGTGGCCTGCTGGATTGCGTCGCGTGACCCCTTCTCCTTCAAGAGGTCTCTGATTGCGTCGAGCGGCCGGTTCTCTGACAAATGAAGCTCGGCTGCTTCCAGATATCTTCCATGATTCTCCAATGATGTGGCCGGGGCAACGTCGAGGTCGTATGTCTCAAGGAATTTCAATTCTTCCTCCAAGCACGAGAACAGCGGCAAACGTGGTCTAGCATAGATATGTTAGTCAAGCGGAGCGGCATATACAGTCACAAAGCGTCCACCTCTTGACATCACGCTTGCTGCAATAGAATAAGCGGCACACAGTTTCGAGTTCTTTCAAGGATTCTGGGGAAATGTTCTTAGAATGCTTGCGGATGACTTCAAGTGTCTTGTCGAAAAGTCCGACTTTCCGAAAGCGCCGTGCAGCGAGGTCGTACTCTTGAGCATCAAGGTATGCATCGGCTGCCTTCAGATCATCCTCAGCGCGCACGTAACAGTCCGCAGCATTGCGATAGTACTGGAGTTTGTCCTTGCCCCGCGGTGCGTCGTTTCCGCTCGCCATGAAGGCTTTCGCGGCAGTAAGAAAAGCGTCTTGCTGATCCTTCTGTGGTGCAACGCCGACTTTTGCGCGAGCAACTTCTCGAAGGTGGAAAGCTTGGCATATAGCCACCATACGCGGTAGCTTCGCTTTAGTAAAACAGTACATGGACTTGGGGTATTTCTTATGTTTGAACAAGTCATGGCCTTGTCGCTCCCATTCTGCGGGGCCTGAAGACACAGCAAGACGTGGAATGTCTTTCTCAGGCGTACAGTTTTCGACCTGATTGCGCGCAGTCCAGATCATCTGTCATAGTGTGAATGACATCAATACGAAAATTGATGAGTGGTCCTTCACCCGCATAGGCTCGCTTTTGTCAGACTTGTCAAAGATCCACAACTTTTTCCTCGCTCGGGTGATGCCCACGTATAGCATTTTCAACTGTGAGCAACGTCAGAGGGAGGTTGACGAACATCCCGATTCATTCATGTACCTCGCTGCATAGACCAGCAAAACGACTTTCATCTCTTTCAAAGGACGGTGCGTGCACTGTAGCCAAATCTTGTCCATCGACTTCTCCTGCATGGTTCAACAAAACACGCCAACGTAAGGCATCGATGGCAGAGTCCTCGAAGAAGTTATACAAGAGAGCCTGCATTCAATGATCAACTCTTCGTAGCGTTGGAATATAGCTTGAGGCTCACATCATTGAATTCAAGACCTTTGCTGTCGTAGAGTGTCCTAGAAGAAGAGGTCATGAATTACGCCACGAAGAAATGGTTGCCTTCGTCATCTCACATGATCAGACCGATCTCCCCGACTTCGTTTTTCAACTTCTCGACTGCTTCGTCATCCCGTACGAGGATGCCTTGGGAAAATCATGCAATCACGGTAAGTGACTCGCAACGTAACATACTTACATTGGTGGGCCCCAAACTCGATACGGCTTTCTCTTCAAGAGAATGGTGAGAGATGAGCAATAAAAAGATAAGATCTACACACGATGTGCCGAATAGCAATTGTTCGTATTGAACAGTGTCCTGATCCCAACCACGGAAAAACTTTGGCCTCAAACCGTCAATAGTTCCTTTTTCCCGTTGGAGACCATCGATTGCATTAGGCCAAAATCGCGTAATGCGTTCAATGACGGTATGTGCACATTTAGCAATGCCGCCATGGGAACGGTAATTAACGGTAAGTTGGAATGGCGTAGGGTCGGTGACTGAACGGTCCTGTATCAGATGCTTACTCTGACCGTGCTGCGAGGTAAGCGTCATGCAATGAGTTTCAGTCGCACTCGATAAGGTATAGGGCCATACTTCAATACGATACAAAAAGGCCTTCAAATCATCAAACCTGAAGGAGCTTCCCGCTGAAATGGTCTGTGCAGTATCGCCTGCCCAGAAAAGCCCATTGGGATTCCGACAGAGGAGCCTCAACACTACAACAAACGTCACACTTTGAAACACAGCAAAACAGCGAGGTGCGTACAGAGTGCGTCGATAAGAAGATTATCTTGTGCTTCATCAACGTAGCTGGATCATAGTTCAGCGAAAAACATGGACTTTGTCATCGAGTGAGTGTGTAGACATACAGAAAGTCAACCTTTTGGCCCCTTAACGGGATACCTCCCATCAGCGTTTTCAGTATCGCATGCGTCCGATCCGCAACATCGTGGTGACGACGTTCCTTTTTGAGCTTGCTATACGCTTTGAAGATCGCATACAGTGTTCGCCTCTGGTTTGCGAACGTGGGGTTGGAACGGGCTGGGAGGCTGCAGTATGCCTCCTCGTCAAGGCATCCATCAGGATATGATAGTGATTTCTCGGATCCCTTGATGATACCTACAGGAGAGTTGGGCAATTCCGAACTCGCCGTATATCAAGACTACGCACCCATAAGCTCCGAAAAGGCGAGCCAAGGTTCTATAAACAACCACTTAATTAAGCTGAACTCGTTGGCATGAAAATCGAGGAACGCACCAAGGCCTTTTGTCAACTGCTGCGAGAAGTGCGGCCAGTAAGTCCGAGCAAAGACACCATATGTCACGAACGAATTTTGGGCTTGGACGTCATCCGTGTTGATGAAAAACTTTGCAAAATGCCGTGCTTCAGGGTTGTTATCACCTAAAACATCTGCAGCAATCATCCTCGCGAGCTAGAACCAGGAGAGTGAGCCACAGGATTCACTGCTCGAGATATAGATATAAAATTACCTTGTCGAAGGTCACGAACAGAGGGAAGTGATCCTCTTCTAATGCACTGTACCTCTGTGGGATATCGGTTTGATCCTCATCATCGCCATCCACCAACCCAGATTCTGTGTCCCGAGCCCGTAATCGCATCTTTTTGAGTTCTTCAATAGAATATCCGACTAACGCCGAAGACTCGAGTAGCTTCGTGAAATATTCCTGAACTTTTGTTGCCAGGAAACGAGACTTCGTTACGAAAATCTGACGTGGCTTGGGCATACCGGACATCTCCATTTCCCATGTGCGTTGAATTCCAAACATCTTGAAGAGCATTGTTGTCGTTTTACTAGACGAGGCGTAAGCCAAACTTGTTCACACCAGTTGTCCGATCCATCGTACCCGGTACCACTCCTCCCCAGAACATAGCACGAAGTTTTGCATTCCACAATTTGAAGTTCCCGTGGACTGTGCATGGGTGGTTAATACACGCTAGTTGGAGTGCAAAGGATACTCACGCCAATTCGAACACGTGTTGCACATCTTGGTCTGCAATCAAACCTGGAGTGGCAAGTATAAAAAAATATGGTCACATCGTGCACAAGAACATGCGCACTGAGCAAAAACGACTGTAAAGGATGATCAACACTTGGCGTAGAGGAGTTGGCGATAAACATACCTGAGAAAAGGTAGCGTATTTCTCGAGACTGTATAATGCCTTAGACTGACTAGTAGGGAAAAAAGAATGAATTTGCGTACACAAGGAGGGAATGCAACTGTTGGAATACGTGAACCACGACCGAAAAATAAAATTGTGCAAACACACCTCCTCCATTTCCCCATCGGTGAGAACAGGCAGGGTTGGTTCGGCATCATTCTGGAGACTCTCCTGCGGAAAGCATGCCGGAAGATAGATGTCACTACCAGCATGTACAGGAGTTCGGACAATGCAACTGTTACAAACAGCAAGTGAGCCATCTTTCACGTCGTGACGAAAATAAATCTGACCGCCGAAGGTATTCCTCGCCTTTTCCAGCAAGTTGTTGTCCCACTGTGTCCCAGTTGCGATTCGGTTCCGTGTGGGTATATATACCATATATTTTGATCACTGGAACGATAGGTCTATATTTGAAAGACAAGGGAATGCTCGAAACCTGGTACCTTGTCGATCCACCTGCAAAAACACATCTCAAACCAAGGCCACGGGATATGTAAACGTCAAACTCACCTCCCCATCATGATCGGGGGCAACATCGACTTGGTACTGTCCGGGAGTGGATAGCCGTTCACTGTCACCACAAGAAGAAACGTACGACGAGCCGAAGGCCCTGCTGCACCTTTGCTTCGAATATAGGGATCGCAAAGGAGGAGGGACTATTCAGCCTTTTCTGATTTTCTTTAGAAAAATGCCCCTTGGAAAGTTGCCTATCACAACAGTCAACTTGCGCAAGAGCGACATGCACGCGACGTACTTGATCTTTTTCACGACAGTAATGCATTTCTTCCGGTCTCCGTTCGCCAACCCTCGTAGTTTCTTTGTTGCCTCGGTGCCGATGATGATGCGCCACTCCCCAAAGCGGTCCGCGTTTTCAAAACCTAGGGCAGCTTTCATAGGCTGAACCTTTGGATACGCAGATAGCTTTGGCTTGACAGCCCCAATGACCTTGCTTTCCTGGGCCACAGAAGGGCGCACAGTCGTGTCACCACCTGTCGAGACATATGCATCCCTCAACTGCCGTTCGAGAAATGGCTCCAGGAGCAGCTCAAGGTAGACCTATGAACATATCGAGCAGCACATTTGGAATAGGAAAACCTCGACGCACTTTCAAGATCATCTTGAGATTGTCGCTAATCTCACTTGCTATTTTGGAAGCCTCCTCATTGTTCAAAGGAACCTTGACTGCTAACTTATGGAATGGTGCCACATCAATGGCAGAGGCGGTATTCTTGTTACGCATGGAGTACCCCGAGAACCCCTCATCGTTGTACTCGGGAACTTCTAAAACACTTGCGGGAGCGGTGATAGAGGTGGAAAAGTCAGTGGAGCATGATAAGGCGAGGACCGGCAACGCATCCTCTACATAGATTTTATGCCGCTCAATGCGACGACGGATGTCAGCAGAAAGGAGGTCGGGGGGGAAAGCAAATATGATAGAAGAGAGTCTCCGAAGGAGCATACTTGCAGATGAAGCCTCGACAAGCACGGGATCAGTTGGGTAGGTATCCATAATTCTGTGCACCAGCCCTTCCGCGCTTGGCAAGGCTAGACATAAGCATAAGTTAGATACTAGCAATGTCCGGAGGACGAGCACAGGGAACTCACCAGAGACGATAAATTCAAACAAGTTAGGGATAGTACACAAGTTCTGGACTATCAGGTCCAGAGGTATGTCTGGTCCTGCTAAACAGGACTCGAGCATCCTCAAAGCCGCAGTGAGGCCCTCGCTGTGAGCAAGAGTGCGAGGAGCAAAGGCCAGCAGATCGAGGGCAGGCTTGTTAGGTTGTCTAGCACGCATCATCCCAGAGGCAGATACGAGGTGAGTACAAAGGGTCGTGGAGTTCAACAACCCTATTTTATGAGTGCACGAGGCTCGAGTGGCACAATGGGAAACTTCTGAATGGAAGCAGCCAGTGATTTGTTCGATAAGGGGTTTTGTTGTGTACTAGGGTTTCAAAGTCTTGGCAACAGGTTAGTAAGACCACTTGTGGGGGCAACTCGCTCCGGACAAGAAGGAAAACTTCCAAACACGAGCAGTGCACGAGAATATTTGACTCTGCAGCGCATACTGACGTTGCACAGGACCTGAGAAGGTGTTCCCACTTGCTGTAGAGAATCACCGCATCCGAAGCTCGTGTCCATCACTTAGGGCCTACGATGGGTAGGGGGTAACCCGGGTAACCTGTGTGGGCAACCCGCAGGTCGAGGGCAGGTCGGGTACTGATGGGTATGGGTTACCCAGGGGGCTGGAACCCGGGTGGGTACGGGCGTCGGAGGACAAAAAGAGAGTCAACCCGGGTAGACCCGTGGTCACGCTACCTACTACAGCGGCCATCTCGGAGCTTTGAATCACGCGGCAGCCATTGTCATACTTGACAGATAGGCTCATACATCGTCGTACCATGCCATCGTGATAACCATTCCCTGGGCTTCCGACTCAGCATTCCAGGACCACACCAATCTTGATGCAACCTTGAGCATCTTGGAATTTGCACACCATGGAACGACCCGAGTCAACAGTCCGAGTCGATCAACAGTCCAAGTGCCAGCGCACGTTGATAGTCTAGTTTCTGGGCTGACGCTGCTCCTCAGGAACTCAGTTCACGACATAAATCAAATTATTTTGCCCTAATAGATGGCCTTTCGTGTTGTGAGGCCCATTGACAGTTGTCCCAGCACGCTCTGATGGCTTTCGGCTCGCCTGACTCACCATCAAAGCACACACGATCGCAAGATACGGCCAGACAGTCTTCGCCATCTATTGTTCTTCATTCTCCGTCACGCAAACGAGCCAAACGTGGAACGTTGACCGATCTGGAAGTTTGGGATTGGGACGACGATAGAATTCTTCGTGAGTTACACTCCCGGTATTAATATCTAATGTCAACTGCATTTTTGTTAGAGGAGTCGACTCAGAAGTGGACCTCGATCCATTACAAGCACTTCAAACCCAGCGTCGCACGGATTACAGGCCCAAATGGCCAACGCTTTCGGATCGAATTTATCTTTAAATGCAATGATGATCCTGTCAATTGTCAGCATGTTCGGGCGCGCATGGCCACAAGCGAGGGGACGATGAATCTCAAGCGCAAGATCACCGCATGCTTGAAACGACGTGGTGTCAGTAATGGTGGCATGAGCATGGGTGGTTAGGTACAATTCGATGCTATCGTGCGACAATGTTGACGATGGTCCTGCAATGGGACGTTCTCGGGACCACTTTGAGCGCTGAGGAAAACAGTTAGCACGTCCAAGCTGAGGCTCGAGAAGCAACACTGTGCCAGACAAACTTGAACAAGATTAGGAGCCTGCTTGACTCAGGCTAACAACAGGTGAGAAAACAACACCAGGATTAACTACTCACGTACCGTATGAATTCCAATAGCACGCCAGATTTTGCCATTCTCGAGCCATACAACAATGATACCAAAATATGATGCTGAAAAGGGTGAAGTCCATCCGTCAATGACAAGATGCACCGATCCGGCGTGTTTCTGGCAGCAGAAATAAGTGACGTTCTGAGTGGCTATGTGACACTCACTGAAAAATACTCTTTGACGAATTTAGATCCCTTATCGTAAATGAGACGGACGTCATCAGAAACAGTTTGCGCAGAGGGTAGCTTTGTCCCTGGGCGAAGCAGTTCGACTTCTTCCTTGTACTCGGGATCATTGACCACATTAAAGGGGCGGCTGGACCGTGCACAACGCATCGCGATCAATGCACGGTGCTTAGGAGGAGTGTATTTTGAGATCGTGCCAGTAATTGTCTGTTGCGCACCCCATGTGTATCGGATGCGGAAATTCTCGCGGCAGGTGGTGTCCTCAAATATTGGGACCACATTCATGCCACCCGACCCCGCCTTGCACAGATGGCGCTCGACTATCTGTCTGCTCCTGGTACGTGTTTAGATATATTATTTTTACCGCACATTCAACCACCATCATTTTCGGGCATAACCAGCTTCGTCAGTGGACGCCGAGCGCTCCTTCTCTTGTGGTTGGCTGCAGGTCAATCATCTACAGCACGGTATCAGTTCGCAATCATTCAAGGCAAAGCTTGCGGTTGGGTCTTGGTCTCGCACTCCATTGCTACCTCCGAACCTTGCTGAAGACATTATTGGCGCACACATGAAGGGTCTTGGAAAGAGTAAGGGTAAGACTAAAGAAGTAGACGAAGGGGATCGTGGACCTGAAGTTCTGGTTGTCGAGTAGCTACGTTAATATTACCATACTACCCGCAGGTTACCCGGTCAACCTGCTGTATATACCCGGGTCAACCTGTACCCAACGCTGACTGACCTGGGTCGGGTATGGTCACTGCGGAGTCGTATCCCAAACCCACGTGGGCAGACCCGGGTAGCACCCGGGTATACCCATCTTAGGCCCTACCATCACTGTGTGTACCAGCAAGCGGCACGAGGCAACTGAAATCGCTGCGGAGACCGAAACTTTGGAACACCTTCAAACGCTTGGTTCAGTCCCTCCCGGATCTCGCAACAAACTGTTTATATATATTTGACCGTAAGTAATTGTTCCTCTTCGCCGGCACTCGCATCTCAGATCTCATTTGCCATAGAATGCCGCCCCCACGCGCACTACAGTAGACTTGCTCGTAATGTATGCTGGCAGGAGCTAGTCAATCCTAATATGTTTTGAGATATATACAAGAGCAATTAGGAAATGGCAATGTGCATTCGAAGTGAAGTCAAAAAGAACTGTGTTTCACAAAACCCTGGCTAATCAATGTTGTCTGTTTCGCATTTTTCATCTGGTTATGACAAAGCTCAGCCCAGAATGCATGAAGGCGATGAAGAAAGTCAGGTGAAGAATCTGTGCCTATGTGCAACCTCAGGCTATGCCAGTGCATGATAAATATTCGGCCTCAAGCTTCTCCACCAGTGCAACCAGTTTGGATGTTGTTGCTGGCTTAGCCTCATCATCAGGATCATCTTTGTCATCTGAGTCCACCTCAATAGCATCTCTGTTCCAAACCACCTCCTGTTGACAAACCTCTGCAATGACTGCTGTATCATCACCAAATGTCTCTGCCTCTATATCTAGGTTTTCTCGCTCCTCAAGAGGATTGAGGAGCTCATTATGGAAAGCAGTGTGCCGAAGATGCAATTCCTGTCCTTGAGAACAGATATTGACCCCCTTAAGTCCTCCTCAAGTGCTTTGAGCTGGGGAAGCATTGGAATGGAAAGCTTGAGAATGAGACCTGATCACGTGCAAGTTGCCAATGCAAGCTTCTCAACAGCTTCAGTAGCCTGTGCCGTACCTCTGAGTCTCACCACTATCTTTGCCCTGCTAAAATGGAATCTCATAGTGTATATTTCACCTGTCCAACCTATACATTATGTATATGTTTGACTGTATATTGTCATTTTCCCTGCATCCCATGATGGGAGCCATTCGAAATCCATACATTATGAGAAATATACACTAGTACCCTATACATTACAAGCAAGTCTACTGTATCAAGGTAACTACTACCTCTAGATCTGTATCACCAACTGTTTCACTCACTAGCTTCAGTTGGAGACTTCGGTGTTTCTGGATCTGCATACACACTTGGTGTCTTAACCAATTTGTGTTTCAGGTGTCGGAAAGTCATTTCTGCAATGATGCATAGATGTCCTCATTCATTACCACCATCAGTACAGCAGACTTGCTTGTAACGTATAGGGTACTAGTGTATATTTCTCATAATGTATGGATTTTGAATGGCTCCCATTGTGGGATGCAGGGAAAATGACAATATACAGTCAAATGTATAATGTATAGGTTGAACAGGTGAAATATACACTATGAGATTCCATTTTAGTAGGACCAAGACAGTGGTGAGATCCAGAGGTACGGCACAGGCTACTGAAGCTGTTGAGAAGCTTGCATCAGTAGCTTGCATGCAATCAGGTCTTGTTCTCAAGCTTTCTGTTCCAATGCCTCTCCAGCTCAAAGCACTTGAGGAGGACTTAAGGGGGTCAATATCTGTTCTCAAGAATAGAAATCGCATCTTCAGAATACTGCTTTCCATAATGAGCTCCTTGATCCTCTTGAGGAGTGAGAAAATCTACTGTATTAACTTCAAGATCTGTTGTTGAACTAGATGGAAAAGTATCAAGCTGCAACTGTATGTACATTTTCCTGTCACTAAATTTTATTCACATATCCCGCTTCATCGTGTAGTGGGATAATGCTGGATGAGAATGATTTAGGGCCATCACACCACTTGTTACCATGGAGCAATAGGTATTTTACTTGCATATGATGTTATTGATGAGCAGTTGTTCAATGGTGATTATCTTCCTCCACTACTGTGACATGTTGCTCTATACCAGCCATCTTGACCAGATATCTGCATGTGGCATGCTAACATTGAACAATATGCTTCCGAGAATGTAAACAAGATTCTCATGAGTAACATACCTGATTAGATAGACAAATGTGCTGTCACCATAGACCAAGGATGGAAGCTTGCTGATGAACTTGGCATCATATTTATGGGGAGCTTGGTCAAAGTAGATGATAATGTAGGCTTTCTTCATGCTTGCTCGGCCAGTCAGGACTGCTGTTATGGGACTTTTATCCTGTAGAACTGTGCAAGGATGCTTTGTAGAATATCCCCTACACTCACTATTCCTGGCAAGAAATACGTCTCGCAGACACTCTGTCATTCCATGTTTAGGTATATCTGGCTGTTCCCTGTGATATTACCTTCCTTGCCTGATCTAAACACTGACAGCAGCGCAGACTGCCGGAAAGATAAGAAAGTGTGCATATGCTGGTTAGTGAATGTGGATTCATGTTGTAGTAGCTTGCTCTTGATAATCTAAAGCTGGTTATAATCTTCACCTGGAGATGGAGCTGCCATGTTCCAGAACAAAACATGTGAGGTCATATATGGATAAAAACCTGGTCAAGTGCACTACAATTTTCTGATGTATGACCCAGGCTCATTGGCCCCAAACATGTCCTCTACGTAGTGCCAGTAGTATGAACTCTCCAGCCTGATTACAGCAGGTTGTAAGTGCAAAAAATACACCTGCCTTAGCCTTATGTGTCTTCTTAGGCACCCTATCCTCAGTGACAAGTGATCTGAAATTCTTCATGCTTGCTTGAGTTGCTGTGCTCATTCAATCCACAAGCACTGCTTTCCTTTTTTTCTCACTCTTTTACCTTGTCAATCTAAAAAGTTAATCTAAAAAGTTAATGGAGAATGCCTGGGAAAGTGGGGCAAATGAGTTGCGTATGAGCCAAGGCTGATGGGTATTTCAGATATTTTGACAATGTTACAGTTGGTCAGGTATGTCATGTGCATTATGTGTATCGAGTCTATAAAGTTAATGGAGAACAGGTGAGAAAGTGGGATGAACAAGCTGCGTATGAGCTAAGGCTGATGGGTATTTCAGGTGTTTTGACAATGTTGCAGTTGGTCGGGTGCATTGTGTGCATTGAGTGCATTGAGTGCATTGGGTGCAGGCAGGATGTCAGATCCATCGGATACCATGTATTTTGCCACATGTATTTCCTTTTTTATCCTCAAAAACCATGTGACTCGGCTACCATGAAAACTGTTGTCCATTCATACAGCACAGCATGCTTGGTCAGCACAGCCACCTCCCATTTTGGAAAAACTGCTCCCACACAAGCCTGTTCTTTTTGGGAATACAATTATGGTCACACCTTGTGCAAGATTGGATAAGTTCCAATAACTTAGTCAATATATAGTTATAAACAAATTTCACCTCAGAAAAACAATAAGTTTGCATTAAATATTCTACAACATCATTAGAAAGTGTATTCAACTCTGCAAGAAAAACTTAGTATTCCAAAAGAGGAAGAATCATATGGCTAAATTTATTCTAAACAATAACCAAGGGTCTATTATGCTAACATATTTCACAACATATTCAAAAGATAATATAAAATTTGTTGTAGCCACAGAGTTGGCATTTGTTGCTGATTATGTTCTTCAAACATATTATGAGGCAGACTCTAACTCTGGCTCATTGCCAGAGTTACAGTGTGAAGGGGATACATATTCTCACTATTATTACACAGATATTTTCACTGAACTTATTTATGTACATATTTTGCTTCTGTTGTGGACTACATATAAGTGGGCCACTAGGGGACTGGTCAGAGGGCCAGTGAGAGGGGCATTCAAGAGGGTTCAGAGGACCCCCGGAGGAGATGATAGAGTTTCTGAAACTTTCATCAGTTTCAAGTCACATGTGAAAGATGGCACTTACCAGTGTGGGTATCTTGAAATCAGTGATCACAGAGAGGTGCATGCATTGTCTAGTGGGCAAGCCCCTAAACCATGTGTCATTTTACCAGTTGCGTAGAAGGTTAGGAATTGCCTTAGCTCGAATATTCTTTGAGCATGACTCGTAGTGACGATAGAGTGGGGCATTTCCTAAACATGAGTGCATGTTCTCTACTCAAAGTGAGGGCTCATAAGAGTCTATAACTTCGAACAGCTGTGAAATACAAGGACTTATCCATGGAATTTCAATGTACCTCATGGCTTTGGATGTGCCTCTGTGGGAGTGTCCATTTTGTCTCCACTCATTCCCTCTGCACCCAGTCAATTAATGATCTTGAAGATTGTGTCCCAGTTCTGAGAATCATGAAAGCAATTCTCTTGGGTGATCCTTTGGTGTCTCACGAATATCTAGGAGGTGAGTTAGTAAACCATACATACACAAGACATGGTAACATATGCCCAATCTCTGAGCTATGGATCTGTCATTCTTCAGTTGGGTGGCTCAGATGATACATAGCTTTGAAATGGCTTCTTGTCATCGTTCTATAGTAGGCTGTGCATCTACTTCCACTTGTTGTTGGCATGTGTCATGGAACCAAGACAACTTTTGCATGCAAATATGACAAAGGGCATTGACACTCATGCATTCAGCATTGTAGGTAATGGTTGGATATGTTCCTATCTTAATCTTCACATGGAAGTCTGCTGCTAGTAAGTGTATTGTCTCTTGGTTCCAAGGGGATGTTTTCAGTGAACTAGTCCAATTGATAGCAACATTTTTGATGGTGTGTGGAGAGCTCCCATCTTGATTAAATCTCTGGACTTGATCGCAAGGAGCTTGTACTGTATGAGAATTGGGGCAGGGCCTTTAGAGGATTGAGTTGCCATTATACCTTTCTCTGTGAGGTATTTCTTGTGGGCCAACTGAGAAACTATTAGTAGTGATGAGTAGGTCTTAGAATACATCATATATGGAGGTGGTTTATGTGGCCGTGGAGCCCTGGCCTTTTCCTAGCTTTTGGCAATGATGATTCGTCCTCATTGTCACCTTCCCAACTGTTATTTCTGGAACTTTTAGCAGCACGTGAACCTATAGTGCAGTCAGAAGTAAGAAAAGCAATCTTAGCATTAATCAATTCTTCCAAATGAGAAATGCAGCCATCGACCACCCCAGAGATTGTAGCCTGGATGAACTCAAAAGAATTCAGGGTCAACCACTCCATGATAGTGTGCTAGATAATGCTGTCAAAAGATTTGGAGATTTACAATGGCCGACTAGGAGCAGGAGGATGTATGTTTGACAATGTCGTAAATCCTTCATGGGTCACTGGAGGCTGGGGGATAATGGGGGTAGGGATTGCATTGAGAGAGGTGGGGACTATATGAGGAACATTTGTTATAGGAGTGTGGGGCAGATTGTCTGGCATGAGAATTTTGGAGTTATTGTAGTATCATGGTCAAGAGGCATGGGGGTGACAGAGGTGGGAGTGCATGAGGGCAAATGGCCTGGCATATGGGGCTGGAGGGTCATTACAATATTGATGTTGAGAGGTGTGGCAGCAGCAAAAGTAGGAACTATATTTGGTGCATTTGTTTCGGTGTATGATTGAAGGGCTAATCTTTCGACAGCCATTTCCTCCTCTTCTGAGAAAGAGGTGGGAGGGGCGGATGGCATTGAATTTCTGCCTACAGCAAGCACAGTTCAGGTTGGGGAATGTCTTCGTGAATGAAATGGCACTGAAACATATATTTAGCTAGTGAAGTGGGGATTGACACTAGAAGTGCACTGGATACAGGACTAGAGGACCAACTGCTCTGTGCATGTGAATAACTATCATATAGCTTTTGAAGTTGACCATGAGATAATGGTTGGGATACAGCCATTAGGTACAGTGATTCAGATGAGTTGGAGTGGCCTCCGATCTATGGGATTGTTTGATGGAGTAAGACAGAGTAGAAAGGAGGGCACTCACAGAATCATTGTGGAAGAGTGTCATTACTTGAGGAGAATGAATGGTTGAGGGGGTAGTGGTATTGTTGGTCTGTACCTCAGTGGGCAGTGCTCAAGGGGAGCAGATGATTGAGGAGATAGTGGTATCATTGATCTGTGCCTCAGTGGACAGTGCTTGAGGGAAGCAGATGGTCGAGGAGATAGTGGTATTGTTGGTTTGTGCCTTGGTAGACAGTGCTCAAGAAGAGCAGATGGTCAAGGAGGTAGTGGTGTCATTGGTCTGTGCTTTGGTGGGTGGAATGGAATCAGGAGTCATGTTGTTATCAGGTGCTTGGGGAGAGGTGATGGTCAAGGGGGTAATGGGGGCAGTGGTATTGTTAGTGTGTGCTTCAGTGGGTGGACCCAGACTAGGGCTGGGAGTCATGTTATCAGGAGCTTGAGAAGAAGTGATGGTCAAGGGGGAAGTTGTATTGTTCATTTGTACTTTAGGGGGATCAAACCAGTGGAAATGTGGATATGGTTGGTACAGTGGTTGCAATGGATCAACAGCCTGAGCCTGAGCCTCAAGGTCTGCATGGTGAGCCTTGACCAATGGGGCTTGACTAAGAGCAGTGTTGATCACTTGCACATTTTACTTTGTGAATGCCCCAGCCTGTTGCTCGACCAATAAGCATTCCAGCAACTGTCCATGATCAGATATATATACAGTTTGGAAGATTTCGGTGAGTGTGCAAATCACATTGGACAAAGCCAAGTTTTGATATTGGAAAGATTCTGGGTTGTCAAATGCCATAAGGGCAATAGATTTTGATACATACCTCTGATCACAACATTATAGCCTGGCTTCCTATTGTTCTACTAGATACAACGTTAATGACAGCATGACAATTAGGTTGCTAAGGAACATACCAGTGCTGAAGTATATGGGTTCTCAATGGTTTTTTATTGTTGTTGTATAGTTATAGTAATAGAAACATTGTTTTTTTAATGAAAGTGTTATCCTCCTTCTCCAAGGGGATATTTAAATTAAACCTTTGAATAGGGTAAGCAACTACAGAATCACATTCTGATCCTACTCACCAATTGGAAGACTTGAGGGGTATTCTGATTGCTCTCGCTTATGCTTATGATACTGAAATAATACCTTAACACTGAAATGATACCTCATACAATACAAATGGATATACTGTACATTTACAAAGAGATATTCTATATATATAACAATGTATTGACTAAGTACATAGTAGTTGAGGTTCTTGATGTGGAAAGTGGAAAGAGGGGTATGATAAAATGCTGATTCTAAATAGGGACAGTCCATTTCAGACTCAGCATGCCACAGATTCAATGTTAGTCCTATCTAAGTTTACAAGAGCAGTAGTGGCTAAGAGCTAAATTCAACCATATGCTTGAATGGGAAAGAATGGGCATGCTGACTATTTATAGTTCAAATCACAATACAGGGGTGGTAGTGGTTGGGAGCGAGATTAGACCATGTGCTTGAGTGGGAAGAATAGGCATACTGTACATAATTCAAATCACAACATTGATTAGAAAGACAATACTTTAAGGAAAATAAGCTGATGGGGAGGAGCATGTTTTAGAAACTCCTGACATAGTTTCTGTTCGTTTTCCAAACCATTTGAAATCAGCTTGACATTCCATGCTGCTGGGAAGGCTGGCAACCACATCCCACAATGTGACTGATGGGATATTTGTAATAACTCACAACAGGACTGGGAACCACAGTTCTGATGTCCCAATTATGGGCTATTTTGAGGTCTGTAACACGGCTGACATATCTTTAGTACTTGGAAAACTGGAGACTTTCTTTGATGATGCTCTCAGAGCTCTGAAAAGTGATCTCAAGGTGAGTCAGATTTTCAAAATGAGGAGTGGTATTCAGCACCTGAGAAATAAGTGAGGGTATTGCATGTGCAGCTGCAAGAATTACCCCAAGCGACTGCACTGCTCTGGTATTCTGAAGGTGCTTCACAAGTGTGGAGACATACACTGGGGGTTCCATGAGATGGCTTAAAGAAGGGAGATGGATGGAGGAATAACGTGAAATGTACTTCTGCATCACATTTCCAGAGTGTAGGATGATGTCTCAGGAAGTCCAAGGTAGTCTTGATAGGACATGCGCAATCCAACTCGAGATTGGCCAGCTGAAGAAAGGCTAACAAGGATAGTAGCTTGCTTCATGTGGTGTGACCAAGGCCTGTACTTCATAGGGAGAGATCTTTAAGTGGTGAATAGCAGAGGATGCCAATGGTAAAAGAGATGAGGGAGTGAGAAAAAGCCAAGTGGCTGTCAACCCAAAAGGTCTCTAGATTGCTGGATGAAGGATAAGGGGTCTTCAGGAACCTGATGGGTATGCAATCAGGGAGGGTGGGAAGGGGGGTCACAGAGATGTGAGTGAATGATATATGGTAACATCTAGAGTCTATCATAGTCTTGATGACCATTGTGATCAAAGGTAGTGAAACTGAGTTGTTGTAATTGAAAAAGATACAAAGATCATTGGCTGCCTGTAGGATCCTTAAAAAAATGTCAAGGACATGAAGGTCAGTGTTGTTGTTGATGTTGAAAAGGATGTTTGTTGGAGGTACAAATGACTTCAAGCATCTCCAAACCAGAAGATCTACCATATCCTTCCCCTTAATTGAAATCAGTACTTAGAAGGCTTAAATGTGATAGTGATCAGAAAGTAAGGACCTGAAATTTCTTTGAACAGTACAGATACTTTACTGCAGGCCTTCAAGCAATCAGTATCAAGATATACTACAATCTCATCAAGGAGTTCAGTTTGGGAGGGTAAGTATTGATGTTCGAATCTGTTTTGGGCATGAGTGGAAGGATTGGAATTTGTTGCATTGCTCACTTCTGGAGGGGATGATGCCATGGATTACAGGGTAAGAAATGAGCTACAGAAAAAGTCAGGTTGGAAGATATGACCTGAAAGAGTGAGCAAATGAGAAAACAGCATTTGGATGTGGGGGTTTGAAGAGAGTTGTCCTCATGCTTGTGCTTGTATAGAGTTGAGGGTGGCTGGACACTCAGTTCTGGAAAGGGTGGTGTCATGAGAGGAGGTGAGAAGTGGGCTAATGAAGACATCGAGCCACGATTAGAGCGTTTCAAGGGGGAACTTTTGACAATGTCATTTTCTCACTTTTGCTTAAACTCAGAGGTGAATGGGGTTGTCAGCTGGCATGAGGAGATGGCCCAGGAGAGTGAGCAAGTGAGAAAATATTATTTGGATGATGGAGTTTTGGGAAAGTCTTCCTTGTCCTCGCACTTGTGCTTGTATTGCAATGAAGGTGGCTGAAGACTGAGCAAGGAACATTGCGATGGAAGGATATTGAAGTGGTCGATTGGAGGAGAATTGATAATCACACTGGGGGGGAACACCAAGAGGGAGTCACATCAGAGGAGCCACCAAAGGTCTTCCTCAAGGACTGCAATTTAATGTGAATTTTACTGAAATGAAAGAAGATGGGCAGCACTTTATGAATATTATTTTTGTAATTTTGTTGCTTACAGCCTGCCAGGTTTTCAGCCGACATTGCCTGATGAGTTACTCCTGTTCCAATATCGAGCTAGAGGATAATATGAGTAACCAATCTGCAAGATTGGATGAATGCCTAGTATATGACTGAGAGAGACCAGGAGTATGAAGACAGAGGGAGAAGGTCCAGCATCTGCAATATAGCTTTAACTTCATCAGCTATTTCCAATCAATGTGATTTACTTACTTCCAGAAGACATTGGAAATGAACAACTCAACTGATAGAATTTCCCATTGTAGTTGTTGAACGGTTATAGGTACTAGTGAGGAGGATGATATGCAATATTGTGGAAGGATGTTTGAGCCATGGTCCTGCATGCTTCACAGTATATGTAGTGTCAATCCCAATTGTCAGCTTGATATATTGATGGGGATATCTACCAAGCCTTAATTTAATGAGCATGAACAATAACACAAAGGACTTGAATACTCATCCTACAATGGATTGCTTTCATGACAATGGAATGGTGCCAGTATCATTATACTGCAAATCACAATTGCCTTCAATTGTTGGCTATTTTTTCTGGAGCAGCATAGTAATGAATCTAACAAGTTAATTTTCACAGTTGATTTTCTTCACACAGATGTGGCAAGCTTTGGTGAAATATGCTGCTAGATTATGGTTTACTCTATTACTACTATTTAATCTCCTACATTAGAGGGTCAAGTGGGTGGGTGTGGAAGTGAAAGACAAGGATAAAAAAAGTAGAAAGAGTTGTGCATGTGAACTTTCGAGTGTAAATAAGGACCAGCAATTTCAGAGTCAGCTGCAAAGTCCATCACAGTCAGTCATGGCTGACTCTGAAATTGCTGATCCCTATATATGTCCAAAAATTCACACACATACACTTTCCTTTCACCTGTCATGCAAGTACAGTACTGTTACTAGCATGTAATAGGTTAGATGACTATCATCCATATAAAGAACTTGCAATTGGATGTGGACAACATGAACCAACAGTCATGACAATGATCACATTCCCACCCACACCCAGGCCTTCATCACAAATTGTCTGATACTGATGTGATCCCGCTGGGTATGTATCCCTCATCCACTTATTACCCACCCACCCCCTAATCAAACCACACCAATAGTGCAATCTGACATACTGCCCTCCTCAACATGCCCACTGCCTCACCTTAGAATGTGAGTTGCATGCTGACCTGCACCAAAATGTTTGGATGCAGAATCATAGATATTGTATATGTGATGTTAGACATTTGATCCGAGATTTGGTTTTCACTATATTCCCACGGTCCAAATGCTTACCTAATTGAGGGACATATAGACTATAGTGTCTAGTGTTTACCTCTATTTTTCCTTATTTGTTCATTGACAAGCTGTGAAGAAACAAAATGATTTCTCCCAACATACTTTTATTACTACCTACAAGTACATAGCAAACCATTTTCTTAATATCTCTTTTAGTCAGAGAAGCAAATAGAGCATGTGACCTTGCACAGCATGAGTCATAATGAGTCATAATGAGTCAAAGTGAATCAAATGAGGACTAATCAAAGCACTGCCCCTAGACTAGCAAATGATCATGTGACCCCACACAGCATGAGTCATTGTCAAGCCAAAGGCTATTTTTAGCTCATTGCAAGTCATTTTCTGATAAAGTGAGTCCAAGTGAGTCAGTATGAGTCATATCTTGGCACGGCCACCTCAGAACCGAAGGTAGCACAGCCACATGTAAATTACTATATAAAGAGTGCATTTCAGCTCCATTTAAAGAGTTTCCTCTTTTAGAAAAAAGGTTTCTACTCAAGTAAACTCAACCAACAAGTACTTACAAGTGTACTCCTCTACAAACAGATAGTAAGGCTGTGTAGAATAGTTCCCATGCTATAAATAGAGCTACTTAGACCCATAGTTAGGAGTATACTGCGTTCCTTAGGATAGGAACAGTTAGGACACTTTTAGGGAGAAAACTCCAGAGCAGGCAACTAAAGGGAATAGATCCCTAGCTAGTAGGGAGACCTAATAGTTCATTAGTACCTTGGGAAAGGGTTTAGTTGAGAATTTAAGCTGATTGTCAACTCCTTAGTGCATAATAGAATTAGTTTTAGGATAAGCTGTTCTGTGTATCTAAGTGATGTGTGTGAATCACTAGCAAGAGATTGAGTACATCAAGAGTCTATCTGTCCAATTGAGCCTACCTAACTGATTAGGAGCCTATTGGAAGCCTATTGAGAGTGCATCTTAGGGAAGTAACCCTAGTCACAACAAACTACCCTTCTAGCAACCTGAGAGTTGTCTAGACCATTTTTCAACAATCTACAGTACATTTAGTACACCACCACTATTGAAAGCCAAACCTTTAAATGTATTACTGGAAGCAATCTTCCTCAACCTCATTGAAGATTGATGAATAAACCACAAGCTTAATAGTCAACCCCTTTCTACAAATTGATACTTGTTTTTAGTATCAATTCGACCAGGGAAGAGTACTTTCTTTACCTCACTTCAGGTTTACTATCTGTGGAGATAAGATTGATTGTCTAGTGAGTGTTTCTTAATATTTCTACTGATTTTATCTAGAAAGAAGACAGCACACTTGAGTCACACCCAGTTCATCATTCCCAAGCTAGATAATTCAACCATCCACAAATCAGATGAACCCTCTGAGATAGCTGCCAACTCACGCTCAGAATTTCAAGCATGCATCTAACTGGACAGCCAGTTTTCTATTTCACTCCCACTATACATTATAACTTCTTTTTTTATACCAGCTAACATGATTTCTGATCATATACTAGTGGCACTGTTTGAGATCAAACCAGTACTCGAAATACTGCTGAAACATATACATGATGAGATATATTGATTTACATACAATCCAGACAATCTCGTCCATCTTGCTCAACAAGAAATGCAAACATGGTGGGCACCATCCCCTTTGGTGTCATAAAGTCACCAATGTCACCTTGCAGGGTAATGCTCCTTCAGGAATACTGCCCTCCACTGGCCAAGGCCAGGGTCAGAACCAAGATAACAAGAGTGGAGAGACTAGCAGAAGGGGGAATGGGAGCCTCCTCTCCCTACATGCATTGGAAAGAAGAGAAAATATGGCTTTGCAATGGCATCCAGGCTGCCTCCCATCTATCTGAGTATGTGATGTCATCTGTGTGTCCTCAAGATGGAGCATATCAAGGACTACCTCATCCTTGAGGAAGAGTTCATCCAAAATTAAGAACATCTGAAGCTGGAGTCCTCTAGAAAGGGAAAAATCATGATGAGAGGTCAAAAGTCAATGATTTGCATGATACTCTGATGGCAGTGGGGACACTGGAGGAGAGCATCGACGATGGCCATGCCATCATTGGCATTGCATCTGGGCCAGAGTTCTATGTGTCAATTGTGAGCTTTGTAGACAAAGACTGCATTGAGCTTGGATGCTCAGTTCTATTGCATCACAAGGATCAAGCAGTCACTGGTGTTTTGAGAGATGACACAGACCCCCATCATGAAGCTTGAGAAAATTCCAATGGAGGGTTATGTAGATATCAGTGGTCTCGAGCAGCATATACAAGAAATCAAGGTGGATGTAATGGACACTGCATTGGACTGCTCACTAAATGTTGCATAGGAATCTGTTGATCATGAGCTTCCTCTCACACATCCAGAAGTCTGAGAAAATAGGCATTAAACCAACCAAAGGTATAATCCTCTATGGTGTTTCTGGAATGGAAAAGACTCTCCTAGCTATGGCCATTACAAACCAGACCTCTACACTTTCTTGCATGTTATTGATTTTGAACTCATTCAGAAATACCTCGGTGATGGTCCAAAACTTGTGCAAGAAGTGTTCTAAATAGCAAAAGAACATGCCCCAAGTATTGTATTCATTAAGAAACATTTGACATTGGAAGGTATTATATTGTTACAATGATGATATGTTCTTTATTTGAACCTTTCTCTACATCAGTTGCACAGAAGTATATTTTAAATATATCTTGAGAAAGTCACAAACAATCCAATTACTGACATAATTGTTCAGCTGTGGATATCTTTCCTTGGACTGCTAAACCATCAACTTCGATAATCTATGTCAGAGAGATGTTGCTAACCACATGACAAACAGTCTTTGGTTGCTCTTGAGCCTGCCTGCTATATGGTTTCACTAGGACAAGATGTTCCCAAGCAAGTTGGATGATGAATGACTATATGAAATGGAGTCAGGAGATCCAGACAATATGAGGGTGCTAGGTTATTTATGCATATTTCCTCATAATCAGAGGCTGACCATCCAAGGACATTATAAAGATTGTAGCTGTCATGGTTGATCCTTGAAACCTCTTCCCATGGTTTATGAATTAGAATCTTTGCTTGTGACCTGGAATTTCATTTCAGATTTGTATGACCTTTGCTATATCTACTTGTGTGATAGGTACATCTTCTGGAGGAAATATTTTATGTTGTGTAAGTGAGGGTGGGGTAACAGCACATTCATGTGGGAAAACAGACTGGCATATCAGGGGAGAGAAATATTGATGGTAGGACCATTGGTCCTTTGCGACTTTGGGCATTTGCACAATGATGGTTCTCAACTGGCAAGAATACGAGCTTTAATACTAACAATGTACAATGTATCTACATCAAAACATTCCTCCTTATTCTACTTCATACTGTTTGCTCAAGCTGCTCCTAGCAATGGCCTATACTCTAATTTACTGCATTAATTCATTATAACACCCTTGTTTGCTGCATTAATCCACTACTACTGTGGCAAAAGGAAAGTGTGTGCATGTGAATTTTTGGATGTAAATAGGGACCAGCAATTTCAAAGTCAGCCATGACTGACTGCAACAGACTTTGTGGCTGACTCTGAAATTGCTGGTCTCTATTTATACTCAAAAGTTCACATCCACAACTCTTTCCACTTTTTCATCCTTATCTCCCATTTCCACGCCCATCCACTCGATCCTCTAATGTAGGAGATTAAATAGTAGTAATAGAGTAAACCATAATCTAACAGTATATTTCACCAAAGCTTGCTGCATCTGTGCAAAGAAAATCAACTGTAAAAATTAACTTTGTTGGATTCATTACTATGTCACTCCAGAAACAATAGCCAACAATTGAAAACAATTGTGATTTGCAGTATGGTAATGCTGGCACCATCCCATTGTAGTAAAAGCAATCCATTGCAGGATGAGTATTCAAGTCCTTTGTATTATTGTTCACACTAATTAAATTAAGGCTCAGTAGATATCCCCATTGATATGTCAAGCTGACAATTGGGATTGACACTACATATACTGTGAAGCATGCAGGGCCATGGCTTAAATATCCTTTTGTCATACTCATATCCTCTCACATGAACCAGAGTCATGTAAGTGATATATTTTACCATCCCATCTTAGACCGACATTGGTTGCATAGCTATACCCAAAATTTACTTTGACAAGACATATCAAGACTGTGAATGCCCTTACTGTAAGCCCTTACAAAGTGATGCTTTTAAGTGGAGGTAGGCTCTGAGCCTCCATTCTATTTGCAACTGATCTGTCAGACAGGCAATAACAGTTGTGTTGTGGTTTGGAATCTCATTTCAGATGAAATGATCCAAGAGTTTTGTGTTCCATCTGCAGGTTTCATATCCTGTCTTGCATGGATTAAGCTCTCCGATGGTGAAGAAGATGTGTTTGTGTTTGGAGCATCCAACAGAAATATCCATCTATATGAACAAGGCAAGGGTCATTCCCTTTTTGCCTTCTACTTGATAACACTTGTGCATGACAGTGCTATTGAAAATTTTGCATGGGATTCCATTCATTGTCATTTGGCTAGTGTTGGGAATAGTGAAGTGAGGTTGTGAAACATGAGCCCCAAAGCTAGTAAGCTGTTTTATCAACACAGCTATTGACTACTTTTCCATCTCAGTTGATTGTTTTTAGAATTATTCATTTCATTGAGGGTCAATGCTGAGAAACAACCATATGTGGCTTGTGCTGTTCAATTCTGCAAGAATGGTTCAAGTTTGCTAGTCTCTTACCTGGAGAGTGGCTTTGTGTATGCAATATCCATTCTTTGGTTCATTGACCTCATGTACCTGTAGATTTTGCTTCTTAATTGATCCATGGGAACTCAGATGGAAGAAAAAAGTGAATGGGTACATGTATGTGGTTATTCATTGTTCCTACTGTGACTTATGATATGCATAGTGGAAGTGCATGTGTAGATGGACAGTAACTTTTTATCATGAACTTGCATGACAGTGTTGATCAATATACACTTCCTACTATGCACCTCACCCAAAGTTATCATCACACAATACTTCTCAATGCCCCATTGCAAGTTTCAGTTGCTCAAGAATCTGGGTGGGTCATAGTGGAAAGTGACAATGATTTCACGTGAGTCTTTGATTATCAGACAGATACTTTTTGAGAGAAATTGGATCAGGAGAGTGGTATATATGGTTTTTAGATTGTTGGGCACCATTCCACTAACATTATGCATTAGCCAGCAATCTTGTAGTAACTGTCATGACATTTGAAAGTGCGAACAGATGCATTATCGTCACTGGGAGTGCTTTGGACAGTTACAGCAGTGTGAAAGTCTGGGATCAGCATTCTCAAGTGTGTAATTTCTTTATCTTATTCCTATTATTGCTAACAGTTCCTTTGAAAACCCTGCAAACTCTCTCATCCCTGCCCATGACCCAACCCTTACCTTGGATTGGTTCTGTTGGTCAAATGATTGTATTCATTATCATTTGCATATTTGTAAACATTGCCATGAGGTATCTCCTGCTGTTGATTCCTGATGATATTTCTGTCATAGTTTGGGATATTGGATGATCTGTGAGCAACATGTACTCTTAGTACCTATGTATCTCTCCCACTCCCACTCCCTCACTTATCTTAGGGTGGCTATATTAGGAACATTAGTAGGGTTTGTAAAATGTATACCACACCACCCTAACTCATGAAAGCATGCCAATTCGGCATTCTGACCACCATCCACTTAATGTGTTTGTATACAAGCTGTATTGATCTCCCAATTGGGTAGTCCACCACAAGCAAACTGACTTCCAAAATTAACAGTCCCTACAAAGCCATAGCTAAGTGGTTATACATTTTCTTTCTGCTCAATTATCAACACCTTGCATCAAACAGGTCTAGCCTCTACCTTGAAATACAACCAGTGGGGTGTCAACAAAGGATGAACATTGTCATGGGTGAGCATCCCAGATCTCCCATCAATCTTTCACTCACACCTCATACATATTCTAAAGCTCTCAACATACCATCATTGATGGATAACCTTCAAGCATGGTACTATGTGATGCAGTTCATGAAGGGTGAGGTCAAGTTTATTCTGCTCACCAAGAAACTTGTAGAGATTGGTTACTACAAGCATGAAGATTGGAAGATTCTCTTCAACCAGCTCTTCAATCTCTCAGAAGATAACGATGTCATGAGAGCCATTGCTGCAATAGAAACCATGATGGGTTCCCATGGTCTTTCCTTAGGGTCAGAGCCAACTGACCAGCATCCAATGCCCAGTGAGTCATAGTGGACATAGTCAAATACCTTTAGTCAAATATCTTCTTCCTATATCATCATAGGACCATCAAATGCCTTGGAGCGTCATTGGAAGACTTCTTTTTGGGACACAGAAAACTTACCATCTCCCAAATGTCACAAGGTTGGTCACTCATTTAATTCCCTTGATGTGACTAATCACCCTCCAGATCTCCAAGAAGGAAAAATAAGCAGCCTCATGTTTTCTCAACTTGGAAGCCCACGTCAGTGGAGAAGAGGACAAAACATCAGAAAAAGAATGAAATGGTATGTCATTGCTATACAATGTGCTTGTATTTTCACCAACACATTTTAGATTTCTTCATTGTTTCCAATAGGGAGGGTGAATTGAGTGCAGGACCCAGTTCCCTGCCTCACAAGTCTTATATTTATCCTGTTCCAGGTCCATCTAGATATGCTCAAGTGATCAATGCAATGTCACAATGCTATGAAATTGATGAAGAGCTGGAGTCTCTTCTATTGGGATCCAAAAAAGACATCAATTTTGAGGTGCTGGATGATATTAGTCTGTGGATGACAATTAGTGACTGGCTGAGCGGTGCACTCAACTTCAAAACCCTCATGTACAAGCTGGATTTTCAGCACAGCAAATGTGCAGAAATAGGTTATTGAGAGGATTGGATCTCAGAATTAGCCTTTGAGAGCAATTTAAACAAGCGAGAGGAGAAGTTTAAAGTGATCTCATTTTCAGAGCACCATCAAAGGCTTACCACCTACAAAGCAGTCTCTGACCAGCTGCTCCACTTCTCATTACCTGATCCAAGATCTCCACTATACTCTTTTACATCTTCAAATATTGCTGAGCAGGTGTCTTTGGGGCTGATCAAAATTTGGTCAGTTAAAATTGTTCCCAGTGAGTTCCACCTTTGGGATATTCATTTCAGTATCTAACTTCCACTACAAAGCCAACTCCGCTAAGTATCTGGCAAGAGTGTGGAATAATGTGAATTTCAAAGCCTCAATTACAGAAGGACTACCTGGCTGTGTGAGTGTGTACACTCCTGATCCAAAAGTTTTGCTCAGCCATGTTCCCCCCTCTCACATGAATTGCATGCAGAGTTTTACCCTCATGTCCACTGAGAAATGTATATCCATCAACCATATTTTCAGTAAAGTTCATGTCATTCCAGCATGGTGTGTTGTCACGAAATGTGGATGGTACATATAATAATGACCTGGGATACATGATATCCTTCAATGCACAATCCAGCCTTTGTGACATCCTAGTAGCATCAAGAGATCTCCATCCTCGTTAATGGTGCAATAAGGATGACTTGATTGGTGTGGACCTCCATGCTCATTGGATCTTCTCCCTGCAAAGCTATGGGGACACTCGGTCCACTTCTTTGCAAGGTCATCTGACCTTTCAATTCCAAAGCTATTGCTATGTTGCTGGTCTCTTGCTCATTCAGCTACCAAAGATGCAAGTCTGCCCATTCCCCACCTGCCTCAAGGCATCTGGAATAGGCGTTCAGTTAAAATGCTTCATTGAATCTGCCCTACTGTCACAAATAAAGTCTAATTACCCTCTATGGCCCACTGGAATTCTTGCCAATGTGCACCACTTGCAGCATTGTCTGAGCTTTCCCTATATAGTGTGGTTCTAAGACGCCCCATGTAGGGTCCAGCATTGGAACACTGATATATTTCTCCCCATGCCATTAATAAATGAGGTTGCTGCTGTATTCTCAATCAGATCTGACAAGAGTCAAGGTAGGATTAGGTCATCTTAGGGTATTAGAATATGTTACTAAGGCTTTGTTTGGTTATGGTCAGAAGGACTATCTTTGCTCTCAGATTACACTCCAGTCAGCTCTGGATTCTTTGATCAAACTCTAAAAATCTTGTTAGCCCCGTCAGAGTCTACTGAACCTGGTGACCCAGTTTGTAGATCCTTTGATCTGTGTCAACAGTGAAAGGTGCTGATCCAAAAATTCAAGTATCAAGCTGGTTTCAGTTCTCCCTTTCCTGCCACACAGCATTGGAAGTGTTGCATTATCAAATATATTTCCCTCCTTCTCAAGATGTCCAGAAGACCTTACCCTAATGATTGTGCTGATGACCCAGTCCAATTGGCCCTGTCTGAATTTGTGAATGAAGCTGCTTAACTCTATCAAAGAATTGGAGGTAGTAGGAATGATGAACTCAAATTTCTCAAATTCGTTCTAGCCGGTCAACAGGGTTTATAGCTAGAGGATCAGGATTCCATCACCCTCAACATCATTCAGGGCCAACCAGATATCCAAAACCTCACCACCACTTGCAATTTTGACTCATTGATTGGAACCACCAAAACACTCTCCTACCATGTCCCTCTCACAGTCTGGCCTGTACCCTCCTTTAAGGATATGCTCACTGCAAACAATCACATCAATTCTCTTGCCATCAATTCATATATAAGTGGCTGATTCTGTAAGTTCAGTCATATACATATTTTGATTCTTTTTTGAGCAGAATAATCCTGTTTATATTCCCATGTACTCCATCCCAAATGTAGCCCTTGGAAAGGTTGCAAATCAATTTGCCATCCATGTCTTTTTTCCTCAGATGTGTCAGAGAGCAGAGTCAAAGAAGATCCTCACCAGAGATCTAGAGTCCATATATGACCAGTATCTTCATCCCCTCATCCTATGTACATCTCATGCTGAATCAAGCAACTCATTGGTCAAGAGACTACAAATCTGCAGTAGAAATCAGCTGGGATCATGGGGGTCATCTCCATTTCTCCTCTTTCAACATTCCCTCACATCTTCTGGATGAATTCTTTCACTTGTATTTGGAGTGGATTCAAACACTCTGTCCCTACTTCCAGGATGCCTACTTTGGTCATGAACTGCATGGTTGGAAGGCAGCAACTATTCACAATCTAGAGGATAATGGAGAAGAGAACAGGCAAGATGGTCAGCATGGCCCTATCTACAAGCATGTGAATGCTTTGGAGGACCTCACTAGAGTGCTGGTTATGGAGTCAATCAACCAGGAATAGTGGTTGGTCGACATCGGTTTGGAATTCAAAATTCCCGGAAAGGTTATTATGTAGCAAACCTGAGGTCACTTGGCCCTCATTCACTTTCTTCTACCAGATCTTGATAATACAATAGAGGTCCTTGGTGATAAAAGACATTTCTTTGTTGACAATCAAATGTATCTCGAGAATATTGCCAGTTTCCACTGGATCCCACATGGATGCTCAGACATTATCTACTATATCCAAGCTTATACTACTGAAAAGGCTGTTTCCTATCAGCTCCACCAAGACATCTTTTCCCAAAGAAAGCCCTTGGAGTTGCTCACTGATCATGTCTGCCAAAAGCTCAAGAGAGATCTCAAGCAATAGAGTGACATCCTTTATGCTTGCATTGGTGATGCTGAAAGAAGGGAAGAAAGATCTAGACCTCAAAAAGGCTATGCAAGGCTGGAAGTCTGAGCTTCCCTGGTCCATGCACATAAAGTGTTGACCAGATTCCCTCAGTGCCTGGTTAATCAAACCATGGTCCAAATCTCAGCCAAGCATTGTTTAATAAACTACATGCCTTTTATCCAGAATCTGAAACAGTTAGTAATTTTAAGTCATTACTCTTTCCTGCAGGTATTTCAAGTTCCTTCGTCTTGCTGTGATCCATGTCCTGATCTGTAATTTTGCTGTCACCCCTCTAAAGAATCGCTCTTCTAAGAGCACTCTTGCTCTGGGTGCCATGGCCATCTGGATTCTCAATGGTACACATCACACTTCAGACTATTGTTTGCATGAGTTGGCCAAGTTGGTATGTCTTGAGGTCCTTCAAGATCCAAATGCTGATCCTGAGGATCCAAATGCATCCACTCAACCCCTCATATATGAAGCTGGAGTATATTTCCTATGTGATGTGGTATGGATACAGCCACACATGTCTACTACATGCCATTTTTCAAGACCTATGAAGCACATGTGATCCCTCAGGCATATCAAAAGGGCACAATGAATGAGCTTTGTCACATGATAGTTGGAGTTGCCGTGCTTCAGCCTGCCCACCGACCAGCCCATGTCCAAAGAATCAACAATCATACCTCAAACCAGACCATCAATGTTCATTCTGTTATGAATGGTATATTCTCGTACTCCTATGTTCATTGGACTTAACATTTTCCATGTATAACAACAGATAATCTTATCTTTTATCTTATCTTGCTATCACCTGCCCTTATCTCATGCATCATAGTCATCCCACCTCTTCACTCCATTTCACACATG
This sequence comes from Boletus coccyginus, assembly GCA_025782845.1. Lineage (NCBI taxonomy): Eukaryota > Fungi > Basidiomycota > Agaricomycetes > Boletales > Boletaceae > Boletus > Boletus coccyginus. The sequence continues at coordinate 230,523 of JAHZSR010000037.1, read as the reverse complement.
AGACTTCTCATCTTCCCTGTTTCACATCTTTATGTTTCACCTTTTCATGGAAGCATTTGATCACGCTTCCATTCCATTCCCTTGATACACATGTTTCACATATGTTATGCTTCCCTTCCATTCTGCCACACTGCATGTTGGCCTCACATGTTTTACTTCCATTTCACCCTATGCCCTTTTCCCCTTTCATTCTCAGATTGTTAGATATGTCTACAATATATACATACAGTACCTCCAGTAGATACTTAAGGCTCGATGCCACCACCAGAGAACTCCAGTCTAGTTCTCTTGGTGTTTCCCCTAAGCACTATAAGAAGGACTCATACTTGGCCTGACAAGCCTACTCTCATATTGCTCTCCATCCAGTCCAAGTTACTTTTGGCAACCTAAGGGACCTACACTCTAGGGTTGTTTTATTAGAACTAGACTCCTTATCCACCCTTACCTTTCCAACCTCGACGTGACTTTATTCTCATGTGACACAAGTGCGTCATCATGAAGTAGGATTGCTCACACCTAGCTTATGGTAGAGCTAGTGCCGATTACTTTTCATCATTCCCTTCTCTTTTTCCCATCCACTTCAGGTCCATCCAGCCCACCTAACCCCTTGTATGCAGCCTTGACAAAAGTAGCCAGACCTAGTACTGACAAAATAGCAGACACTTTAGAGTGTACAGCCTTGCCAGTGGAATTAGAAGGCCTACAGGGCATGGAAGAGACCCCACCACCATCACCATGTTTACTCTCTGCAGCAATGCAATTCTTAAGGCTTCTAGAAGTGGACTTACAACTGTCTGACTTTCACTATGCATCAGATGACAAGATAGACAGAGCAGTAATAGTTGCCCTTGCCCTCCACAGCGAAAGTATCCCAGTACTCAGAGGCAGATGATCTATCCATAGATCTGAACAACCTCATATCCAGCCCAAGGGACGATACCTTAGCTGTCCACTCTCGACCCTCGCTCCAAGAAGTATCTCGTCTGTTTCACTCTGAAGAAGAACTGCAATTTGGAGAAGTAAGAGAGCTATTACCCCTAAGTCTCCTTACCCCATCATCACCTGTGGAATCTAGCTGCAAAAGGAAGGAACATGATGAAGAACCAGAGGAAGTAGTACCAGAATTAAAGAAGCCAGTTAAAAGGAAGAAAAAAGTTTACCCACAAATCCGCAAGGCTAAAGGCGGAGAACCCATGGACTTTACATGAATCGAATTACGAGCTCCTAAGTCTTTATGAAAACCAGAACACTACCATACCAAGTAGAGAACTCCTCCCATTTCCATCATGTCTGCAAATATCAATCAGATTTTGAATAACAGAACCATCTTGTGGAAAAATAAGATCATAGCTATTCTCCAGGAATTCAATGATCAGATGGTAGATATCAACAACCTCAACAATGAAATAACCATACTCACAAACAATAACAACTGCTTAATGACAGAAGTATGTAACAGTGCTCTCCACAGCAAGAGCTGGAGCAGCAGCAGCAGCAGCAGCAGGAACATCAAGGTGAGTGGAAGTATTTGCAGACCCAGGAGAGTACGATAGGTCAAAAGCAAAGTTTGAAGAATGGTGGGCCAAAATAAAAGCATGGCTCTCAGTAAATTTGGGCACCATCACCCCTAACTCCTATGAGGCAATTGTCTCTATTCTCTCATGATTAAAAGGAGCTAAGGCAGGCAGCTTCGCCCAAACAAGACTAGCCCAGGGAAGGTAGTATGACTGGCCAACTCTGGTAGATGAACTAGAAGGGCTCTTTAGGAGCACCAATCAAAAAGACTGGGTATGTGCCCAGTTAAGCAAATGTTACCAAAGAGACAGACTCACGGATGATTTCATCATCTGATAGGAAGCACTATACCAACAAGCAAGTATCAACCCCTCGCATGCATGTGAATTACTTGAAAAGAACACACGTGGGTCTATCATAACCCAAATATTCAGAGAAGGCAATCACCGAATCTCTCCTGCCCTCTATCTCCAAGAGATTAGAAGGGTCGGCATAGCACAAGAGTTTCTTGATTTCATCAGGGGCAGAACTCAGAAATGTATTTCAGCACCACAAAGAAAAGATCCAAATGCCATGGATATCACAGCTACTACCAAGGGCTGCAAGAAAGGAGACAGCCGACAAGTATGTGAAGCAAATATGTCCTGGGATGATGGAAAAAGCACTGCAAGCAGTGATGATGAACACAAGGTCCACAAGATCTCAAAAGGAAAAGAAAAGACACAGGACTTTTCAGAGTCCATCAAAGGTATGAATTTCAAAGAGGCTACCACCTGGTTTAAGGATCAGGAGGCTATCTGAAAGAAGTCAGGAAAAGCCTAAACCCAAGGAACTTATCTGGGTGTTCTGAAGGTTCTTTCTCCAATAAGTATTCTCCTCTTCTGATTGAGGAGTCTGATGATGATGATTCAGCCGGATCTTCTACATCTACCTACACATCAGGGGAGTCTCCTAGTGAGCTTGGCAGGGACATTAAACCTGTGCTTAATTCCTCTAAAACAAAGAAAGGAAAGCTGTTGAAATCTCATTCTTCAGTTACCTTCTCCCTCTCCAAAATCCCAGAAGAAGCTTTTGTATGTAACATTAACCTAATAAGGGAAATCACATTGGCGATCACAATCACACCCCTATCTATACATCATGTCCTTTCAAAAGTCAATGCCCTGCTTGACAGTGGCGCAAATGCAATCTTTATTGACAGATCTTGGGCAGAGAGCTTGAAACTTCTGCTCAATAAATTAAGACATGCCATTCCAATATACAATGTGGATGGAACTAAGAACTCTGCCAGTAACATCACACACTCAGTGGATTTAATGATAGAGTACCAGGGCCACTGTGAAAAGGTTACAGCCAAAGTAATGGACCTTGGAAAGAATGCTCTTATCCTCGGATTCTCCTGGCTTAAATGCCACAACCCGCAAATAGATTGGGTCAAGGGTACAGTATGAATGACATGTTGCCCAAGGCACTGTCACGCTCTCCAAGACAAACCTGTCTTTGTCTGAATGATCAAGAAAGAAGAAGAGAACATCCAATATCAAGTACATGTAACTATCCGTGCCTTAGAGGGAAAGAAAAAGATGGAAGAAACTGCAGAGCAACTCATTCCCCCATAATATCATGATTATCTAAAGGTGTTCAGCAAAGCCAAATCTGAAAGAATGCCAATAAGAAAACCATGGAATCATGCCATCAACCTAAAAGATACATTTGAACCCAAGAAAGGTCATATTATTCCTTTATTCACACAAGAACAGGAGGAAGTTGCTATTTTTCTAGATGATCAGCTGGCTAAAGGATATATCTGTCCCTCCAAATCCCCTCAAACCTCACTGGTATTCTTCATCCCTAAGAAAAATGGCAAAGAATGCATGGTACAGGATTATCGCTACCTAAATGAACACATGGTTAAGAACAACTACCCACTGCCCTTAATCTCGCAGCTTGTGGATAAGCTCAAAGGAGCAAAGCTATTTATGAAAATGAATCTCAGATGGGGCTACAACAATATCTGTATTAAAGAAGGTGATGAATGGAAGGCCACTTTCATTTGCTATAAAGGAGTATTCGAACCCCTAGTCATGTACTTTGGGCTAAGCAATCCCCCTGGCACTTTCCAAGCTATGATGAATGAAATCTTTGCTGATATGGAAAACGTAATTGTGGTCTACATCGATGACCTTATGATATTCACCAAGACAGATAATCAAGACGAACACGATAGAATCGTGTGCAAAGTATTGTAGAGGTTAAAAGAAAATGATCTCTTCATCAAACCCGAAAAGTGTTTCTTCTTGAAGAAGGAAGTCAAGTTTCTCAGCATGATGGTTGGCGTCAATGGAATCAGAATGGACGACTCAAAGGTCTGTGCCATCTTGGAATGGCCAGAACTGAAAACAGTCAAAGGAGTCCGAAGTTTCCTCAGCCTTGCCAACTTCTACTGAAGGTTCATCAAGGACTACACTCAGTTCACATGTCCACTAAATGATCTATTAAAGAAGGACAAACCCTTTGCATGGAAAAAAGCACAGCAGAACATGTTTGACATGCTCAAAGAATGTTTCACCAGAGCACCCATGTTGGCTTTCCTGGATATTGATTGTCAATTCTACTTAGAAACTGATGCCTCCGACTATGCCACAGGGGCTGTGTTAAATATATTAAAAGAAGATAAGTGGCACCCAGTTGCCTTTTCCAGTCACAGCATGATGCCTGCTGAGTGCAACTATCCCATTGCCGACAAAGAGATGTTGAGCATTATCAAAGCATTGGAGCTCTGGTGGTACTATCTGGAAGGCTCTCGTCACCAGTTTGAAATCTGGAACAATCGCGCCAACTTGCAATATTTTATGAAGTCTCAAAATCTGAATTGCAGACAAGCCTGATGGTGACAATGGCTCTCACGGTTCAACTACCTATTCATCTACAAGCCCAGAGCCACTAACATTAAAGCCAATGCACTCTCTCAAAGAGAAGATCATGCAGTCAGAATAGAACATGACAATGAAGGAATCACGATGATTCCGCCAGAGCAGATACGAACCATCCCAGTTGCAATCCATGATGAAGGCAAATAAATCCTACATTCTATTAAGAAGAAGATACATGTGCTCAAAGAGAGTGAAGTTAAGAAACTATGTCAGAAGCATGAAGTATGCCATGTTGATGAAGTATTATAAAACCAAGAAGGAAAAGTCTTTGTTCCTGATGATGAATCCATTCACTTATCTATTATGAACACATGTCATGACTCTCCAGTCGCTGGTCACCCTGGTTATGAAAAGACCCTAGAACTTCTCAGGAGAAGCTACTGGTGGCCCAACATGACCATATATGTAAAAGATTATATCGCTCGATGTGATCACTGTGCACACATGAAGGGAGGAAACAAGACCCTGGCAGGTACATTAATCCCCCTCCCTATTCCAGACAGTCCCTGGAAGGACATCTCTGCTGATTTCACTACTGATCTTCCCTCCTCTGGTGGCTTTAACTCCATCCTCGTTGTTGTAGATCAGTTCTCTAAAGAAATCATATTTATCCCAGGCAACAAAACAGCCACAGCACTGGACACTGCTAAATTATATTTGCACCATGTTTGAAAGAACCATGGACTTCCCTGGTTAATTGTATCAGACCGCAGACCACAGTTTGCTTCTCAGGTTATGCAAGATGTCTGCAGATGCCTTGGAATTAAGTCTAAATTATCCACTGCACACCATCCACAAACAGACAGACAAACAGAGTGCATGAATAGAGATCTCCAGCAGTATATCCGGATGTTCTGCATAGAAAAGCAGGAAGAATGATCAGATTGGCTTCCAATCACCCAATTCTCATATAACTCAAAGATCTCGGCATCTTCAAAGAAAACCCCATTCAAAGTCACACGTTTGTATGTCCCCCATATGGGTGTGGAACAACATGTCTCCAAAGCACCAGCTGCTATGGAGTTTGCTGATTTAATGAGGAAGACTTTGGAGGAAACAAGAAATAGTCTAAAGGCTTCCCAAGAGCAAATGAAAGCTCAAGTGGACAAACACAAGTCTGAGGCTCTGCAATATCAGGTCAGAGATAAGGTCTGGTTAGCCATGGACAACCTGCACTTGACGTGCCAATCTAAGAGGTTAACAGAATGGTGGCTAGGCCCTTTTCCTATTTTGGAACTCATGGGCCCCAATGCGGTTAAGGTTAGACTTCCCAGGGGCATGAAAATCCATAACATTGTGAACATCTCTCAGGTCAAACTCTACAAGGAATGGCTGCCTGATCAGCCTGTTGTCTGGCCTGGCCCGGTTGATCTTACCAAAGATCATGAAGAAGTTCATGAAGTAGATCATTTGGTTGATTCTCCATTGAAGGGACACTGTCTCAAATATCTGGTACATTGGAAAGGCTTTGAAGAGACAGATCATACATGGGAACCACTTGGGAATCTTTCCAGCACTCAGGACACCATCCATGAATTCCATATTCTCCACCTGAATGCCCCATGAAAACTGTCTATGGCCTTCGTCCAGTTTGAGAAATTATTTAACCCATATGTGAATTATACCGAGTGCAAATCACCACTCTTGAATCACCTGGAAGTTGATCCCTAGAAGGGGGGTAGTGTTATGAATGATATATTCTTATACCTCTATGTTTGTTAAACTTAACATTTTCCACATATAATAACAGACAATCTTATCTTTTATCTTATCTCACTATCACTTGCCCTTATTTTGTGCATCATAGTCATCTCACCTCTTCACTCCATTTCATGCACAAGACTTCTCATCTTCCCCGTTTCACATCTTCATATTTCACCTTTTTACAGAAGCATTTGATCACACTTCCATTCCATTCCCTTGATACACATGTTTCACATATGTTATGCTTCCCTTCCATTCTGCCACACTGTGTGTTGACCTCACATGTTTCACTTTTATTTCGTCCTATGTCCTTTCTCCTTTCATTCTCAGATTGTTACATACTACATCCACAACATGTACATACATACCTCCAATAGGTACTTAAGGCTCGATGCCACCACCAGAGAACTCCAGTCTAGTTCTCTTGGTGTTTCCCCTAAGCACTATAAAAAGGACTTATACTTGGCCTGACAAGCTTACTCTCATATTGCTCTCCATCCAGTCCAAGTTACTTTTGGCAACCTAAAGGAGCTACACTCTAGGGTTGTTTCGCATTCCATCAGATCTCAAGACCAACCTCTTTCTGAGATTGGCCACTCCCTTGATCCTTTGCCTTTTTCTGATCCTGAGCATCTCTATGGTCCAGATATTGACTATTTTCTTCAATATAATGGTGAAAATTGCTAGCTCATTGATCCTGATGATAATCCTGAACAGGAATCTAAGGATCTTCTCAAAAACCGTGTTCAGCTCATCTTGGAGCAAATATTCTATAACATTCTCCAAAAATCTCTAAATTACAAGACTTACAATCAGAGTCCATGGACCAACATCCTACTCATCCTCAGAAAAGAGCTCACTGTTGAAAATCTCTATCTATAACTTAAATTCCCCTTCAAGGCAGTCCAGTATATTCTTTGTACTCCAGAGCAGTGGCTCAAACATTTTGATCACTTCTTTCCTTCCACAGTCCCTACTCAGCCACTGCAAAACTTTAGAAAATGTCACTATTTCAGTTCCTACCTCTCCCTCATACAACAACTACCTCCTCAAAGGCTAACTTGAGTCCATGCTGAACTCTGCAGAAAATTCAATTCTCTCACCTGGGTTCCACATACAGAATCTGACCATATGTGGTGTACCAGAAAAATATATTCTTCCAGATGGCAATCTCTTTCCCAGGGCAGTTTAGAAGGGCCTAAGATTTCCATAAGTTCCTCCATGCATTAGGCTCTTTATGGCCAGCTCAGACTATGCCCACCTCCCAAAGTGGATGAAGTTATACCTCATCCAGGAGAAGAAGACAACAACAATAGTCACAGCAAGAATGATGATGACCAAGATCATGAAGATCAGTTCAGCTCTGATTTGGATTGAGAAACTTACCCTTTGACATTCTAATGTTCTGCTATTCCTCCACCTGCAAATAACTTCCTGGGCTCTGGGACCACCTCTGATTCAGAATTAATTTTGACCACATAGTATTCTCTAGTGTCCATCTTCAGGTTCACATGACCCCTTCTGGAATCACAGAAAGAAGCCTAATTGAAAATATAGCATGTAGTACTTCCTTATATTATTGCATTTAACTTGATATGTCCAGCGCTCGAATGTATAGTGGGGTCCAGGTCAAAGAAAACAGTTGGAAAATGATATATTGTGTGACAGTCCTATGTTTCTCCCACCATTTCTGCCATACTCTTTGATCCCAGTAGCAACTAGAGTAGAGGACGTGCTCGAAAGCCTGACTATCATATACAATTATCCACATAGACTAACACATGAAATCAATAGATGTCCTCAGCACATGCAAGCCCAACTTCAGGCATCTGTCACCCTTCCTCAAGATATTCACTCTTCTTAGGTGAAAATCTGCCACTCATGGTATGTAGGGATGTCTGAATCTCCTCTAATTTTCTGAATTCATTCTGTGATATTTCAAATGAGGGCTAGAGTTTCAGAGACATGCATGCCAGTTCCTACAACCAGCACTAGGTCAATCCTTCTCTCTCAACAGGTATTCTTCCTGTAATTCAGCAACATGCCAATCATTTGATTAGTTTGGCCATCCAGCAGCACATTGGAGATCATCCTTGGAATAGTCTGCACTTGCTTTCCTGTGCCTCTTCTCTGCTGTTGTACTGCCTGACAGCTGCTGCAGAGGAGAAAGATGTTATTCATAACTTAGTTCCTATTTGTGCTGTTTCTTCTCCTCTACCACATGACAACACAGGCAGTATAGGTACTGCAGACTTCCATGCCACAGGATGCATTTCCATGACTACAGCTTGTTTTCTGTGTACTTCTGATGATACATGGACAAGCCTGCCTTGCATTCTATGCCACCAATAATCTGTGTATGCATATGCACCAACGTCCCATATTTGTCCAATTTTTTTGCCAGTTCTTGAAATGTAGTTGGCTTGCTCTTGTCAGTCCTTTGAGCTATACTGGTGATAAATCATCCAAACAATGCATGCTGATTCCCATCTTGTAAGCCATGGCATCACCCCTTGATACCAATACTCCCAACACACTATCTCATTGGATCACTCCCCTTACTTACAAAAATCTTGAACATGTCCTTCAGCTTTCTCTTAGCCAGCTTTGGAACTCCAGAGATCTTTTACCCCTAAACTACAGGGTACTAAGTTCTGACCTCAGAACTACCTTTCAGGTATTGCTTTCAGAATCCTGTACTAGTTCTTGGCTTAATCTCATCTCTGGTCTTTTTGGAGCCATATACTAATGCAGTAAATATGATATGTAAATGTATTGTAGGGGGGATTGAAAAGGTGTAGGAGAAAGTGACCCTTTTGGAAGGACCTGGGAAATTTCTGGAACAAGGATTTGAAACAATGCTTCTGGTGGCTCTGAAGGCATCAGAATGCCAGAAAGAAAATAGCCTAATCTGATGGCACAATATTTGAAACTGGAATGGACTTGACCTAGTATAGCTCAAGTTGTATTCAAGGAAAATACAAAACAAATATCAAGATATTATATGTCAAGCTAGTACTGGAACTGGAACTGGAACATAAACAAGTCAAGTTTTCACTTGCCCGACCAGGCTATATTTTCATATATGATGTTCATACAATCCTTCAAGAAATTCAAATGCAAATTTAACTTCTTGTTACCTTTCCCCAAAGCCTGTACTCTCTTCAGGTGGAACCTGACCACATTAAATCCTTTCCTATGCTTCACCATGCATATGGCCATCTCAAGGATATGCAATGCTTCCATGATCTCTGATTCACCTGTGGCAACATCATAGATATGTTGCAAATGGCAGTCAAGCAGTTGGCTACCAGAATCCATGATATAGTAACATTTTGACATCTCTACATTCTGATTTAACCAAAGCTCCATGGACTGAATGGAGTTGAATTACTAATTCAGGCTTATGTTCATGTCACATTACAGGCCATGCTACCTTGTCAGGATTTAAAGGATGTGGTTTCCTGTTGATCATTTCCTCTTCTTTTTCCAATGCATCTAGCATGGCAGTGGCAATGATCTGGCAATCAGCTTGGATCCATAAATCAAACATGGATTGTCATTTGTTTTTTTGCTTGAAATCAAGGTTGAAATAGACCACCAAGGGAGAAACATCTGATGATGTTTAGTTTTCCCAGACCAGCTTGGTAAAGTTCCAAATCATTCTTTGGATTCCTATTACCTACATGCCTGTTCCAACCACAAGCAATAGATCTATTGGCTGAGCTCCAGAAAGGTCTTGCATCTGAAACTCCGCAATACCCTGGAAATCAGGATGTTCTTGATGATATGACACCATGTCTGAAATCATGACGAGGATCAACTGCACCCACTTCCCTGCTTTCCTCCTGACATTCTCTTCTTTCTTGCAACTGCTGCAAGAGGGAAATATTCCATGCATGAGTTTGTCCTGGTGTACTGTAGCTTCATTGGCTCTACTGCATGACAAGACTGGCTATAAATATACTGAAGACTTCCATATAAGGGGATACATTTTGAGGATTGGAGATCATCTGAAGCCTGAGGACAAGACCAGTGATATATTGACATGCCTGCTTTGAGTTTCAGGCCATCGATGTTTTATATATATACCTGGACTAAAGTACTCCAATTGTTCAGGGTTTTCAGAAGCTTGTGAAATAGAGTAGGCTGGCTGTCCTCTATCTTTCACACTAAATTGGTGCAGAACTAAGCAAACAATGATCTTAGACTCTCATCCTATATATAAAACAAGGTCAAAGTTTCTATAAAAGCTGGAATTAAGCCACTACACTTGCCGTGATCATTGAAAGTTGAAACATGTCCTTTAACTTGCTTTGTACTAGCTCTGGAATTCCTGGTATCTCTTGTTTGCTTCTAAAATCAGGTATTCCAGCTGCCATAGAAATCCCCACCCCTACAAGAGTGTCCATGTCAGGATAAATGCACTTGAGATCCTGGGTTAGGATCGGATGCTTGCCACATATGAAAATGATTCCTTTTGCATTCAATAAGACTAACAACAAGGACTAATATGTGTGTCTTCTGTAGTGAGATCTGAGCACTGGATCATGTGCATGAGCATATTTTAGAGGTTTAACAGTTGAGACGAAAGCAGGAAAAAAAAAAAGCCAGGGGGTGTGGATAAGTGATTAGGGATTATTACATAAACACTACAAGCCCCAGACTGTTCACATGACTTGATTGTACTGCCATGACCATGTGCAGGAACTTTGATAGTTATTGATCAATTGATCAAGGGCACTCTCTTAACTGCTTTCTCACATTTGTTTCTTTTCAAACATAACATTGATATATGGTTCTTGGGTGTGTTCTGCAACCCAGCCACTCAGAACCTGTGGTTTTGGAGTGTAACTGGGCATACATTTCTAGCTTTGAATTGTAATCTATGGGATCATGTCCAGTGCCTTGTACATAAGCCAACCATTTAATGGAACTGTCACTCCTGAGTAAATGAGTAAGTGAGAGTATGGTGGCACAGCGTACCAATGAATTGACAGACCAGAACAATCTCTTCTGAGGCCCTGCCTCTGTGTAGGTTTGTGAACTTGACCAGGCTCACTATATACTACATTAAATTATGCTCCTGACATCAATGTTCCAATGTTCCACATGTATGTATGTATGTGCATTACTAGTCAAGGGAATGGAGGGCAGTTGAGGCTGATCATAAACTGACTATATTTCCTGCTGTGCCAACTCTGGTGAAAAAGAGTTAAAGGGTGCAAAAAGTGCAAGTTGACTAACTGATAGGCTAAAAAAATATTGATCCAATGGCTTCTCCTAATCAAGAAACATGTTTTATCCAACCACCCTTCTGACATTCTAAATTCAGAAGCTTTAGAAAGACTCAAGTCTTGTTTAATTTTTATTATTATTATCTTGATGCTTATAATACAAAAATAGCATGTTTTCTACCCTCTTAAAAGTAAAATAATTTAAAGGCAAGCCCAAGGACCTTTGTAGAGGATCCCTATGGAAGGAAGCACTTCTGGTCTGGTTTTGACCTTGCAATCCCTACACTGCAGATCATTCAAGGTCCAGTAATGAATAAAAAGGCATGCTTCACTTCTTGATCACTTGTAAGAGTATTACTTTACCTTTTCAGAATCTTCATTTTCTTAACACTTCTCTGGATGCAACAAAGGGAAGGAATAACAGCAACTACCCTAGGCCTCTTGGCTGTGCTGTGGTTCCATTACTCACCAAAAAAGCTCAAAATCACACAACATAAGTGGGTTCAACCCCTTTTGTATTTCCTTCAGTACTTGAGGTCTGAAAACAACCCTTTTGAAAAAACTCCCAGCAATTGCACACCAGAGCCACAATATGCAAAGTGATATTTGCTTAAAGCTTTTGACTTCCTCAATCAGGAAAAAAAATATAGTGAGTCCAATATCCCATAATTCCACAGTCATTCTGAGACTGTAACAACTGCCAACTTGTTCCTATGCTTGATGCATTCAATTTTTTTATTTTTCACTTCCCTCAAGGGTAGATTTCCTTATCAGGCACTCTGGACATGTGCCATTCCTTCATCAAGCACACAGGTCAGGTGCTACTCCTTATCAGACACCCTGAACAGGTGCAATATTCTTATCAACTGCACTGGACATGCATAATCAAGCTATCTATATACCAGAGTGCAATCAACTCACATTAGATATGTGATAACTCTTTATCTCAAGATTGCTCGCAATCTCTATCTAATCTCTAGGATGGTCTGGACCACCCTCCTATGTTTCACCTCTTCACCATGTCACCATGTCACCTCTTCACACCTTTACCATATCACAGGATACCCCTCCAGCCCTTCACATCTTCACCTCTTCACCTCTTCACCTCCTCACCTCTTCATCTCCTCACCTCTTCATCTCCTCACCTCTTCATCTCCTCATCTCCTCACCTCTCCACCCTGTGGTATGGCTATGTCTCTGCTTCTGATCATATATTATTCTTCCATTCCTGATGCATGCATCATCCTCATGCCTTTCATGTCCTGCCACATCCATGCTCCTTCATTTATGATCATTCATCAATCTATGATCTCTGCCACACCCTCATGGTCAGGGTTATGCTTCCATTTCATTATTTACATCCCTCCTCCTTATGTTCATGCTTCTTTTCATGTTTTCCCCTCATGTCATGCTTCCATTCCATGGCTGTACTGATACATGTGTTGTACATATGTTCAGGGACTTATTAATCTATAGATCTATGTATAACATGTACATATATTTATGTAGTATATAAAGCTCCCAAGCAGTGGCCAAGATTCCCCAGTCTTGCCCTTCTTGAAGTTTTCCCTTCTGCTCCTTAGGCTGACTCACTCCCCCCCTCTCTCTCTTTATATGGGTTGATTCCCCAAACCTATGTCACTAAGAAGTTAGCTTTCAAGTCTATTCAAGAGCATCAGCCTTAGCAAAGAGCTCTAGGTTGTTTCAGAGACCATGGCTCTTGGCTCCAAAAGGACTTACCTGTATTCTCCAAAGAATCATGCATTACACCTTGCATGCATTTCATGGAAGTATAATTATACTTATGCACAAAATAGTAGTAATACTGGTCTTAGATGGTAGCTAAAGCTATGAACATGTGCTATAGAACATCGTTCATGTTAGGAAAGACAGGATCTGGAACCTCATGCACCAAGGCAGGTATCATGAGCTTCTCATCACCAGCTGAGTAATATGGCCCCTGAGAGTCAACAAACCTTTGGGCACTTGTGATACTGAGGTTCATGAACTTGAGAAGAGCCTTTGCATACTGTTCTGCAAAGGCGAGCTCGCCACGCTCCTCTTGAGCCAACTCTAAAGGATCCTTAGGATCTGGTTGGTTCTGTCAATGGTGTGCATGATCGAGGATGATAAGCACAAGGCTGACCAGACTTTCTTTCCTGATCATTCCTAAGGTATTGTGTATGAGGGATGTTATATGGAAGGTCCTTGACTTGGACTCACATGGTTCCGATTGGTAGTATAGTGCAATTATCATCCAACACAAGGTACAGAATGAGCCTGGGCATTTGTCATTTGTGAGTGAGCTCTCCTCATCTATAGGAATCATGGAAAGACCTGCTGACCTGCATCAAAATGTTTGGATGCCGATACATAGTTATTATATATGTGATGCTAGACATTTGATCCGAGATTTGAGTTTTCACTATATTCCCACGGTCCAAGTGCTTAGATAATTGAGGGACATATATATCATAGTGTCTAATATACACCTCTATTTTTCCTTATTTGTTCATTCACAAGTTGTGGAGAAACAAAATGATTTCTCCCAACATACTTCTATTACTACCTACAAGTATATAGCAAATCATTTTCTTAATATCTCTTTTACCCTTAAGTACTTAGCCAAGTGTCAGAGAAACAAATGGAGCATGTGACCTCAGTTGCGAATCACCTGACTAAGATCATGTGACCTTGCACAGCATGAGTCATAATAAATCATAATGAGTCAAAGTGAGTCAAAGTGAGTCATATGAGGACTAACCAAAGCACTGCCCCTAGACTAGTAGAATCATCATGTAACCTGCACAGCATGAGTCATTGCTAAGCCAAAGGCTATTTTTAGCTCAGTGCAAGTCATTTTTTGAGTCAATATGAGTCAGTATGAGTTAGTATTAGTCATATCTTGGCACAGCCACCTTGGAACCAAAGGTAGCACAGCCATATGTAAATTACTATATAAGGAGCATGATTCAGCCCCATTTGGCAGGTTCCCTCTTTTAGAAAAAGATTTTTACTTGAGTAAATCTCAACCAACAAGTACTCACAAGTATACCCCTCTACAAACAGATAGTGAGGCTGTGTAGAGAAGTTCCCATGCGATAAATAGAGCTACTTAGACCCATAGTTAGGAGTATACTGAATTCCTTAGGATAGGGACAGTTAGGACACCTTTAAGGAGAAAACCCCAGAGCAGGCAACTAAAGAGAATAGATCCCTGGCTAGTAGGGAGACCTAATAGTTTAATAGCACCTTAGGAAAGGGTTTTAGTCAAGTATTTAAGCTGATTGCCAACTTCTTAGTGCAGAATAGAATCAGTTTAGGAAAAGCTATTCTGTGTGATTAAGAGATGTTTGTGAATCACTAGCAAGAGTAAAGCATATTAATGCTACCTACCCAATTGAGCATTCCTATTTGATTGGAGCTAATTGGAAGTTATTGAGAGTGCATCTTAGGAAAGTAATCCTAATCGCTACAAAATACATACCTTTCTAGCAACTCAAGAGTTGTTTAGATCATTTCCCCAACTATCCATTGTACATTTTGTACACCATCTCAACTAAAAGCCAGATCCTCAAATGTATTGCTAAAAGCAATCCCCCTCAACCTCATTGAAGATTGATGAACAAATCACATGCCTGATAGTCAACCCTTTTCTAGGAGTCAATACTTGTTTTTAGTACCAATTCGACCAGGGAAGAGTACTTTCTTCACCTTGCTTCAGATTTACTATCTGTGGAGATAAGATTGGTTGTTTGGTAATCATTTTCTTAGTGTTTTTACTGATCTTATCTAGAAAGCAGACATCGTTCAGGTCAAATACATTGCTTTATAGTGGTAGAAGTAGTCACCACTGAAGATCGATGCAACTGGGGTAAACATCATGCAGGAATATTGGGGCTTGGAACCTAATGGTGCACATATATGTTAGTACATTCATTTTCAGACAAGAGAAATAAAAGAAGGAGAACAAATAGTAAAATCAGCTCAATGTACATTATGTCACTCTCCTCTAGGCATATCATGATGATGTCAGCATTGGCATACTTTCCTTCCTCTGAAGGGTCCATGGCTATTTTGAAAGCCTCAAACAAGCCTTGCAACAAGCTGGAGCAATTTCTTCATTTTAGTCACATGACTGCCTACACCTTGGCACCTGTGTTACCCACCACATATGTACACAGTCCACAGCAATCGTGGTGCAGGAAAGTCATGTATCCCAGGTGAGTTAATAGCCTTTACCCTTGTGAGCTCCACATTATGGACCGAATTACCCTTGGTCCTCCTTTATCAACTTCCATAGCTTGTTCTTTGTTCCTATTTTTAGCACCTTGATTGATCCACAGGTGCATAGTATGATTCCAGGCAGTGGTTGAGTCAAAGATAGGTATTGCCCAGAAAGGTGGGCATGAGTCCATGTCTTTTTCATCCAGGAAGTTATCACAGACTGTTGGGTCTTCCATCTTGTCAATGAATTCCTCCAATGTTGTAGTTCTGTGGGCCGAAGTCACTGCTGGATCTTCCTGGCCAGCTGTGAACAAAGTACCATCTAACCACTGAGATCTATGCCCAAGGTCCCCATATCACAACTTTATTGACACCTTCGAAAACCTTAGCCTGACCTGTGACATACACTTTTATATGACAACTGATGTGCTTTTAGCCACGTAAAATGTAATTTGGTCCAATTTCAAGCCTGTTCTGTGACTTCTGCATTGTGGTCCCCTGGAGCCTGTAGTACTGGATCCAGTTTGAGCACCACCACCAAGTCCTCAACTTGGAATGCATCAGGCTCTAGGCCACATACATCAGAACCACAACACTCCACAGAAGGGCAGCTCATGAGGTTGTTCACTGCCAATCTTTCTCTGTTCTATTAGGTATGGGTCAGAAATTAATATAGCATTGGTGGAACTTGCACTCACAATCAAACAATCTTTTCCTGTGAATGGAATGTGTGTCTTGAAATCTGCATCCCACTGAATCCTCTCTGTGTGTTCCAGGAACTCCACCAAAGAATTCATGAATCTTGACTGAAATCCAATATAAGATTAGAATATTGCATTACAAACATATGTATAGGGTTATTTCCATCAAACACCATCTATGAAGGCCCTGCAGTGACACATGGACGTTCTGTCAGATCCATCAGCCATTGCACATGCTGGACCTGTTGCCACATACTATGTCTTATCCCATCCTCCCCATCTCCTTCTGCACTTTCATTTCTGTTCCTTTTTATATATAAATCAATTACCAAACACAAATTGGAATGCATGAGCTAAGAACTCACTATGGAGGGAAGAAAGCATGACAACATTCAGCTTCCTACTATTGAATGTCCATCTAAAATGCGCCAGTAGATCTTTAACACTAGTGAAGGAACATGATTGGATGACTTGCCCCTGGCTCATTCACTTCCAGTATGATACCCCTCCTACTGTGAAGGAGATGATTGTCGAGTTGCCATTTGGATGGCAAGTTAAGGATTTCATGACAGTGACAGTGAACTTTCTCCAACAGTTTGCATGATAAACCTCAAAGATCCTAGACATGAAATTGAACAAGAAATCTCCAACTGAGGGTGTCAGTGGTGACAGGCTGCCATTCAAGACATATAGAGTCACTGCGATATCATCCACCCCTGGGATGTTCAGGTAAAACACCTTGCTCTTGTCTGCAAGGCATTCTTCTAATATGAGGTCCATCAAAGTCTGAGCTAATGGTTGCGTTGAGGTTGAATTCATTTGTGTGTGTCGAGCAATGGGCCTCCGGCTTCTTACATTATATGTCAGGGTCATCCACAAGTGGACTCCACAGCCTGAGTGAACAAAAGCCTGCAGGCAATTGTTTTTGGCATCACTGCCACACCATCCATCCATTCTAACATCTTTTATTCACAGGAGCTACTGGCAGCTAGCCACCCACATGATCTCATGTGCCATGTCATGACTGATATAGTAGTAGAGGGTCTATGGGTCATGTTACAGGTTTCATTTCCATAGTCCTCTGGGCACTCCTGGACCTGCAAGTTTCATTGTTGTAGTGAACACTATTGCAATATCATAATATGTAGTTGGAGAGAAGAAAGATAGTCTCTAGTTGTGACAAAGTGGCAGTGATGGCAAAGAAAGTTGGAGTTTGCCCATACTTTTCTTTTAGTCATGAGTACCCCAAACCACTTCAGTGATTCTGCCATGTGTTTAGTCCCCCCTCCAGAGAAAAGAACACAGACTGTATCCTTGGTGTCATCCAAACCAGGTGGTAGCATGTTGCAGAGCAGTTCAGGATGTTGTGGAAATACAACAACATCCCCCCTATTAAATCACTGCACATATCCCTTGAGAATGTACCCATGATGTGCACCTCAATGGACAAAGTGATAAATGACCATAGATGACCAGATGAGAGTCAAGTGAAATGGATTCTGTCCGAAATGTGTCACCAACCACATCCAGTATGCTCTCTCCCTAATACAAAGAGTTTGCTAGCATATATTTCAGTTACTTGAGAGGGATGCATTGCAAAGTGATATGGTAGGTCATGCAGGCACGTATGGGGGCAAGCATTGTTGGAGATGTCATTCCCTCAGGGCAAAGTAGCATGCACGAGAATACAGATTAAAGTTATATGCGGTGGGCAGCACGTGAGGCAGAAGAATCTCATTTCAAAGAGCAGCCAGAATCTCCATAGAGTAGATTTTTAGTGTTGCAGTGACATGCACCTACTACTTCCAACACTCCTAAGTTTTGGTACCAGAGCGAATACTAGATGCTGGAGACAATTGATCAGAGCTGAAAGTGTGCCTGTTAGCTTGCTGTCATCCACATAAAACATGCACACACCAAAACTGGAAGAGATGAAAGCCATGAACGAAGGGGAGTCAGGAGAGGCAGAATGGACTGAATTCAATTGGCCAGCACTGAAACAGGATGCCTACCAATAATGGAAGAGATGGAAAGCTCAAGTGCAGGCATATTAAGATAGGAGAATACAACATCTGCTGAAAACTAACATGTCAACTCACCATCAAGACAGCATAGGAGATCTCTTCTACATAGTCAGTGAAAATGCTGAGGATCGTGATGCAATGGGCATTGAGAGTACACATATCTTGAGCTAGTCCCTCTGTCATGGTTGAGTTGTTTTCCTGGCCTGCACACTTGCTCAACATCCTGAGCAAGGACTAATCATGTCATATATCATATACATACCATACAATGTTCATTTTTCACCCCTTCAGCATTACACCTTTTTTTCTAAGTGGTGTCTTCCCATCTTAGATTCTGCTATACTAGTTTTCTCTTTGGTAACAATCAATGTGCCTGTTTTCTGATAGCACCATGGTTTCTAGTAATCCTGGCACCTTTGCTGCCTTACTTAGTATTTCTCCATCTTCCACAATGAATTTGCAGATATCCTTCTCGAGATTCCTCCATTCTGAGGTTAGGTGGATGACACTTGCAATGAGGATATTGTGGCAGATGGTAGTAAAAGCACACTGAAGTTATGTAACTCCTGACTTTGGTGGTTCCTTTATGGACTTGACTCATGAGTTTCCCATGAAAAAAAGAAAAAGGCAAATTACCCTGCTTGCAGGTCTCTTGCCATAGCACCAAACAGAGCGAAAATGAAAATTATCCTTGGACCAAGCATTGAGACTGTGTTTGTCTCTCATAAATGGAAGGCAACTGTGTTGCATACACTGTAGAGACTGGTTTGATAGGGACAACTCCAGACCTGATAATGTAGGGTGCAAGCATTTTGTCTGGTTTGATAAAAACAATTGCAGCTATGACGGTAGAAATTTCCACTAAGAGGGAGTGGTTCTTCAGGATGAAGGATGATGATTATGCCCTGCATGAGACCGCATGGCCACACCTGTGCCATGCTCATCTATACTCATCTATGCTCATCTACAAGCTCTGTTCGACATGTTGAGATCCAAATCTACATTTCATGTCATGAAAATGTGCATACTGATATTATTGTTCCTCTATTTACAATTAATTTTCATCTTGTTCACCTTGTTCTTTCCCATTCAGAAAAGCCCACAAAAAAGGAGGGTATTTTGGGTAGGATAATCTTGTATTTACATCCAACAAAAACCACACAACATCAATCTCTAGTGAAAGCAAGGTTGGGCTGACACTAAGTCAAGTTATGTAATATACTTCATAAACAACATTCTGAACAACATACTTCTCCACCTTCAGGTTCACTCCACCTTTTCAAACCCATACTATAAGTCGTCACACCATAACATAAACTAACCATGTATTTTCACCATATTGAACAACATGTAATCATTGCTATGGCCTGCATCCAGGCTGCACTTGAACTTATTTCTTGAATCATCAAGCCAAAGAAAATATAAGTAATTTGAATATGCAACAACCTGGAGGCTGAGGTGGTAAAAGATCCAACCTTTGATGAATCTTCTTGAATTATAAATATGTCTATGTCACTTTGTTTTCAGGCTCACCTGCCCAAACTCACCATGAGTTCCCCACATTCCAGGCTTCTTGGAAGCCTTGGAGCTATGCTGTTCCACCATTACAGTGGTGGTATGGATATTGATACTCTCCACTTCAATCAGGTCAGCTCAGATGATCCCTTTGTTACTGGGCCAGAGGATGTGGATATACCGGCGGATGCATTTCCTAACCTTGAGGGAGCTGATGCATGGTGGAAAGTGCCACCAGCATCTAGTGAGTGAGTTTTCAGCTTCTCAGACGATTTCAGTAATCCACATGTAGTGGATTTTAGGTTATCTTCCTAGCCTTCAAAGGTTAAAAGAGCAGAAAATACTCTAGGCAGAAATGGTGCAAGTGGTGAGCCTGTGATTAGGCAAGTCGACAGCAGTGCACAAGTAGGGTCATGAAATACAAACCTACCTAGTTCCGAGGTGCCCATGGCCCCTTCAGAAAACACAGGAATAGTCCAAACTATGAAATGTAAGAGACACAGGACAAGAAAAGATAATGAAGAGAAGGTACCTTCATAGAAAAAAAAAAAAAGCAAAGTCAAGCAATTCGTACATAGTAATGAGGAAGATGAAATGGAGGCTGGCCCCTTGACTGGCCTCAAGCTAAAGATTCCAGGCAAAGGCAAGGCAAAGGTACTGTCTCAACTAAAAGTATCAGAAGAGCTTAAGGTTTGTGATGGAAGTCTGCCAATCCAACACAGGAGCACTTAGATAAGGCCCTGTATATTTGCTAGTACCTGATTGGCACTCATGATTATTTGCTCATGTATGATGGTACTTCTGGATGTGATATCACTACTTACATCAACTCCAATTGGAAAGCAGATCTGGATACTTGCCACTTCCAAACAGAATTTTATTTAAAATTGGTGATGGTGTTTTCCTATGGAATTCACACTTACAAAAGATCACAGCACTCTCTTCTACAGAGGCCAAATACATGGCCTTGAGTGATTGCTCTTGCCAGGTCTTATGAGTTAAATAAATGTTTGAGGAATTAGGGTTCTATCTTAAATCCATTCCCATTTGTAGTGGCAATTAGGGTTCTATTTTTATAGCTAACAATTCCATTACCAAACATCACATGAAACATATATCCATTCACTACCATTTTGTATGCAATGCTGTAACCAATCAGCACATAGAGATCTTCTATATTGAAGAAACTAACAATCTTGCTGATATGTTCACCAAGAACCTCAGATATGTCAAATTCGAGCAGTGCTGATCTCAAATTGGTTTAAACATTAGAACCACAGTTGGCAGGACTAACTAGTGATACATATAACTATCACCTAATGCTTACATGATTACCATGTGCTTAGCAAGGGGGAGTGTTGAATGAACTCATATTACATGGTAATAGTTCATTTATAGTAGTTAGTTCACATGTACTTCGTGTAGTATATATAGCTTTTGGACTTAGGCATCTGAGTTCTAATTTACTCTTGATCAGCTACCACTATCATCTTTGAGTTACCACTACAGCAGGTAAGCCAAGTAACTGCATACTATATGCTTCTGACAATACTCACTGGAAACCCATTGTAGGTGCTCATCATATGTGATTTCTTGCTCTGCCAATTTGTCCTCCATTTGGTGCAGACACTTGCTAGCATTCTTGATGTAGTCAGTTCCTTCAAGAGGTACTATAAGAGGCAGATGTTAAAAAAAAGGAGCAAAAGAAGCACAAGAACATGTTTACTCCTATTTCAGATAGATCTCTCTCTGACACCACCCTGATCCTACCTTCCTAGCATGCACTTGATGAACTATGCAAAGGAGATTATATCCTGTTGTATCTTTTCACCAACAAGGGTATCCATGAAGCAGAGGAAGACACCTTTGATGATGAAGATCTCATTCTTGTTTAAACTAACAAGGTCCTGACCTTCCAAACTAGTGCATCCATCAAAGCAAAAAAGTAAAAGATGAAGTGCTCTTCTGGGAAGAATTCAGCCAGGCCAATTATAGAATGCTCAACACCATGTGTCAGCAGGAATGGCTGGCAGACCACTTGCAGATGATCCATGACTTTTGGGTTACCATCAAATCACACAGCTGGTGCCACAGCCCTAGTAAATACTACCAGTGTGCCCTCCTGGTTTACCAAGGGAGAATATGCAAAGACTGGCATAGGACAGTTGGCACAATAAATGCCTTTCACCTGCTTCCTATGGAAGTCAGGACAACCATGCTCCTTTTGGACAAAAGAATTTGGATTCAATGATCCTCGGCATGTTTGGCATACAAACCAGGCAATTGCATTGCTTAGTGTCAGCAACACCCCCCGAACACCACATTGGTCAAATGTTTCAAGTCCACACTATGGTAGACAGAGTGCTAGTAGTCCTAATCCAATGCTATCTACATTCAAATAGCATCCTTGTTATCAGTGAATGCATCGCCATTGTTTTCTTCAAGCGGCTCATTCATGTTTGAAAGAATGGTCTAAGCATGGTCTTGTAGTTGCAATGTGCAAAGCAGGGTGCTGTATACCATCCAAACAGAGTCCTGAGTGACTGATGGACTGCCAATCCTCATGTAGCATTCCTTGATAGCAGCACCAAGAGCTGGAGGGACAAGATCAAAGATGATACATCTGTAAAAAATCAGTATGCTATGGAGTGCTATGTAGTACATATATTAGTACTACATAGACTGAGGTTCTCTACCATCACTACCCATAGTGAGTATAGCAAACCATAGTGATTGATAATATGTGCTACCATAAACTTAGTAGCACTTGATAATAAGAGTAGTAAATCATAATCATTGACAAAGTGTGCTATCAAAGGACATGGTAGCACTACATAGCATGAAGCTACCAGGTCTACTACAACACTGACAACACTACCATTAATCTCATACCACACCTACTCAACACTTTCATCCAACTCCTCAAACATCTTATCCTTGACATCCCATTCCAACTAGGTCTCATTCTCCAATCACCAGCCACTCTGGTCTTCTTCTTCCTCGATCTCTTCGATTTGTTCATTCTCCTGGTCAAATTCCTTGATTGCATCATCAATAAGATCACTGGTGATTGCAATTGCACTGGTGCTCTGTTTGTCATCAACACTTGCACTCGACCTGCACTCAATCAGCTGACAGTATAAATCAATTAATTGGTAATCCTTTCACCTTACCTTTCATTGTTAAAGATCCCTTGTAGAATTTTTGGCAAGATATCTTGCTTCTTCATCTGCTCATCAAAGTAGTCCAGGGTCTTGAGGTATTGCTTGTAGAGCTCTTTGTACTCATCTTCCTTGAAGTGAACAGACTCGCCCTTGCTCATAGCCCACTCGTTAAGCACATATTTGATCTGTTTTTATTTTTGGTTAGTAGCACTCATCCAATCATTGTGTACTCACTGCTGTGAGTGTCAGTATGAATGCAACCTTTGAAAATGGATCATAGTACTCCATCCATTTGATCCCTTCATTGTCCTTCTTCTTGAAGAGGATCTTATTGATAACTTGCTGGATCATGTTGTTCTTATAGATACCAGGGGACGAGGGCAAAGTTCCTAGCCTCAGATATAAATTAGTTCATAGAGTATATGCCAAATGTTAATACTGATGCAGCAAGTGAATGCTGACTTGCACTTCAACTCTGTTACCAGCTTCCAGTTATTCTCCTTGGCGGCTGCCCCATCTCCTAGGTGGAATCTGTATAACAAGGCGATGAATGACTTTGCACTTGATTTGAATTGCCCTTGTAGGTTTGAACCATGTGCAGTGATCTAAAAGATATTGAGTATTTAGCATATTGCCTAATTCAACACTTATGATCTCAATCCTGCTGGAATCTAGCTCTGTGTGTGACAACACTTTGTGATAGTTACAACTGGCATCAAAGGCTTTCCTAACCCAATCAAGCTCCTCACAGGGCTTTGGAAATGAGTTCTCAGTTAGTAAGAGAGTGTGATAGAATTTGATAGCTATTCTGATGACTTGACAATCTTGCGGAGGATAGTCCGCCATCTTTGGCTGATTTTTCACAGATGTGGTCTGTTTGTCCATATTATGACTAGTGGGCTTGGACTCATCTGCTTGGGCAGCTTTCCTGTTATCCGTCACTGTCTTCATGCACTGCATGACCATCTTGCCTGCCAATGGATCACCATCATCACTATGGACAATGCGACACACACACTTTCTCTAGGTGAACAGCAGAGTATCATAGTCTTCTAGATTTTCATCATTAGCATTGTTAGACCTGATGCCATTGGATCTATCATTGATAATAGTCAATGCACCACAATGCTATGTACTTGTTGAATCACTTACTCTGTCTGAGTTTTACCGACAAGTTGAGTGGGTGTACGAACTCTCTTGTGCATAATGGTTTTATTTTGGGTGAGCCCACCTAGCTTTGTTGACTCAGACTGTTGGTCAATTAACATATAAACAAACAATAGATAATATGAAACATACCTGCTGATCCTTTGGCAAAAAGGGTGGGGGTGGGATGTTGCCCTTGCATGCCACAAGCATCCCTGGAGAGGGCAGACTAGTACAAGTCAATGTGGAGGGAAAACCTCCCACAGAATGAGATTCAAACTAGATAGATTAAATTAAAATATGTGCAAAGAATAGCAAGGTATTCACCACTTTGTCTACAACAGACAGCATGTCAGTGGCCATCCTCTGGGCTTGAGATGGCAGTTGGATCTTGAATGGGTTGACTTGAGCTGCTTTTGTGGCTTGATCTTGCTTTTGGGTGCACTCCTCACATTGCTTGGTTTTGACCTGCACATCTTGCTCCTGGTTGGTCTTTTCTTGTTCACAATCATCTGTATATTGTGTGATCATGGCAACAGTTCACTACTGTAATGCAGGCAACAATTCACACCCCTAACTTGCATGGCTTTAAGCTTCACCATTGGACAATGCAAATGGACACCAGGCATAAACATAATGAATTCCTGTGAATAAAAGAGTGGTTAGAGACAAAGAGTTAAAGAATGTAAACTGAAAAGTAGGAGGCCGATGGATAAGACAATTGGTTCTGCTTAAATATGTTAGCTGTAGTAGTCGGATTCACAAATGGATATCTGACCTTGTCCACGTACTGGTTTACCATGCCAAACAACAACCATGGGGACCTGAACTGGGTTCAAGACCGGGAACCAGTAGGACAGCAACCAGAAATGGAGACTTAGTAAATGGTTGTTATTTGGGGTGGTTGATACATGTAGGGTAGACAATGGGGACCTGGTATCATAGTTTGAAATTTGGAAAAAAAAAAAAAAAAAAAAAAAAAAAAAAAAAAACTTACCAACTAGTACAGATCAGCTGTTTGAAAGTTGAGGGCCAAATCATGGTGCAATCTTGGCTTGGGCCTGTAGGTTGAGGTACACAGGATAGAGACCACGGAGACCTGGTACTATAGTTTGGAGGCACACAGGGTAGAGACTATGGGGACCTGGTGTTATAGTTTGGAGTTGTGCAGGGTAGAGACCACAGGAACCTAGTATACATATACTATAGTTTGGAGTTTGAAAGGGCCAGTCATCAGTGAAGGGTCAGTCAGTAATCAATCATTCTGTTCTCATCATATTCTCTCATGTACTGAGCTCACATATTTTTTCTCACTGCCTGTGACAACAAACCATTGAATGCCAAAACACATCTGGCAGTGACAGCAACAACATACCTGCAACTACTGCACATGTGCCTTTCTAACTGCTGGAGAAATGCATAGGTACATCACTCATTCAATACCATGCTGTGGATAGTGGAAAATTGAGACACAGCAAGCACTATGTGTCACTGGGACTAATAACTCAGACAATGAACAAGACATCAATCAAGACATTGACATAGCTGATTTTGATGTTGATCATAATGTTAATGTGCCAGACAGAGCTTCTGATGTTCCAGAGCCTGATGTTTGGGAGGATGAGCATGAAGACACACCAGGTGCATTGACTGTCAATGAAGGACATGGCCCTTACTTTCCACGCTTTGCTCAGGAGTTTTCAGAGAAGCCTGTAGTGGATATTTTAGGCCATGGAAAGATCTCATTGTTGAACGAACTCGTATTACACGGTAGTAGTTCATTTATAGTAGTTAGTTCACACGCACTTCATGTAGCGTATATAGCTTTCGGACTCAATCATCTGAGTTCCGATTTGACTCTTGACCAGCAACCGCTATCATCTCTGAGTTACTACACACAGCAGGTAAGCCAAGTAACTGCGTACTGCATGCTTCCGACAGATTATGAGCCCCGGTGATCGTGCTGTGCGACTTGCTCGCCACCATCACTTGGTTTTTCCTGCTCCCGCCCTCAGACGCGCTATGCGCTCTCTGGTGCGGTAAGTCGCGTTCTAATGTGTTTTTACACTTGAACACATGCGACATGTCGCGTCCTATGCGTCTTTACGCCTGGACATATGCGACCAGATCCTTGGACATATGGGGAGACTATGTCTCACCGGTCCATGGACTCTGAGAGCGTAATGAGCGTACCTACGCCCCTTCCTCCTCTTCTCATTATCTCAGCTGGAAGTTAACTGACGCCTCTTTGTCCCAGACCACCCATTCTCACTATGTCCTTCAAGATCGACACTTCCAACGCCTCTAAGGTCCCCGACCTCAATGGTTCCAACTACCTTCGCTGGTGCCAGACTATGCAGGCTTACCTGCGTACCCTCGACGCCTTCTGGGCCATCACTACGGACTGCCCCGACGAACTCACCGAAGGGGAATCCGACCGGGTCATTAACCAATCTCGTATCAATGACTGGCACTCTGCCAACGAGAAGGCCCTTGGTGCCATGGTCTTGAAGATGTCCCCCACTCTCGCTCATCCCTTCTATGATGCGACCTCCGCCAAGGAAGTCTGGAACGCCCTCAAGGCGAAGTTTTCCACTCCGTCCACTGCCTCCAAACATTTGGAGTTTAAAGCGATGATGGACACTGCCATCCCCGAGGACCAGCACCCCCAGGCTGCGTTCTCGAAGCTGAAGCAGCACTTCAACCTACTCCGGACCTACCAGACCGAGGTCCCCGCCTCCTTACAATCCCTTATCGTACTTGCGAAATTACCGCGGTACATGGACATGTTCACCCAGCTTCTGAACATGTCCACCTCTGGACCAGCCGCCACCTCAGTGAAAGGAAAGGAGAAGGAAGAAGCAGCGGACCCGACGCAGCTTCCCACCCTCGATGAGATCGAGCGTATGACCCTCGTGGCCTGGCAGCAATACGTCTCAAAGCGTAAGCCCAGACACGACGACCACGCGAAGAAAATCTCCGCGGTCAAACGTAAGCCTGCGGACCCCCAGTTCCAGCAGCAGCAGGGGGGGAACCAGCAGCAACAGGGAGGACCACAGCAGAAGAAGAAGAAGACCACTCGTGGTCAGCGTTCCGCACAAGGGCAAGCAAAGCAAGACGCTCGCGCCCAACGTCGCGAAAATACCCATTACAATGACGCCGGCCCCTCCTTCGCCTTCTCTGCTGCCACCATCATCGACCCCGCCATCGTGGAAGCCGGCCCCTCCGTCATCGACCCTCGCTGTCACGCTCACACCACTGGTGAGGCCCACTATGGCCCACCAGCCTTTCCCCAGACCAAGAATGCGATCTCTCTCGCTCGCCGTCTGGAAATCACTCCCACCATCGAGACCGTAAGACGTCTTGACAAAGTTGCGAACCGAAAACTCACTCGCACTCCTATCGTCAACCCTGGCGATTACGATTTTGGCGCCCCCGGTCCCTCGCGTCCACCGCAATACAAGGACCATAAAATGGACTCTCCAGTCCACCGCCTATCCCCGTCCTTTTCGGCCACCTTTGGCCTGGACGTCCCTTCCTACGAGGACGCGATGGAAGACGATTCGTCTTCGCTCCTCAATCGGCTTCACCAGCCCATCCAGCCTGCCGCCCTCATTGAGATGGATGAAGACACTGTCTCCATCCACTCAGGCCAGGCTGAGGCTGGCGAATTCTATGCCACCCAGAATGACTTCTACGCCCCAGAAGAGGAAGAAGTCGAAATCCCGTTTGAAGATTACTTCAACCTGGATGATGGATTCGAGGATGACACGTACGTCTCTTCCTCACCCCACTCACATCT
Organism: Boletus coccyginus; assembly: GCA_025782845.1. Lineage (NCBI taxonomy): Eukaryota > Fungi > Basidiomycota > Agaricomycetes > Boletales > Boletaceae > Boletus > Boletus coccyginus. Next base: position 202,555 of record JAHZSR010000037.1, on the reverse strand, counting down.
CTCAGACACTGATGAGCGATTCCCATATTCGCCACAGCATGTAGATTTCATTCTATCGTCTGTAGTAGATAGTGATGCAATGGACATTGTTTCTACGCTCCCTTACTCCCTGTGTGATGGCTGTGAGAACCACAACACCAGAGGAAAAGGAAAAACGTGTGCACACAAAGAGGATGCAGAAATGTGGCTCCTTGACTCTGGAGCTTCGGCTCATTTCACCAATAACTTCGACGCCTTCGTCGAGTATCAGGCCTACCGCGAACCCCGCTATACCCAAACAGCGAATGGCAAAGCGCCAGTCTTAGGCGAAGGCAGCGTCCTTATCCGCTACAAGGAGAATGTTGTGCGACTATCGCCAACTATCTACATGCCAGATTGTACTATCAATCTCATCTCTCTCGGCACACTCCTTAAGGACAATTGCCTATACGCTCAAAGCGCTGAAGGCTTTATGCACATCATCGATGATTGCACTAAGCGCGACCTGATCAGCTTCCACTCTCATGGAAGCAGTACTATGTACTGGGTGAGAGCCCCCATCGTCCATGAACACACTAAAGCGAATATTGACATGATCGCCGTGGACTATGAACTGCTCCATCGCCGCCTCGGACACCCCTCAAAGGATGTACTAAGAGCTGCGTGAAAACATATAAGAGATTTCCCAAGCGTAACTATTCCGCCCGTGGAACCAGTTTGCCCTGGCTGCCAGCTAGGCAAACAACCCAACCGTCCCTTCGTAGCGAATGATATTCGCGCAAAGAGACCCTTTGAACTCATATACTCTGATCTAAAGTCTTTCGAGACTGAATCTTACCACAGATCGAGGTATATCATCGTCTTTTATGATGATTACACGTCCCAAGGATGGATCAAACCCCTCCGGACTAAGGACCAGGCACTTGGTGCCACCAAAGAGTTCATAAAGTACATCAATAATCAGTACTCCGCCTCCATAAAAGGCTGGATGTCCGATGCAGGGGAAGAATATAAATCAAAAGCCTTTGGGCAACTAATGCGCGACAATGGCATTCATATCTATGAGTCTGCGCCCCACACCCCACAACAGAATGGACGTGCTGAGCGATTCATTCGCACTTTGATGGACAAAGCTCAGGCTATGCGTCTTCACGCTTGCCTACCTGATTCTTACTGGGAGTTTGCTATCCAGCATGCGGTACATGTATACAACCGCACTCCCAAATGAGGTTTAAACTGGAGGACACCTCATGAACTTCTAAACAAAGTTCCTCCAACAATTTCTCATCTACGCATCTTTGGATGCGCTGCGTATGTTCACCTTCCAGTGGACACTCGTGGGGGCAAGCTACAGCCCAAATCGCAGCTAATGATTTACCTAGGAATTCCACCAGGTAATGAGCGCAACTATTTATTCATGCGCCCTAACAATGCGCTACATACGTATGCGCATGCCATTTTTGATGAGAACCTATTCCCTCGATGTCCAGGGGCTCGGCCTCACAAGCCGGTAAGTGCGCCCCCACAACCCCATAAACATCCGAGACCACCCTCGCACCCGCACCCTGATGCGGAAAGCGACGATGACGGTTTACCGGGATTTCCTGAGCGAACTCGCCGTGTCCCTCCAAACCCAAGTCCGCTACCTTCTGAGCGAAACCCTTCGCCTGAACCGGTTGTCCCGGAACGAACGCCCTCTCCTCCTCGTACCCCTCCTAGGAGACTCCCTCCTTTGGATGCCCCTCCCGCCTTACCACGCCGTTCTGAGTGTATCAGGCAACCACCCCGCCGCCCAGGCAACATTTATGGAGAACGCCGTAACCCGGTACAACAAATAAAAGAAATTGAGCGCGATTCGCGCTGGAAAGACCTAACCGGTCAATCCACTCCTCCTGTGCCGGAAACACCCAACGTTCCCGGTGCCATGCCTCCATCCCCCACTCCTTCTGAGGATGACGTCGAACGCATGATCCGGGAAGGGGGAGACGCTATGGTATTATACCTATGCGCAAAGGCAGTACCCCTCGACGAAAGGCCTAACAAGCCTAATTACCGAGAATGGTCATACAGAGACCTTCTACGCCTACCTGAATCAGAACAAAAGCAATGGTTCAAAGCGTGCGAAACAGAACTAGACATGCTAAAACAACGCAAAGTCTTTGAAGTCTCTGACCGCCCCACTGGCCGAAAGGTCATTAAGAATCGATGGGTTTTTGATGAAAAATCCGATGGCCGTAAACGTGCCCGACTAGTAGCGAAAGGATTCTCGCAAGTCGAAGGTCTTGATTTTGATCAGATCTTCAGTCCAGTCGTAAGGTTCGAAACAGTGCGATGCATGCTCGCCCTAGCCGCCTTAGAGAACTGGCATCTGTTCAGACTCGATGTGCGATCCGCCTATCTATATGGCAAATTAGATGAGGAAATCTACATGGAATTCCCAGAAGGCTTTATGCCTCCTCATCTTAAAAACAAAGTTCTCAGATTACTCCGCGCCCTGTATGGGCTTAAACAAGCAGGTTTAGCTTGGTGGAACGAGCTCAACCAATCAATGAGAGAACTAGGCTTTGAGCGACTCCAAACGGACGCCGGCCTCTTTATATACAGAGAAGCAAACCAAATCGTTGTAGCTATAATCTACGTAGACGATGCTCTCTTCTGTGGCCCCTCAAAAGCCTTTGTCAAGAAAGTCAAGGCTACCTTTATGAAGAGGTGGGAATGCCGCGATCTCGGGGATGCACGTGAATTCCTCCGAATGAACATTCATCGAGTTGATCGCCGGTTACATATTGACCAGCGCGAATACCTCGAGAAAGTACTAGAGCGATGCGAAATGATCAACGCAAAACCCGCTCGTACACCTTTACCTCAATGTTACCAACCTGAGAAGAACACAGCCCCTGTCAATGCGGAACTTCGGACGCGATTCCAGACAGTTATCGGCTCATTGTTATACCTTATGCTTGGTACTCGCCCAGACATTGCTTATGCAGTCACCCAGATGGCGCGACAGTCTGCCAACCCATCACAGGAGCACTTAGACAAGGCCCTGTACATTTGCCGTTACTTACTCGGCACTCGCGACTACTCGCTTGTGTATGACGGTTCCTCTGGATGCGGTATCACCGCCTGTACTGACTCTGATTGGGGAGCAGATCCAGAGACTCGCCACTCCCAAACGGGATTCTACTTAAAGTTGGCGAATGGTGTTTTCCTCTGGAACTCACATTTACAAAAGACCACAGCCCTCTCTTCTACAGAGGCTGAATACATGGCCTTGAGCGACTGTTCTCGCCAGGTCATATGGGTTAAACAAATGTTTGAGGAATTAGGGTTTCACCTAAAACCCATTCCTATCTGTGGCGACAATCAAGGTTCTATTTTCATAGCTAACAATCCTGTCACCGAACGTCGCACCAAACACATACCCATTCGCTACCATTTTGTACGTGACGCTGTAACTGATCAGCAAGTAGAGATCTTCTATATCGAAGGGACTGACAATCCTGCCGATATGTTCACCAAGAACCTCGGATATGTCAAATTCGAGCAGTGTAGATCTCAAATTGGTTTAGATATAAAAAACCGCAGTTAGCAGGACTAACTAGCGATACATATCACTACCACCTAATGCTTACGCGATTACCATGCGCTTAGCAAGGGGGAGTGTTGAACGAACTCGTATTACACGGTAGTAGTTCATTTATAGTAGTTAGTTCACACGCACTTCATGTAGCGTATATAGCTTTCGGACTCAGTCATCTGAGTTCCGATTTGACTCTTGACCAGCAACCGCTATCATCTCTGAGTTACTACACACAGCAGGTAAGCCAAGTAACTGCGTACTGCATGCTTCCGACACTCATTTGAACAAATAAAACATTACCAGGAAGTAACTGGAAGAGAAGCATATGCTCCATTTGCTGATCACGACAAATGGGCACTCGCTCAGTGGCTCATCAAGAACATGAACCAACATGCTACAGAAGAATTTTTGAAGTTATTTATAGTCAGTTTGCAGTCATAATAAAATCCCTCATATGACTAATATACCTATGCAAAGACAAAGAATCGGATGCAGCCATCCTACAGCAGCAACTACACTTTCTTGAGGCTCATGGACAAACTACTCACAGGACCAGAATGGACCTGCAAGCTTATTTGTATCCATGGCGATCTTGGCTGGGTTGATGAAAACAATGTAGTGATGGAGGGCATACAGGATGGCAAAACTGAGGAACTTGAGCTTTGGATATGTGATCCAGTGGCCTATATTCAAGAGTTAATGGGCAATCCCACATTTGATGAAAGTATGGCATATACACCAGAAAAGATCTATACAGATGCTAAGGGACAGACTTGCTAATATGATGAAATGTGGACTGCTGACTGGTGGTGGAATATGCAGGTGAGTTATTTCTCATCATTTGATGTCAATACACACCTGAAATTCAAGTTGCTCAGACATGGTTGCCTGCTGGTGTAACCATCACACTGGTGATATTGGCATCTGATAAAACAAAGCTGTCATAGTTCAAAGGTGACAAAACCACATGGCCTGTATACCTGACAATAGAAAATATATCAAAAGATGTGCACCGTGAACCCTTGTGCCATGCCTCCATGCTGCTGGATTACTTACTTGTTTCAAAACTTGCATGTTTTGAAAACAACTCGGTCACCAGATACTACCTTTTTCATTATTGCATGGCATTGCTGCTAAAGCTGCTTGTGGCTGCTGGTGAGCAAGGTGTTGAAATTGTTGGTGCCGATGGCTATGTTCCCCAGGTCTTTCTGATTCTTGCTATGTTTATTGGCGACCACCCTGAGCAATGTCTGGTGGCATGTTGCACTGAAAATTGATGCCCCAAGTGCTTGGTCCCACCTAATGAATGAGATCAAAATGTTCAGTTCCCATGCTGCAGTCAAACATGAACAAAGCAAACACTTCATGCTCAGGCCACTAATGAGTATCCACCCAAGTTCATTGCTGAGGGCTTACAGTATGCCTAGTCTTCTCGCCCTTCTGGGCCAAGCTTCACCACACTGACATCTTTCTTTGCATTACATCCAATATCCTCCATCAACTCCATCAAGGTATCATCAAAGACCACTTAAAGCAATAATATAGTATCCTTGCTGAGACTGCTCAGCTTGATGCACATTTTTGTGCAATGCCAATTTTCCCTGGACTCCATCACATCAAAAAAGGGGTTTCGACTATCAAACAGTGGACAGTCAGAGATTACAAACAATTCGAATGGGTCTTCATCGGCACCCTCATTGGTACTGATGTGGAACTATGTGTCCAGCAGGCTGCTTGCAGCCTCATGGACTTTGTCCATCTTGCTGAGTACTGCTCACATACAAATGATACCCTCACTGTGCTACAAAATGCTCTGGATGATTTCCACCACCTGAAGGATGTGTTTATAGAACTTGGATGCTGGAACTATTTCAATATTCCTAAATTCTACTCCCTCGTGCACTATACTGATACAATATGAACTCTAAATAGCCTTGATGGGCTCAACACCAAGATCTCAGAACATCTCCACATCGATTTTGCCAAGAAAGTATATGCCACAACCAACCAGAAAGACTATACCATCCAGATGACTCAGTGGCTCCAGCAGCAAGAGGTAGTTGTCTGGTTCAGTAGCTACCAGACCTGGTAATGTAGAACTGGCCTATTGAACTCTAAATATTCCCTTTCAAGTGATTCAGAGTGCCATCATCCAAATCAATATCATCATAAATTTCATGTAGTATAACCATCTTGCTATCAAATCTTTCATCAGCCGCATTTTCCCAAGAAAACAATCCAATATTTAGCACAGTATCATGGAGCTGTATGCTTTCTTGAAGCACTAAGAGCATTTGTCAACACCCTGCCTTGTGGACACCAACACTTTGAACCCAACACTAATAACCACTTTGATATTTTCAGCAACGTGGTACTTCTTACACCACAGGTCAAACATGCAGCAGATGTAAACTTAAGGATATGCTCACACCCACAATGCTTCAATGGAGTTCATAAGCTGCCCATATTGGCGAGATTCAATACCATTCTTGTGGATGTTGATACCGAGCTATGACAGTGACGGGGCAGACTGTATGGTATGTTGGCCTCAAAGTCATTGTGTTACTCTCTTTTAATTGTTGCATACAAGTCTGCACATGGCAGAAGTCCATGCTATCTTCAGGTTACCATCACACCTCAGCAACTATCCTCATCCTCTCGCCTACATCCACTTGTTCAAGCCCCTTCAAACATACAATAACAATACAAAAATATTTCATATTAGCTACTCTATGAGGCAGCAGCTGCCTAATGCCAAGGTTATTCCAATGCATTGGATCATTTAGCCCTACCATCTAATATCAGTGTTCTTCCGTGGCCACGTCCATCCTTGCTGGATCCAAGGCCATACACTGGCAGAGGCCCAGCATTTTTTTTTTCAACTAACATATTGACCTTCATATCTTTGAACAGTATAGGCTACATAACTGATTCAACCTGAATATGCACCCATGGTGGTGGGAACAGGCAGGTAGGCAGTAAGAAATTTTATATGTTCATCACGAATCTGCTCACACAATTCAGATTTTAAGTAGTGTTATCAGTTCCTCTGCTCACTCCTCCTGGTATCGAGGATCTCACAGCCAAGGTCATCTTGGCATCATTGTCACCAGGTATGTCTTATTGTACACTTGCCAGTATCTCAAGTCACTCACCACATATTTAAGGAGCTATATATATACTAATTAATTAACAGCTCTGTGTTTGCATCAAGTATATTGCTATGATTGCAGTGTATATCATATATGTATCTGATGTATTGGTGGTCATCCTTGTCTGCTAATATCCTTTTTTAGCTTTTTTCATTGATGTCTGTCATGCTTCCTATGTCCAGAGCATCCTCCTCCCCTTGTCTTCCAGTTATTCAGCCCACCCCTTCTGATATCAAGGATTTCATAGTCAAGATTGTCTCGCTGCCATGGCTAGTAGTCTCTTATTTATCTTATTTCCTTACATAGCTCACCTTTCCCAAAGTGCCAAGTCCTACCTTGTCTCCTCATCTCGACTTCAACACCTTCAACTTGACCAACATCATCAGTGAGTACTCACACACCCTATTCACTAACTACAACACTGCCTCTCCCAACCATCCCTATACTCCTTCCAACAACAGCATCTCTCCCTCCGCCATCTACAACCTCAGCAGCAGTGAGCTCTCATTCGATGGCCTTATTTTTGGCAGATGCAGCCATGGTAGTGGTATGCACTCCTCCTCCTCAGTCCACAGTGTTTCTTATGCTTCAGTCCCCCAGTCTCATCATTTCAATCCCATTGCACCTCCCACTATGCATGCCATGGTAAAATCTCCAAGATGAAAGTCTTACAATGATAACTCAGATAAGGATAATGATGACTTCCAGCCTGCAATCATGACTAGAAATACCATTGACACCCACTATGAGACCATTCATTGATAGCACATCAAGTCAGAGCAGAGGTGTCATGATGAACTTATTCAAATGGTTATCACCAACTCAAAAATGCCCTCTCCATCTCCAACAGAAGTTGAGCGAGGTTTCCCTCCTGGACCATGCTATCACCCATGTCAAGTACCAACATGTTTGCAATAGCAACCTTGGAGAAGAAGAAAAAAGCCAAGAAAATCAAGAAAATCATGGTATGTCGCTTCTCTGGCACATCAAAATCATCCTCATGTTTCCTTGCAGAAACCAGCTGCTTTGGCTTTGATTATGACAATGCTAGACTCTGCATCAAATCCAGAGGGCCTGCATTCTTCAAGAGGCTAGTAAGAGTGGCAAAAAGGTTGCAATCAAAATCATTAGAAGTCAAGAATCCATGTATGTACTGTATGTCTTTCTTGCAAATTCTTTCAGTTTTTATCAATGATGACATATATAGGTACTGCACTGGAATGAAAAAGGCTCAGATTCTGAATAAATTGAGGCAAACTGATCCAGATGACAAAAAGCACATTGTTTGCTTAGAAAAAATGTTTGGACACCATAGGCATCTTTGCCTTGTTTTCAAGTCAATGAGGTGCATTGTTGTATGATGCCTGCTCTTCCCTTTTTGCTCCTAATCATTGGGAGTAGCATGAATCTCAGGGACATTGTAAAATGTTTTGACAAGGACATTGGCCTGAATATCAAGGCCATAAGAGCTCATGCACATCAGCTCTTTCTTGTCCTGAATTTGCTCAAGAAAACTAACATCATGTATGCTAACATCAAACCTGATAATATATTGGTGAGTTCTGGCACATCTTGACATTTGTCAGTACGTTAACGGCTGATTACAAGTAAATGAGCAAAAGACTCTCTTGAAGCTGTGCAACTTGGGTTTAGCCTCTGATGCCTCTGAGAATGACATCACTCCTTACTTAGTCAGTCACTTTTACTATGCCCCTGAAAATAGTACATCGCTCTGAATCGACTTGGTTTCAAAACTGACATATTATTCCTAGTTCTGGGAGTACTGTATGATCTGGCACTCAATGTTTGGTCTATTGGATGCATGTTTTACAAACTATATACTGGCAAAATCCTCTTTCCTGGGCACTCAAACAACCAAATGCTCTTACATATGATGGAACTAAAAGGTCGATTCAATACCAAAATGATTAAGAAGGCTAAATTTGGTGACATATACTTCAATGAACAGGGCAGGTTTGAAAGTATAGAGACGGACCATATGACAGGAGCTGTGAGTATCTATTATCTTTGCTTGTACTACTCAAGACCACAATACTACATGTGAGGCACTTGGTCACACTGTCCACATGATATTCACACATTCTTGTTTTTCCATCCATTCTCTGTCACCTTCCTGTTCTGGTTCAAATCACTCCATGTGCACTCGTAGATGAACAACCTCTTACTTGAGGTTACATGCCTTGTGTCAGCCAGTAGACTCAGTAGACTCTATAGTATGTATATGTTGAGACAGTGTTTATATAGTATCTTCACCACTTTGGAATGCCACATAGCAAGCTCTGAGTGTCATAATTACTCCATAGCACTATGTAGTCTTCATAGTAACTGGGTTACTATGAAGTACTATGGAGTACTATCAAGTTTTTCCTTTTTTACAAATGGAGTGTCCTGCATATGGCATCAAGATGGGAGGAAAAATGAGAAAGTGAAAAGAAGATGAGGAAATAGGCAAGAGTGAAGGTGGGAGGGAGTTAGTATTGGAATCACAAAGGAAAAAAAATGCTCACAGAGCAGATCACCTCTATCTTGGTTGTATATGCATTGTTTAATAATTCCTGATGGTACTCATTGAGGCGTCCCATGAGTAGTGGAAGCTATGGAAGCCAGGACAACCGTGCTCTCTTTGGACAAAACAATTTGGGCTCAACAACCCTGGAAGCAGCATGTTTGGCATACAAACCAGGCAATCGCATTGTTTGATGTTAGCAACACCCTCCAAATACCACATCGACTATGGTAGATAGGGTACTAGTACTACTGCTAGTCCAGGCCCATGCTATCTGCAAGAAGAGTTTGTTCAAGCTAGTCCAAGTCTGAGTCAGAGCCAGAGTCCAACTCAGGGCTCAAAACCACAGGATCCAATGGCACTGGTATCCTGCCTTTCCCTTTCCTTTTTCCTCCAAACAGATGCAACTTGAATCCTGGCCACTGATTGTGTTTCACTGGCATGGATGACTCACTTGCACCATATATGGTATAGGTAGCAGTTGACCAAGCTGCAATTGATCATATCTGTCAAATTTACATTAACTTTGAATATATCATTTTTGATCTTGTCCCTCCGGCTCTTGGTGCTGTCATCAAGGAATACTACATGAGGATTGGCAGCTCACTGGTCACTTGTGACTCTGTTTGGATGGTATACAGCACTCTGCTTCACACATTGCAACTACAAGACCATATCCAGACTGTTTTTTCAAACATGAATAAACTGCTTGAAGAAAACAATGGTGACATATTTACTGATAACAAGGGTGCTATTTGAATGTAGATAGCATTGGACTAGGACTACTAGTACTCTGTCTACCATAGGGTGGACTTGAGACATTTGGCCAATGTGGTGTTCGGGGGGTATTGCTGACATTAAGCAATGTAATTGCCTGATTTGTATGCCAAATATGCCAAGGGTCATTGAACCTGAATTCTTTTGTCCAAAGGGAGCACGGTTGTCCTGACTTCCATAGGAAGCAGGTGGAAAGCATTTATTGTGCCAAGTGTCCTATGCCAGTCTTTGCGTATTCTCCCTTGGTAAACCAGGAAGGCACCTGGTAGTATTTACTAGGGCTATGGCACCAGCTGTGTGATTTGATGGTAACCCAAAAGTCATGGATCATCTGCAAGTGGTCTGCCAGCCATTCCTGCTGACACATGATATTGAGCATTCTATGATTGGCCTGGCTGAATTCTTCCCAGGAGAGCACTTCATCTTTTACTTTTTTGCTTTGATGGACATGCTGGTTTGGAAGGTTGGGACCTTGTTAGTTTGAACAAGGATAAGATCTTCAACACCAGAGCTGTCTTCCTCTGCTTCACAAATATCCTTGTTGGTGAAAAGGTATAGCAGGATATAATCTCCTTTGCATAGTTCATCAAGTGCATGCTGGGGAGGTAGGATCAGGGTGGTGTCAGAGAGAGATCTATCTGAAATAGGGGTGAACATGTTCTTGTGCTTCTTTTACCTCTCTTTCTTAACATCTGCCTCTTATAGTATATCTTGAAGCAACTGATTGCATCAAGGATGCTAGTGAGTGTCTGCACCAAATGGAGGACAAATTGGTAGAGTAAGAAATCACATATGATGAGCACCTACAATGGATTTCCAGTGTGTATTTCTGTATGTCATGTATGTGATGGTATTGACATGAGTTGTATTTCTAGATTTTACTGTTGTTTTTATGTAACTTGTCATTGTGGGAAAATGTTGTCCAATAACATGCCTGACTTCTAACTTCAGTCATCTATATCTACTTGATGACTGCTCAGAATTCATTGGCAATGATACCATTTGACTTGGGTGGAGCAGGGGATCACCTTCTGCATTAACTGATAGTAAAATAATTAGTTTTATGAAAAGTCAGACAGCCATGCTCTGCCAGATCACTGTAGCACCATGTGGGATATTAAACTAGGAAGTATGTGCCTGCAAGACCTTGGACACCCTGGGGATGAGCATTATATCCCATTAACAGATTAATAGAATATAGAGCAAATTGTGAGAATTGATATACCACCAACTTGAATTGAGGTACAAAGGATCATATGACATTCATGTAATGAGTTCAGCATAACAAGAACAAAATGAAGACAAGAAGCTACCCAAGATATATCTAGACTCAAAGCAAAGTCTATGCTGATGCATAACTATCAGTGGCATTGTGGCTGATCATGTTTGCACCCTGAAATTTGGAAAGTTTGAATCTGGGCCACTGTTACACATAGCATATACAAGAGAAAACTCGAAAGACAGAATACTTCTCAGGAGGTACTCATGAAGAGGCACTACATCTGAGAAGGTATTCAAGACAGAGGTATGATGGTTATGAGGGATGAAGGCTAAGGTTGAAGTCAATCAGACTTCCAAGCATTCAATGGTGACAAGGGATAACAATGAGGGTTGAAGTCAATTAGACTAAGGACACAAGAATATGCTAGATTGCACAGAACGAGTGTAAGGACAATAGTACAGGCAGTGAGGGTTTAAGTACTACATGACGTATCATGGTAGAATGAGATAGAAGGTCAAAGAATGCTTAGGTCAGAAGGACATGTCATCTACTACTAAATGAGGATAGTAACTATGAGGCAGATATGAGAGAATCGGCCAAGGAGTTAGCTGTCCAAAGAAGCAAAAAGAAAACCAAGGAACAAGTTGAAGGATAACAAACGTAGGGTTTATTGGACTAACAAGAAATAAGCCAAAAATCCATATAGTCCAGTGCATGTCTAAGAAAACATGAACATATTTAGAAAAGCAGAAAAGACAAACACGATTAATAAGTAAGAAAACCATAACATTACCCCCATCGTACAATCAAACTCCTGGTTTGATTAAAATTCCCCTAGGAAAAGTTAGTAGGAGGAACGTTAGTGGAGCTAAAGATGAACGCAGCCTGGTTAGGGGAAAGCGTCTCGAACGGATAATTATCTGCAACATGTCCATGTTGATTACAACATCCACAGATGTGCTTAGGGCAGAAATGGTGATCATGTTCCCAGTGATGACAAAAGTTGCATTGGATATGAAGACAAGCAGTTTGAGGATGACCTGGAGCAGATTGGAGGCAAGAGGGACAGGTGTAGTCAGGACAGTCTTCTCTATAATAACCCAAATGATGACACCAAAAGCACTCAGTGAGGGAAGAGGCAGGTTGTTGGGGAGGGGGATTGGTGCAAGAAGAGATGGAGAGGATGTGACTTCCATTAGGTAGATATCTATGAAGAGCTTCTGTTTCGACATGGTGATGATCTTCCTCATTTTCGATGATGTCCTCAATGTCCACAGCAGTAAGAAATGAGCAAGTGAAAGATGGGGGAGAAGACAGCCAATTAACTAAGGTAGGTACTGGAAGGGAGGGAGGAGAGTTGGAGACTGCAAGTAATTGAGCATGTTCAAGGTAATGGTCACAGTCCTGCATGGGTAGGGAGAGGTAGATGTGATGGAAGGTGGGGTAAATGATGGTGGGTGGAAGTCATTCAATAAAAAAAATGAAAACTATGTAGGTATAAGATAAATAAAATGCATTGAGGGAGAGCATCCAGGTGGAGTTGTAATGGTAAGCCAAACTCAGGAGGAAGGTCACTTGGAGCTAACTGGAAGTGGTAACATTGGGTCATGAAGATCTCATGAAATAGATGAACCAATTCTTGAGTAATCATATCCTCCTCATATAAAGGGAGGGTCTCGACAGTGTGGAGGAGAGTGGGATTTGCAAGGATAACGTCATAGAGCGAATGGACAGCAGAGATGGGTAGCAAAGTAGGTAAGACTGGCCTGGAATGTAGTGGGGAAGTATACAAGGAAAAAGAAGGTAATGCAAAGGGAGCAACAGAGGATGAAAGAAACAACATATTGATTGTTTAAAAAGATGAAATCAAAGTAAAGCATATGTTGGGGGGGTACTTCATGAAGAGACACCACTTTCCAGGTAGAATGAGAGGTAAGGAATCAGAAGAGAAGATGAGTCCATTTATAAAATGGGAGAATTTCAGAGACATGATAGAGACCACTTTCGGGTTCCCAGGTATTTTTGGCCAAAGAGTATCCCTTCCACACGGTTAGGTATTGATAATGACCTTATATTCCTTTATGAGATATGATATGACTAACTTTGTATTCTTCTTTGGAATTAATAAGATCAGGTGGAGGTCAGGAAAAGGAGGGGCCATGTGCTTCAGTTTGGCAATAAGAAGATAAGAGGGAGGTGTGGAATACATCATGAATTTTCCATGTGGGAGGGAGTTGGAGTCAGTACATGAGTGGGGATAGGACCTGAGAAATTTCAAATAGTCCATGGCGTTTAGGGGTGAGTTTGTGGGAAGGATATTCAAGACAGAGATTGGTAGCTTCTAGTCATACCTTATTGTCGACTTTTCATAGAGAAAACTTCTTAGATGACTGTAGAATCATGATCCATCAAGCAGATTCATGTGCAGCAAGAGCTTTTTTCCTTGCCTTATCCAAAAGGGACAAGCAATTTTCTAAAGCAGGAAGAAAGGTCTTGCCTAAAAGAGGGTATGTACGAGGTTTGAAGCCATAGGGGAGGAAGAAAGGGGAGGTTTTGGTGGAGCTATGTGGAACAGAGTTGTGAACAAATTTGAAGGAGGTGAGGAAGGTAGACCATTCATGTGGATTGTTGGAGCAAAAGATATAGAAATAGGTTTTGACTTCTTGGTTGATCCATTCAGTTTGGCCATCAGTCTGAGGATGATACACAGTAGAGAGGTGAACATTGTATTTCAGAAGTCAAGCAAGTTCTCTGGCAAAGGCAGAGGTGAACTGAGGTCCATGATCAGAGATAATGGAGTCATGGAGGCCAAAATGTTTGAATACAAAATCAAAAAAGAGTTGGGTGATTTCCTTCATGTCAATTGTTTTGGAACAAGATACTAGGATTACTCCCTTTGTAAGGCCTTGATCAACCACGACCATTAAGGAATCATATCTGTGGAAAAGTGGGAGGTCAGTGACAAGGTCGACAGAGAGTTGGTGAAATGGGAGGGAGGATGAGGAAGAAATGGATAGAAAAGGAGGTGTTGTGGGATGGGTAAGCACCTTGTTCTGTTGACAGATGGAGTAACCAGAAACAAAATGGGAAATGAAGGGAGCAAGACTGGGCCACCAAAAGTCATGTTTGAGAATGGCTTTAGTGTGAAAGCAATCCAAATGACCAGTGAGGGGGGAAAAATAGTTTGTGAGGGTCCTTAAGATACAAGAGGTTTTTGTGGTCAGTGATGATGATAATAGGATGGGAGATGCCTTGGACATATTGTCGTCATTCAGTAAGAGCAAGGATGACAGCAAGGAGTTCGCAGTCATAAATGTCATAATTTCATTCAGCAAGGACAAAGGTATAGGAAAAGAAAGCAACAGGATGTAGATCACCATTGGCATCCACTTGGAGGAAAACTGCACCAGCAGCAAGAAGAGAAGCATCAGTCATGATGGAGAATGGTCGGGAGACATCGGAGATAGTGAGGACAGGGCCAGTTGAGAAAGTGGTTTTCAGGGAGTCAAATGCCTTTTGTTGAAGGTAAGTCCAAGCTCAAGGGTAGTCCTTTTGTGTAAGAAGAGTTAAAGAGGTGATGACATGAGAGAAGTTGCAGATGAATTTTTGGTAAAAGTTAGCAAAACCTAAGAAGAACCAGATATCTTTGACGGAGGTGGAAGATTTCCAGTTGTGAATGGCAGAAATTTTCACTGGGTCCATTGTGACTTGTCCTTGGCCAATAATCATTCCAAGAAAGTCCATCCGGGGGGTGTCGAAGATGCATTTAGCCAATTTGAGAGAAAGTCCGTGTTCCCGAAGGTGAAGGAGAACACAACAAGTTTGTTCATGGTGTAAAGCAAGGTCTCCATCTGTATGGATGCCAAGGTTGTCCATGTAGATCTTGAGCCAACATTCAGCAATCATGTCAGTGAAGAGTAATTCATGAATGCTTGGAAGGTGGAGGGGGCATTACAGAAGCCGAAGAACATAATAGTGGGTTTGAAAGAACCAAATGGAGTGATGAATGTGGCCTTCCATTGGTCAGTTTCTTTGATATGAATATTGTTGTATCTCCAACAGATGTTGAACTTGGTGAACCAGGTGGAGTCTTTCATATCATTGATGAGTTCAGGGATCAGAGGGAGGGGATAGGCATTGCAGATGGTATGGAAATTTAAGTATTGATAGTCCTGACATGGATGAAGAGAGCTATTTTTGGAGGGGATGAAAAAGAAAGGTGTGGCTTGTGGGGATTTTGAAGGAAGGATATGGCCAGTCTTTGGATGTTCATCAATGAAAATTCAACAAGCATCTTGCTCTTTAGGATTAAGTGGGTAAATTTTGGCAACTTTAGGGACAAAAGATGATTTCAGATCAATCGTATGATCGAAGGAACAGTGTGGAGGTAATTGGTCATATGTTTTTTCTAAAAAGACATCTGTGAAGTCTGTATACCAGTCTGGAAGTGATATGTCAACTGGCTTATTCTCTTGAGTGAGTTGTGTGGACAGGGTGATCTTGTTGATAGTTTCATCTGAGAGTTCCGAGTGGGGGAGGTGCTCATGAGGAGATGCATCAACCTCATTGGGATATCATTCAGAAAATAATGAGGATATTTCTTGGTCTACATCAAGATCAAGCCATTGGAGGAGATAAGGGGGTGAAATTCCTATTGTAGTCTGGAGAGAATCAGACATAGGGAAGAACAGGGTGTGGGATTTCAAATCAATCTGAGAATTTTGGACTTTAAGCCAGGGCATTCCAAGGATGATTTGTTTTCATCTGAGGGAGACAACCATGAATTTGATCTCTTCAGGTCATTTGGAAATATGAACGAGAGATTTGGCTTTTCAGAGGATAGTACCTTTCTTGTTGATAGTTCCATCGACATGATAGGCAGCAATAGATTTGGCTAATTATTTCATCGGAAAGTTCATGTAGGTGAGAACTCTGAGGTCAATGAAATTTCCAGTAGCTCCAGAGTCAATGAGAGTAGAGGTGACGATGATTTTGTTTCCAACTAGTAGTTTCACAGGGAAGCAAAGGGTTTGTTCATTCTGAGAAGCTACAAGTATATGGCTAATTTTGTGGGAAGAGGACATCGAAACAACTTCCTATTTTAAAAATCCTGTCCAATGTTCATTACTGAGACTTTTTTCTTCTCAGGTACAGGTTTTTCATAACATATTTGTAATACCTGCAAAATTTCAGCCTCATCCTTTCCCTGCATCTTGAGGAAATTGACAAAAATAGAGAGAGCAGAGGGAGTTTCAACTGTGGGGGTGGAAGAGGGTTGTGTCTCAGTGGAACAGATGGTCTGGGGGCAAGGAGGGGGGCAAGTGGCAGGTGAAACAACCTAGAGCTCTTTGCTAAGGCTGATGCTCTTGAATAAACTTGGAAGCTAACTTCTTAGTGACATAGGTTTGGGGAATCAACCCACATAAAGAGAGAGAGGGGGGGAGTGAGTCAGCCTAAGGAGCAGAAGGGAAAACTCCAAGGAGGGCAAGACTGGGGGGTCTTGGCCACTGCTTGGGGGCTTTATATACTATATAAATGTATGTACATCTTGTGCATAGATCTATAGATTAATAAGTCCCTGAACATATGTACAACACATGTATCAGTACAGCCATGGAATGGAAGCATGACATGAGGGGAAAACATGGAAAGAAGCATAAATATAAGGAGGAGGGATGTAAATAATGAAATGGAAGCATAACTCTGACCACAAGGGTGTGGCAGAGATCATAGATTAATGAATGATCATAAATGAAGAAGCATGGATGTGAAAGGCATGAGGATGATGCATGCATCAGGAATGGAAGAATAATATATGATCAGAAGCAAAGGCATAGCCATATCACAGGGTGAAGAGGTGAGAAGGTGAGGAGGTGAAAAGGTGAAGAGGTGAAGAGGTAAAGAGGTGAAGATGTGAAGGGCTGGAGGAGTATCCTGTGATATGGTAAAGAGGTAAAGAGGTGACATGGTGACATGGTGAAGAGGTGAAACATAGGAGGGTGGTCCAGACCATCCTAGAGATTAGATAGAGATTGCAAGCAATCTTAAGATAAAGAGTTATCACATATCTGATGTGAGTTGATTGCACTTTGGTGCATAGATAGCTTGATTGTGCATGCCCAGTGCAGTTAATAAGAATATTGCACCTGTTCAGGGTATCTGATAAGAAGTAGCACCTGATCTATGTGCTTGATGAAGGAATGGCACATGTCCAAAGTGCCTGATAAGGAAATCTACCCTTGAGGGAAGTGAAAAATAAAAAGATTGAATGTATCAAGCATAGGAACAAGTTGGCAGCTGTTACAGCAGGATTCCTGAATTTGGTACATTGGGTGGCATTGTATCTGACATTTCAGCAGTGGAAACATCATCCTTCTCAGATGCATTTAGCACATTCCTGGGGAGTTAACTTGGAAATAGTGATGGTGTCAATGTCCATCACATTGGGGTCTCTGGTAGAAGGAGATCGAGGAGAGTTGTATGATCTTCCTCCTTTCAAGGTGAGGATTTGCATTTTCTGTGTATGGAATGTTTTTGCTTGGTTGATCTAGCCATTAATGGTGTTGGGGATGACAGCCATCGAGAGGATCATAATAGCAAGTTGTTGATCAAGTCCAAGGGAAAATTGGTCAATGAGCATGACATTGTCAGTGATTCCAGCTTATGCAGAAAAGTTTTGGAAGTTGGTGATGTATTTCTGGAAACCATCTTTGGTGACTCCATTAGAACTGTGGAAGAAACTTTGCATCAATTTGGAGAGTTCGTGGCAAGTGGTTGCTTTGATATCAAAGGGGTAAAAGGGGGATTTAAAGTTCTCCATGAACGTTGCAGAGGTCTTGTCACTGGCAAGGACAAGGACATCAGCCATTTGATCATACCATATTTCCAAGAACAAAATGCCACATCCTTGGCTCATTTTGTTCAAAGTGGTTATGATTTGTTCGTTGTCTGTGGTGTACAAAGTGGGGTTGATGGAGAAATAAGCACGCATGGCTTTAATCCATCAGATGGAATCTACTGGTTCATTAGAGAAGTCTGCCAGAAGGGCAGCTTTCAATTCAGTGGATTGAGACATAGGAGTTGGTTGGGGTACAATAGGTGGGTTAGCAGGGGTGTGAGGGGGTGCAGAGGTCAATGGATTGACTAGGGTGCAAGGGGTTCTTGAGGTGTGAAGGTGTTCAGAGATAGCTATCTGGTATGGATTGGCAGTGATGCAAGAGAGTATGGAACTTGGATGGGTGTTGGAAAGATGTTGGATGGATTTTTTGTCAATGTCGATCTTGATGTCAGAGTAAGGCTCGGATGGAAGCCCATAGGCTCAGTGAAGGGTGTGGTCGGAAATCTTTTCAATGAGGGTGGATGTTCTGCTCCTAGTTAGGAGGGATGAGAGGAAACATTCATTCTTTTGAGGTATTCAAGACAGAGGTACAATGGTTACAAGGAATAAAGGCTAAGGTTGAAGTCAATCAGACTTCCAAGGGTTTGATGGTAACAAGGGATGAGAATGAGGGTTGAAGTCAATCAGACTAAGGACACAAGAATACGCCAGATTGCACAAAACGAGTGTAAGAACAATAGTACAGGCAGTGAGGGTTTAAGTACTACATGACACATCATTGTAGAATGAGATAGAAGGTCAAAGAATGCTTAGGTCAGAAAAATGCATCATCTACTACTAAATGAGGATAGGAACTATGAGGTGGATATGAGAAAATCAGCCAAGGAGTTACATAGCTGTCCAAAGAAGCAAAAAGAAAACCAAGGAACAAGTCAAAGGATAACAAATGTAGAGTTTATCAGACTAACAAGAAATAAGCTGAAAACCCATATAGTTCAGTGCATGCCTAAGAAAACATGAATGCATTTAGAAAAGCAGAAAAGATAGATGTGATTAACAAGAAAACCGTAACAGCCACTTGCAATACCTGTTGCAAACATGTTTTTTTTTTAATGTCTCCACTTCTTTTTTCAGATTTCCTTCACTGAATATATTGGTGCCTTCATCAACAGAACTATGTAATTGAGCTAGTGTTAGTCCAACATGTGAAATGCAGCTCATAAGGATCCAAAAGGGGGAGACATGTTACATTGTGGATGAAGCTGATGAAAGAATCAGCATCCAGGACCAACTCTTCCATGAGGTAAGTAGTGCTAACAGAACCTGCCTTGTGACTTGTTGTTGTTGACCTAGGCCCGTCCACACCTGATGCATTGGTGTAGCTGAGAGCAAGACTAGTATCAACAAAGTATACATAATCATGGAATATCAAATTTTGGTGGTTCCAAGTTAGCATTCATGAAAAGGATGTGGTTGATGATGAAACAACCCTAGAGCATAGCTCCCTTAGGTTGCCAATAGTAACTTGGACTGGATGTAGAACAATAAGAGAATAGGCTTGTCAGGCCAAGTATGAGTCCTTCTTATAGTGCTTAGGAGAAACACCAAGAGAACTAGACTGGAGTTCTCCGGTGGTGGCATCAAGCCTTAAGTATCTACTGGAGGTATGTACATGTTGTGGACGTATCTAACAATCCAAGAACAAAAGGGGAAAAAGCATAGGGTGAAACGGAAGTGAAACATGTAAGGCCAACACGCAGTGTGGCAGAATGGAAGGGAAGCATAACATATGTGAAACATGTGTATCAAGGGAATGGAATGGAAGCATGATCAAACATTTCCATGAAAAGGTGAAACATGAAGATGTGAAACAGGGAAGATGAGAAGTCTCATGTGTGAAATGGAGTGAAGAGGTGAGATGAGTATGATGCACAAGATAAGGACAAGTGATAGCAGGATAAGATAAAAGATAAGATTGTCTGTTGTTATACGTGGAAAACATTAAGTCCAATGAATATAGGGGTACAAGAATATACCGTTCATAACACTACCCCCCTTCTAGGGATCGACTTCCAGGCAATTCAAGAGTGGTGATTTGTACTTGGTATAATTCACGTATGGGTGAAATAATTTCTTGAACTGGGTGAAGGCCATAGACAGTTTTCATGGGGCATTTGGGTAAAGAATGTGGAATTTGTGGATGGCGTTCTGAGCGCTAGAAAGATTTCCAAGTAGTTTTCTTGTATGATCTGTCTCTTCGAAGCCTTTCCAATGTATCAGATATTCGAGGCAGCATCCCTTCAATCAGGAATCAACCAAATAATCTACATACTTCATGAACTTCTTCGCGGTCTTCAGTAATGTCAACCAGGCCAGGCCAGACAATGGGCTGACCAGGCAGCTGTTCCTTATAGGGTTTGACCCAAGAAATGTTCACAATGTTCTGAATTTTCATGCCCCTGGAAAGTCTAAGCTTAACCACATTGGGGCCCATGAATTCCAGAATAGGGAAGGGGCCTAGCTACCATTCAGTTAACTTCTTAGATTGGTGCATCAAGTGCAGGTTGTCTGTGGCCAACCAGACCTTATCTCTGACCTGATATTGTGGAGCCTCAAATCAGTATTTGTCTGCTTGAGCTTTCATTCGCTCTTGGGAAGCCTTTAGACTGTTTCTTGTTTCCTTCAAAGTCTTGCTCATTAGATTGGCAAACTCTGTAGCAGCTGATTAATACAGACGTTGTTGTAGCTCCATCTAAGATCCATTTTCATAAATAGCTTCGCTCCTTTGAGCTTATCCATAAGCTGCAAGATTAAGGACAGCAGGTAGTTGTTTTAAACCATGTGTTCATTTAGATAGCGGTAATCCTGTACCATGCACTTCTTGCCATCTTTCTTAGGAATGAAGAATACCAGTGAGATTTGAGGGGATTTGAAGGGACAGATATATCCTTTAGCCAGCTGATCATCTAGAAAAGCAGCAACTTCCTCCTGTTCTTGTGTGGATAGAGGGATAATACGACCTTTCTTGGGTTCAAATGTATCTTTTAGGTTGATGGCATAATCTCATGGTTTTCTGATCAGCATCCTTTCAGATTTGGCTTTGCTAAACACTTTTAGATAATCATGATATTATGGGGGAACGAGTTGCTCTGCAGTTTCTTCCATCTTTTTCTTTTTCCTCTAGGGTGCAGATAGTCGCATGTACTTGGTATTGGATGTCCTCTTCTTCTTTCTTGATTATTTGGACAAAGACAGGTTTGTCTTGGAGTGCATGACAGTGCCTTGGGCAACGTGTCATTTGTACTGTACCCTTGACCCAATTTATTTCCGGGTTGTGGCATTTAAGCCAGGAGAATCCGAGGATAAGAGCTTTGCAAAAGAATCCTTGAAACACCCAGATACATTCCTCAGGCTCAGGCTTTTCCCAACTTTTTTCAGATAGCCTCCTGATTCTTGAACCAGATGGTCACTTCTTCGAAATTCATACCTTTTATGGACTTAGAAAAGTCCTGCATTTTTCCTTTTCCTTTTGAGGTCTTGTGGACCTCACATTCATTGTCACTGCTTGCAGTGCTTTTTGCGTCATTCCAGGACATATTCACTTCACGTACTTGTCAGCTGTCTTCTTTATTGTAGCCCTTCTTGTGTTGTCCTCCTAGCCATTTGCAAGAGGGGCAGGCGATGATTGATTTTGGGCAATTCTTAGTAAAGTACCCTTCTTTACTGCAATTGTAGCAGCCCTTGGTGGTAGCTCCGATGTCCATGACATTCAGATCTTTCCTTTGTGGCACTGAAGCATGTTTCTGAGTTCTGCCCCTGATGAAATCAAGGGACTCTTGTGCTGTGCCAATCCTTCTAATCTCTTGGAGATAGAGGGTGGGAGAGACATGGTGATTGCCTTCTCTGAATATTTGGACTACGATAGACCCACATGTGTTCTTTTCGAGTAACTCGCATGCATGCAAGGGGTCAATACTTGCTTGTCGATAAAGTGCTTCCCATCAGATAATGAAGTCATCCATGGGTCCATCTCCTTGATAGCATTTGCCCAACTGAGCTTGTGCCCAGTCCTTTTGGTTGGTGCTCCTAAAGAGCCCTTCTAGTTCATCTACCAGAGTTGGCCAGTCGTACTGCCTTTCCTGGGCTAGCCTTGTTTGGGTGAAGCCGCACGCCTTAGCTCCTTTTAGACATGAGAGAACAGAGACAACTGCCTCATAGGAGTTAGGGGTGATGGTGCCTGAGTTTATGGAAAGCCAAGCTTTCATTTTGGCCCACCATTCTTCAAACTTTGCTTTTGACCCATTGTACTCTTCTGGGTCTGTGAATACTTCTACTTGCCTTGATGTTCCTGCTGCCATTGCTCCTCCTCCAGCTCTTGCTGCAAGGAGTGCTGTCACTTCTGTCATTAGACAATTGTTGTTGTTCGTAAGTATGGTTAATTCGTTGCTGAGGTTGTTGAATTCTTGGAGAATGGCTATGATCTTATCTTCCCATGAGATGGTTTCATCACTCAAAATCTGATTGATATATGTGGATATAATAGGAGGGGTTCTCTACTTGGTATGGTAGCATTTTGGTTTTCATGGAGTCTGTGGGGCTCATAATTCAATTTATGTAAAGTCTGCAGATTCTCTGCCTTTAGCCCTGTGGATCTGTGGATAAACTTTCTTCTTCTTTTTAACCAGCTTCTTTAATTCCAGTACTACTTCCTCTGGTTCTTCATCATGTTCCTTCCTTTTGTGGCTAGATTCTGCAGGTGGTGATAGAATGAGGAGACTTAGGGGTGATAGCTCTCTTACTTCTCCAAATTGTAGTTCTTCTTTGGAGCGAAACAGCCGGAATACTTCTTGGAGTGAGGGTCGAGAGTGGACGGCTAAGATATCGTCCCTTGGGCTGAATACAAGGTCATTCGGATCTATGGATAGATCGTCCGCCTTTGAGTGCTGGAATACTCTCACTGTGGATGAGTCATCAGGGCCTCCCAATCTCAGGGCAAGGGCAACTATTACTGCTTGATCTATCTCGTTGTCTGATGCATAGCGAAAGTTGGACAGTTGTAAGTCTGCTTCTAATAGCCTTGAAAATTGTGTTGCCACAGAGAGCAAACATGGTGATGGTGGTGGGGTCTCTTCCACTTCCTGTAGGCCTGCCGATTCTGCTGGCGAGGCTGTTCACTCTAAAGTGTCTGCTACTTCGTCAGTACTAGGTCCGGCTACTTCTGCCGAGGCCATATACAAAGGGTTAGGTGGGCTGGGTGGACCCGAAGCAGATGGGAAAGAGAGAAGGGAATGATGGAAAGTGATCAGCACTAGCTTTACCGTAAGCTAGGTGTGGACAATCCTTCTTGTGATGATGCACTTGTATCATGTAAGAATAAGTCGTGTCGAGGTTGGCAAGGTAAGGGTAAATGTGGAGCCTAGTTCTAATGAAACAACCCTAGAGCATAGCTTCCTTGGGTTGCCAATAGTAACTTGGACTGGATGTAGAACAATAAGAGAATAGGCTTGTTAGGCCAAGTATGAGTCCTTCTTATAGTGCTTAGGGGAAACATCAAGAGAACTAGACTGGAGTTCTCTGGTGGTGGCATCAAGCCTTAAGTACCTACTGGAGGTATGTACATATTGTGGACATATCTAATGATCGAAGAATGAAAGGGAAAAAGGGCATAGGGTGAAACAGAAGTGAAACATGTGAGGCCAACATGCAGTATGGCAGAATGGAAGGGAAGCATAACATATGTGAAACATGTGTATCAAGGGAATGGAATGGAAGCATGATCAAACACTTCCATGAAAAGGTGAAACATGAAGATGTGAAATGGGGAAGATGAGAAGTCTTGTGCATGAAACGGAGTGAAGAGATGAGATGACTATGATACATGAGATAAGGGCAAGTGATAGTGAGATAAGATAAAAGATAAGATTGTCTGTTGTTATACATGGAAAACATTAAGTCCAATGAACATAGGGGTACAAGAATACACTGTTCGTAACAAACAAAGGCATAAGTCATGTTCAATAAAGCCTTGGTCCAATATAATACATTCACCTCACAAAAGAGCTTCTTAAGCTCATTGGCAATCATGTAGTGAGGAAATGGGGATTTGTCTTCCAGATTTTTCTGTTGAACATATAGTTGCCTTGCAACAATGTTTGAATAGATTTGAGATCTGAGCCCAGAAGTAGGGGGAGATGAAAGAATGAGTTGTACAACTTGTGTAGTTTTGAAACCATCAACTCCAATGAGTATCCTGGGGTTTGAGTCAACTTTGATTTGACCAGGACATAGACAGGACATGTTATTGTCAAATGAGCAAAGTGCAGGTTTTACAATCTCAGTAAAAGGTAGGGTGGGAATAGGATGGAAGTCAATGAGCTGAGTGGTCTGCTTGAAGACTTGATGCAGGTCTTAGCAATTTCTATTACAATAAACTTGAAGACATCACTTACTATGATCAACATTCAGCACTGCAGCACTGCTGGACTTCAAAGCTTTTTTGATATCCTTTTGCTTCAGTGAAAGAACCTCAGGAAGAGGTGTAGGCTGCTTCAGAGGTGGTGATTTAGTCATGACACTGAAAACACTTGTAGAGTGCTGATGGATACATTTGGACAATAGTATACTATTGATAGGAGCAGTCTATTTCATGGTAAGTAAAAAGCATATTCATGGAGATATGAGCTGTTATCTTATGAACATCAGTAAGCAGACTCAAAGAATCCAATTGTCCAAGTAAAAATAGTGCATTAGAGGTAGGTTTGAGTAAAAGGACCAGTGATGACTTGGGAGACTCTTCCTGAATCTCCACAGAATGATTCCTCATATGATAGGATGGTCAAGGGAAAGCTGATGATATACAGAAAGAAGGTCTAGGGCTAGGCAAGCATGTATAAAAGAAAGGTTCAGGGGTGGGTGTGTGTATATGGATTCACTTGGATGATACTTGCAAAGCACTATGACTGAGAAGATCATCAGCAATGCTACTCTGTGACTACTTATCAAATGTTTTGTACTCCAGCCACTGAACTTGTGGAACCATAACATTGAGAGTACAGATCTGGGACTTAAAGACCTGTCCCTTTTGGTTGCTTGTGTGGAGGCAGCTATTATAAAAGAAGGAAGTGTTGAATTTGAGGTACTTGGCAAGGTCCACCTAGGCTTTGTCACACATAATAAACTCATCTGATCACCATGGAAACTTCAGGCAAAATTAAACCATACATAGAACAATAGTGTCGAGAGCAAGGGCTTTCGATTGTGGTACAGTTAGATGGATATCAATATCCTTCACTCCCTCACATATATTCTGTTCTTTGTCTTTAAAATATGCATGAATAGATGTTTTATATGAACTTACATCAAATGGAGTACCACACAAGTGATCTCATTTACTGCTCTCATACAAGGTAGTGATTGACAATATAATCATTTTGGTGGGAACACTTGTATAGACAAGGCATGCCCAGTGTTTGTACTTGAGGGCATACAGCTGGCAGTTTGAATTGTATCTGATAGCATTTGATGGAATAACTGCTGTGCATGAATTATAGACAGCCATAGATTGGTTGTCAGATACCTCCCATGCAGCTGAGGAAATCCTGACATTAGGATGATGACTTTATCTCGCTGGGGGTAGCTGTAGGGGCAGCATGCAAGGCATCCACATTGGCCAAACGTCTCAAGTCCACACTATGGTAGACAGAGTACTAGTAGTCCTAGTCCAATGCTATCTACATTCAAATAGCATCCTTGTTATCAGTGAATGTATCACCATTGTTTTCTTCAAACAGCTTATTTATGTTTGAAAGAACGGTCTGGGCATGGTCTTGTAGTTGCAATGTGCAAAGCAGGGTGCTATATACCATCCAAACAGAGTCCCAAGTGACTGGTGGGCTGCCAATCCTCATGTAACATTTCTTAATGGCAGCACCAAGAGTCAGAGGGACAAGATTGAAGATGATATGTTCAGAGTTAATGTAAATCTGACAGATATGATCAATTGCAGCCTGGTCAACTGCTACCTATACCATATATGGTGCAAGTGAGTTGTCCCTGCCAGTGAAACACAATCAGTGGCCAGGATTCAAGTTGCATCTGTTTGGAGGAAAAAGGAAAGGAAAGGGCAGGATACCAATGCCATCAGATCTTGTGGTTTTGAGCTCCGAGTCGGACTCTAGCTTTGACTTGGACTCAGACTAGCTTGGACAAACTCTTCTTGCAGATAGCATGGGCCTGGACTAGCAGTAGTACTAGTACCCTATCTACCATAGTTGATGTGGTGTTTGGGGACATGCCTTGATGGAATCCTTCTATTTGGAATATAGATTCCCACAGGTTAAAGGCTAGCACAGGGTCGACTCCATATAATAGGAAATATGCTGAATATCTCATGAATCTTCATATGGTGATATTGTCTGCAAATAAGGCAGCTCTTAGCTTGTTTGGCCATAATTGGATTTGATCCTTGCAAGCTTTGATTAGTGCCTCTCTAACTGCAAAGTGTTCTTGCTCCACCACTCTGTTGGCTTGGGAGTTGTAGGATGAAATAAATACTTGGGAGATGTTGTGCTAATGGAGTAATTCTAATAGGGATCCCTTGAATTCAGGGCCATTGTCAGTCACTATTCATACTATGCATCCATAGCAGAGGATCAGATATTCCAACACAAATTTTGCTACTGCACTTGTGGTGGCCTTTTTCAAAGCTCTACCTTCTACATATTTGGAAAGGTCATCTCTTGCAAGAATTATGTAGTGAAAACCTTGGGCAGTAGGCATATGCATCATGTTTACATATATGGACTTGGATGAAGATGGTGGAAGGGGGTGGTGTAACAATAGGGATGTGGACTTTGGCAGTGTTCCATATTTGACACCCATGACAGGACTTGACATGATGTCATATATTCTGGTATATTTGTGGCTAGTAGAATCAGTGGCATAGGTTCTTCCAGGTTACTCTTTCTTCATGGTGACCAAGTGACTCATGAGCTTGTATCATGAGCTCATTCTGCTTATCTTGATCAAAGATAACTAGAAGTGGATGTCCAGATTTAGTATGCTTAAACAATTGTCCTATTTTGGCAAAATATTTCACAACCTTCTTAAGGAATTCTTGTATAACTGGCTCAGGCTCAGGTGTAGTGAGGTATTCATATATCCTCCTAAGGATAGATCATTGGTGCTTAACAACCATGAGTGCTTGTACCTCTGAGAAGATAGAAATTGCAGTCTGAATGCTGTTGTTTTGACATAGGGAGGGACCATAGTCACCATAGCATAGTGCTAGCTCATCTAACCAACTGTCATCATAGCTTTCTACTTCTTCTTCTTCATTCTCTTGGGGTCTTTTGGACAATACATCAGGTCCTTTAAATTGTGTAGTAGAAATATGAACTAAGGAAAGTCAAACAGAAAGATTCCTTGAATCCATCTGTTGATTACTGCATGTGGTTGGAGCTCTGATGCATTTGACATTTCACAGATATATTTGGCAATGGATCTGAGGAGAGCACAGACAGTGTGCTATTGCTTACAGAATGATATCACTTATTATATACCTCCCATAGTACAATGAACTTAATTGCCTTCCTAGGGGAATTTCTTAGTGATTCTGCTGTTAAGGCAA
The DNA here is from genome assembly GCA_025782845.1 of Boletus coccyginus. Classification (NCBI taxonomy): domain Eukaryota; kingdom Fungi; phylum Basidiomycota; class Agaricomycetes; order Boletales; family Boletaceae; genus Boletus; species Boletus coccyginus. The sequence continues at coordinate 174,849 of JAHZSR010000037.1, read as the reverse complement.
GTTGAATCAACATGTACTCAATCCTTTGGTTACTGACACCACTTGTTAGGATTTTATTCCAAATCTCAAGAATCATCTTCTCACATGCCTATGAAATCTTGCTTATGATGGAGATGAATATGTGTCCAGTCCCAAGGAATGTCATTCAGTGCATTTCAATGACCTCAACTATGTATATATATCAAAGTGATTACAAATCAACTTTACAACATATGACATACTGTACAATGTGACCAGGACATATTTTGACTCAGTCACGGCGGTTTTGTCTATGATGCTCTTTCTTGAGCAGGGCTCAGATGCTCATCCATTTTGATATGCACAGGTGCTTGGTGCTTGGGTTTTCAAGGTCCACCATGATGGTAATGAGCACACCATGAACATTGTCTTCCTTTTAGACAAGACGACGAAGAACCAACCAAAATTCAGTGATTTCCAGACAACGTGTCTTGTTTTCATGGGCTAGAACACTTTGCTCAAGGGAAGTATGAAAGGTCTACCCTTGGCAGAGCTAATGGTAGTGCATTTAGTTCTAAGTAGAAGTGGGATTTTAGTGTACCAGGAGCCGTGGTTTGTTTGCCAATCCTCCACATAAGTTTACAGATTGGTTGTTCAAGATAGTTTCAGCCTAAAGTCTGGTGAGTAAGGGTGATTCTAGGTGAAATACACACCTTAGATCCCTGCTATGCTGATGGTATATAAGTAAGAGACTTCCTAGTCCCTTAGGATAGTAAGTCTAGGAAGTGTATGGTAGAAGTCAGAAGAGTAAAGGTTTGCCCTAGGAATGTAACATCTAGATGGCAAGATGGTGGAGTAATCTCACAATATGCTGAGATGTTGAGATGCTCAGTTCCTGGTTGGTAGTTAACTTGACGGTACACTTAGTAGACTCAGAAAGGTTATTATAACTCAATCTTATTGTCTCAACTAAAGAGTAGGCAAGTTTGGCTTAGAGAGGCGAAGTGTAGCCCTTATTTGGTACTACAGGACGCTTAGGTTGCTTACTAATAGGGACCAGATGCCTTTTGTTGTCCAAAAAGGGGTTTCTCTCAAAAGGATAGTCTTAAGTACTTGTCCTTTATTTAGGTACAAGTTCTAATAGCCTAAAAGTAGTTCTAAAGTCCTATTTACTTCGCTCTGGGGTACCCTGCCTTATTAGGTCTTATGAGGTTTCCCAGGGGATCTCTTATCAGATGAGATTCTCTCAGGTAGAAGATTCTCCCTGCAGGCCAAAGTGCTCTCCTTTATATATATAAATATAGGAGGCTATGCCAGCCAATCAGAGGACTGGTGGCTTATAAATTAAGGCACAATCGCTTACTAATACCAGGCACAAGCTGTCAAACCCAGGCACATTAAGGGGAAGCACTTTGAGCAGAGGAGTTCAAATCTGGAATGCTCTGCCAAAGAGGCTGACTATGCTGTGCAGGGCTGTACAGACTAATGGGGACAAGGTCACATGATAGCTAGGAGTCACATGATTACTTTGTCTCACTGGCACTTAGCTAAGTAATCAGATAAATAAAGGAAAATGAAAAGAATAGTAAGCTATGTACAAATATGAGTATAAGGGTATGACTAGGGAGATTAATGAATATCTCAATAACCAGTAGGTGGAAAAAATCTGGAAAAATAGGAGTTTGTAAGTCATAATAGGGGCTATCTTTCCCTATGGTATTAAAGGGTATGGTCTACAAGGAGCTGTGGAAATTCCACTTCTCAGGTGACTGATTTGCTATGTGCATGCATGAAACTAGTTTCGTGCAGGTCAACATGCTTTGGGTGCAATGGTTTGGGGTTGTTCCTGGGTATCAGTGGAGTATTCAAAAGGCACACCTTCTGAAAATAGGCTTTGTTGCTGACTCACCAGGAGCATTTGGCTTTGTGGATCCATCACTTATGATCTGAGCTTGTCATTTCATTCCAGCTTTTGTGGATGGCCAAACACATTCACTTCTCTGCCAAGGGTAAACCCAGTGAGGGAGAGTACTCACTTGCTATAGTGCACTTGCAAGCTAGTTGCTAGAAGTTATTTAAAACATGGCTACGAAGTAAAGAACTTAATTGTGGACTCTGAAGGAGCCAAGTTTATAATACAGCTATATTTGTATATATTATGAAAATATCCATAAAAGATAAAGGGCTGTGTAATACACAGCAGTAAGCAGCCAATGGCAGAAGGTGGGCAAGGTATGATACAATATGGCAAGAGAATGGTGTGATGTTTCACCATTATGACATAATATAACATCATCATAAGATAAGAATAAAGATAATATCACTGGTCTAGAACAATGATGTCATATATCTAGAATGAATTAGTAATCATGAAGAGCAATCCAGACAAGATAAGATTTAGATAAGTGAATTTAAATATTTCAACACTTCACTTTGCTATTCATGATGGAAGAAATGAATATGACATAAGGAAAAGTTTCCTACAGTTCTCCTCAAAATGTTGCCATGTCAGATTCTTCATGAAGATATCTGCAACTTGTTCATCAATGAAAATATAGAAAAGTGTGATCTTTCCATCTGCAACACATTCTCAGATGTAGTGTTCTGGAATTTCTATGTGTTTGGAATGACCTTCTTGCGCTGGATTAGTTGCAAGGAATATGGCACCTTGATTGTCACAGAGCAGTAGAATGGTCCTGAGATTAAATCTCAATTCAGAAAGGAGTATCTGAATCCAGGAAAGCTGTTTTGCAGTTTCCGTTATTCCAATGTATTCTGCTTCTGTAGAAGACAAGGTTATCTTTCATTGTCATCTGGAAAGTCAAAAGACTATTCTATTGCCAATGAACATTGCATAGCCAAAGGTAGATCAATGAGTTTCATGATCTCCAGCCCAATCTGTATTAGAATATGTCATAATGCCAGATCTTGAAGATCCATCATAGATGATGCAGAGATCCTTGGTACCAATGAGATACTGCACTATATAGAGTGCTTTCTACAGATGTTCATTCAAAGGATTAGTGGAGAACTGTGACATCTTGATAACAGCAAAGGCAATATCTGGGTGAGTTCCCAGCATAATATACAATAGTGATCCAATCACTGATTGATATCAACTATGGAGTTGAGAGGAGGTTTTGGTGGTGAGAGGAGTGGGATTGTACCTAGAAGGAAGTGGGATACAAACTACTTTGGCATTATTGAGCTTGAAGTGACCTATAACCTTTTCAGCATAAGCAACTTGGTCAAGCTTCAAAGTTTGTTTAGAACAATTGTGAGTGATATGCATGTCAAGATCTTTAGTAGTAGCTCTGAGATCATGACTTTTTCATTTGTCCATAAATTCTTTCTTCTTCCTCAAGAGATAGGGGTGCTTGGAGCTGATGAAAAGAGCATCATCAACATAAATGACTAAAATGATAATGTCCTGACTGTAAAAATGAACATAGACATCAGGATCTCCATGTGTCCTAACAAATCCCACAGCTAAAAGTGACTTGTAAAGCACCTTGTTCCATTGTAGGGTGGCTTGTTTCAAGCCATAGATTGCCCTTAGCAAGTAATAAACTTTCTTCTCCATGCCAGGTTGTACAAAACCTTCAGGCTGTTTCATATAGATTTCTTCATCAAGTTCTCTAAATAGGAATATAGTCTTGACATCTAGCACTTCAGTTTCCCAATTTTTGAGCACTGCAATAGAAAGAAGAAGTTGAACAGTCTTGAATCTTGCACCTGATGAAAAGATTTCTGTGAAATCTATCCTGTAGACTTGCATAAAGCCTTTTGTTATGAAGCGAGCCTGGGTATGGCCATTGCTTTTGACAACATATACTCATTTTCCTTTGACAGGTTTTTGTCCAGGTGGAAGGTCAACCAATTCCCATACTTTGCACTTTTTAAATGACTTAATTTCTTCTTCCACAGCAGTCCTCCATTTGGTCTAATCTCCTTTTGGAAGTTTCAGAACATCCTTATAATGTGATGGTGTGACAGCCATGGAAACTGCAGAGATCATTAGAGAACCAAAGAATTGTGCACTATATAAGGCACCAAGATCATCATCCTCATTAGTGGGAACAGATGATTGAATATCTCATTCAATATCCACAGGAGGTCTAGCTCCATATGCATTGTCAGAAAGGATGCATGGATTGCAGATACAAGTATCATGATGAGGTTTATCTTCTTGGATTGATTCAGAAGAGGTAGAAGAAGGAGAGCAAGGAGGCTGTTGTTCTCCTCGTAGAGGGAATTGTTAATTGGGATCATGACCATCCATAGGTGGAAATAGATAGTGATGAGTGACTGGAATATAGTCAGCTGAAACAGGGTCTTTGTTCTCATCTTGATCCTAGTCCGAAAGGTTGTCTGGAATAGAAATCTCAGCAGGTTTGTCATCTGACTTTCCAGAACAATATGGGAACACAAGTTCATTGAATGTGACAGTAGAAGAAACAGTTACTATTCTTCATTTAGGAGATCAGAAATGATATCCTTTAGTCCTTTTTTTATATCCAATGAAGATGACTTCTTCTACTTTTGCACACAATTTATTGGCATGATCTTCTTTTGGAATGAACACATAGGCACAACATCCAAATACCTTGAAATAGGAAACATCAGATTTACTACCATTCCATTTGGATATAAGAGTAGACCAATCAAGACAATGTATAAGCTGTCTGTTATAAATGTAAAGAGCAGTCTCGACAGCATTTTGCCAGAAAGAAGGTGGCAAACAGGCATGTTGGCATATTGCCTCAGACTTCTCCAGAATTGTGCAATTAAAATGTTTAGCATGACCATTTTGTTGAGGGGTATGAGGTACAAAGGTTTGATGCTCTATGCCCTTGGACAAGAGGAACGTCCAAAGAGAATGATTAATATATTTCCCCCCATGGTCTGAATGTATGGAGTGGAGACAAAAATCAGTTTGGTTCTCTGCCCAAGCAATCAAATCCTGAAGTGCCTGAATAGCATTGGATTTCAAGTGTAAGAAATGCAGACTTGCAAAACTAGAAGCATCATCAAAAAAAGTAATGATCCACTTGTTACGAGAACACAACAAGGTCAGCATTTCACACAAATCAGTATGGATAAGGTCAAGCATGCAAGAAGAGTATGAAGACAAAGCAGGAAAATCCTGCTGATATGCCTTGCCAAGTCCACAGCCTTTGCAAGTAGATATAGAGGTGGATGGCATAATGGCAGAAACACCTGTCAAATGCCAATGAGCATGACAAAGAGTGTTCTTTGAAGGATGTCCAAGATGATGGTGCCACAAGTCAAAAGACTTGAGATCCTGCAAGGAGTTAATCAAACCAACTGGAGTGATCAGAAAGAACTGAAACGAGTGGAGTGGAGAAGGTGGAAATAAAGCAATGGCCTGTATGACCATCCTTCCTTGATTGTCCTGAATCTTAGTCTGATCTGTAATCTCACATGTGAAGCCAGCTTCAGTGAGAGTATTAATCAATAGAAGTTGATTACAAGCATCAGAGGTATACCAGATGTTATGACAAATGATGAAAATGGTCCCTGTCTCTTCCTGTTTAAATATCACAGTACCAGGACCATACATTTGTATGATATCATTATTAGTGGTTCCAGCAAGACATGTCCCTTTCTATAAATCAGAAAAGTCATTGAGATAAGATGTTATATAATCAGAACACCCCAAATCAACTAGCCAATGGTTCTTGGTATTGCAATCTTTTGCACCTAGGGCATAAGTCCATGAATAAACAGAATCATAGTAGTATTCACCATCAGATATATTGTCATACTCATTATCTGATCTAGTATAGTTGTTGCACTCTTCACAGAGTAAGGCAGAATGATCTATGCCACCTTTCCAAGTGCCATCAGCATTGTGCCAGAAATCTCCATGGAAATTAGCAACAACTTTTGCTTTCTTAGATTTTTCTCCTCTCTCAAAGTGCTGGGGGAGAGAAGCCAGATTGAAAGGACAAGGAAGGTCCATGACTGGTACCAATAGGTCCCATGGATTCTTTGAAGTTGCCTGCATTTGTAGTAAATGACTCAGCATTCCATTGGTCATTATAGACTTCCAGTTGAAATTTGTCAACATCCATCATTATACCAGTCATATCACCATTGATGAAATTTGCAAAACCATCTACTTCATTCGCTCATACCTTTCCTTTCTCTTTACGGTCCATCTACCTGTTCAAGGTAGAAGCCCATGCATCCTGCAAAGTAGGAGTCCTTGCAGATGGCTTATATGGCTTCTTACCACATTGACTTCTTTAAGTCAGGTGAGGGCAATTAGAGCCTTGTCTAAGATGACCATATAATTCCCAACAGTTTGTTGTCTGATGGGGTTTCCCACAGTGGTCACAAATGGGATAAAAGGGAGCATGTTGAATCATGTTGATATGATTCACTTTGCTTGGAACAGCTTCAAGGTAGTGAGCCAAGAATCTTCATTGTGGACAAGTGGTAGAATGAAGTTGAGATTTCTGAAAAATCTTAGGAATAATGGTATTGGTGGTAAAGTTTGCAGCCATGACAGTCTGCATAATGGTGGAAACAAGAGGTTGGTATGAATGAGGGAGTGAATTAAGCATAATCATGGTTCAGAGGTTGCCAGAAAGCTGTAGTCCAGACATGAACATTTCATAAAAGATGTTCATCAACTTGTTGATTTGAGTTGGAATATCCTCAGCATCCTGACAGTGGTATTTTATAGGATCCACAATGCATGTGTTAAGTACTTTTATAAAGGCTTCATATTGGCCAGTGATACTAGTGGAAAAATAAAAGGTAGTAAGTGCATCCTAGAGATCCTTTGCAAGGAAAGGACAAGCTACATTCCCAATGGCCACATAAGTCTTCTTTATGAGATATTGCATATTTGCATGAATAAAGATGCCAATGAGGGCTTTTGCTTGTTGATCACTAGAAATCCAAGCAGCTTGAGCATCAGTGTCAGCTAGCTGCTAAGCAAAGGTAGAAGTGCCATCAACAACACTCCATCATATTGCCATGATGATGAGGTTGTGGACTTGGCAAGACCAGATGGAATAGTTTGAACTTCCTGCAAGGACTGCAGTGCAAGCCTAAATGGTGGAGTTAATGAAGAAAGACATGATATATCTACTTCAGAAGATAAAGATATTGGCAATGAAAGTCTGCAAGAAATTCTGATTAGTATGTGTGACAGGAAAAATATGAATGGAATGGAGGAAGTGAATTAAGAAGGTCTGCAACAAAGTCGACATCTTCCTAAGTGTCATTGTCATTATTATCATCATCGTTGTTATCATTGTCAGCTGGAGCTGGTGCCAAATGCTGAGTGATACACTAAAGTAAAGGAATTTGTTCTCTCTGAAGTTGTATTTATTTCAAAATGTTATCATCAGAATGCACAAGCTTCTCAAATAAATCAAAATCAGTATGAGGGAAGAAATGTGGATTAGGAATAGAAGAAAATTGTCTGTTTCTAGCCCTAAAACTGATTTGAAGACAATTGTGAGAATAATAAGGAGGAATACAGTCCTTAATACCATGTACAGTGATATGAAGATGAGAACCTGTCCAATATTTAAGGTGCATGGAGGTACTCCAAATGAATCCAAGCTTGGCAAGTTGGCATATCGACCTCTTAACTGGACTAGCAATGGCCATATGTCTACCAGGAATGACAACAGGCTGTTGATGTAGACCAGGCAGAACTCTTGATGCCAGTCGCTGGTCTTCTTCATAATAATCACATCAAGAAGCAAAATTTCCTTTGCAGTAGGGATCAGGGACATCATGACCAAGTTCTAAGAGAAGATAAGCATGGTCAGTACCCAACTTCTTCATAATTATGAACCAAGGATTTTTTCTCTTTCAAATGTATCATCACCTAGCATCCATCAACTCGTTCCAAATGCACTGCATAGGAATGTTGGAATTATTTGGATATCTGATGAAGGAGTGAAGGCAGTTGAATTCATGGTGCACACACTGGTGCTGACCATTCTTCCAGACAATGTCTCCTTCCAAGTTGATAAAGTTCTCATGATGTTCATAAATCTCCTAAAGAACATCGTGGTCCAGGACTTCATTGGGCTTAAGAGCCTTATAAAATTCTATAAAATATTTGTTGAATGTGTGATGATCATGCTAAACAATTTCGAAGCCTTGGTTATGGACAGGATGAGTAGGAGTGGAATGGTACTTCTTCACAGGAAATGTGTAACCAAGTCCTTCATAAAAGGAGACAATTGGCTCATTCTAGTACATGAGTCCTTCTTTAAAAATTACATCCTATTCTGGGGTATACCAGATAGGGCCTTCTTCAACAATGACCTGCAGCAAGAGATCTCCATGATATAATATGGGAATTTGAATAACCTAAGTGAGATAAGACAAGATATCTAGGGGATTGTAGTGCAATCTAGTATTAATATGAATGAGAGGTACTTCCAGTCTAATCAACAGATTGGAAACATTCTGGTATGTTACCAGATTGTTTGTGAAACAACCCTAGAGCATAGCTTCCTTAGGTTGCCAATAGTAACTTGGACTGAATGGAGAGCATTGAGAAAATAGGCTTGTCAGGCCAAGTATGAGTCCTTCTTATAGTACTTAGGAGAAACACCAAGAGAACTAGACTGGAGTTCTCTGGTGGTGGCATCAAGCCTTAAATACCTACTGAAGGTATGTACATGTTGTGAATATATTTAATGATCCGAGAATGAAAGGGGAAAAGGGCATAGAGTGAAATGGAAGTAAAACATGTGAGGCCAACATGCAGTGTGGCAGAATGGAAGGAAAGCATAACATATGTAAAATATGTGTATCAAGGGAATGGAATGAAAGTGTGATCAAATGCTTTCATGAAAAGGTGAAACATGAAGATGTGAAATGGGGAAGATGAGAAGTCTCGTGCATGAAATGGAGTGAAGAGGTGAGACAACTATAACGCATGAGATAAGAGCAAATGATAGCAAGATAAGATAAAAGATAAGATTGTCTGTTGTTATACGTGGAAAATGTTAAGTCCAATGAACATAGGGGTATGGAAATATACCATTTGTAACACTACCCCCCTTCTAGGGATTGACTTCCAGGTGATTTAAGAGTGGTGACTTGCATTCGGTATAATTCACATAAGGGTTAAATAATTTCTTGAACTGGGCAAAGGCCATAGACAGTTTTCATGGGACATTCGGGTGGAGAATGTGGAATTTGCGGATAACGTCCTGAGCGCCAGAAAGATTCCTGAGTGGTTCTTATGTTCAATCTGTCTCTTCAAAGCCTTTTCAATGTATCAGATATTTGAGGCGATGTCCCTTCAATCGGGAATCAACCAAATGATCTACTTTGTGAACTTCTTCGTGGTCTTTGGTAATGTCAACCAGGCCAGGCCGGACAACAGGCTGATCAGGCAGCTGTTCCTTACAGGATTTGACCTGAGAGATATTCACAACGTTATGGATTTTCATGCCCCTGGAAAGTCTAACCTTAACTGCATTGGGGTCCATGAGTTCCAGAATAGGGAAGGGGCCTAGCCACCATTCCATTAACTTCTTAGATTGGTGCATCAAGTGCAGGTTGTCTGTGGCCAACCAGACCTTATCTCTGACCTGATATTGTGAAGCCTCAGACCAGTATTTGTCTGCTTGAGCTTTTGTTCACTCTTGGGAAGCCTTTAGACTATTTCTTGTTTCCTCCAAAGTCTTGCTCATTAAATTGGCAAACTCTGTAGTGGCTGGCGCTTTGGAGACATGTTGTTCCACACTCACATGGGGCACATACGAATGTGTGACTTTGAATGGGGTTTTCTTTGAAGATGCTAAGATCTTCAAATTATAAGAGAATTGGGCGATCGGAAGCCAATCTGACCATTTTTCCTGCTTTTCTGCACAGAACATGTGGAGATACTGCTGGAGATCTCTATTCATGCCCTCTGTTTGTCCATCTGTTTGCAGATGGTGTGCAGTGAATAATTTAGACTTGATTCTGAGGCATTTGCAGACATCTCTCATAACCTGGGAAGCAAACTGCAGTCTGCGGTCTGATACAATTGACTGGGGAAGTCTGTGGTTCTTCCAAACATGGTGTAAATATAATTTAGCCATTTCTAGTGCTGTGGCCATTTTGTTGCATGGGATAAATACAATTTCTTTAAAGAACCAATCTACAATGATGAGGATGGAGTCAAAGCCACCAGAGGGAAGATCGGTAGTGAAATCAGCAAAGATGTCCTGCCAGGGACTGTCTGGAATAGGGAGTGGGATTAATGTGCCTGCTGGAGCCTTGTTTCCTCCCTTCATGCATGCATAGTGGTCGCATCGAGCGACATATTCTTTTATATAAATGGTCATGTTGGGCCACCAGTAGCTTCTCCTGAGAAGTTCTATGGTCTTTTCATAACTGGGGTGACCAGCGACTGGGGAGTCGTGACATGTGTTCATAATAGATAAGCGAATGGGTTCATCATTAGGGACAAAGACTTTTCCTTCTTGGTTTCGTAATACTTCATCAACACGGCATACTTCATGCTTCTTGCATACTGTAGTTCCTTAATTTCACTCTCTTTGAGCACATGTATCTTTTTTCTTATTGAGTGTAGGATTTGTTCACCTTCATTGTAAATTGTGACCAGGATGGTCCATATCCGCTCTGGCAGAATCATTGTGATTCCTTCATTGTCATGTTCTATGCCGACCGCGTGATCTTCTCTTCTAGAGAGTGCATCAGCTTTAACATTAGTAGCTCTGGGCTTGTAGATAAATAGGTAGTTGAATGGCGAGAGCTATTGCCACCATCAGGCTTGTCTGCGATTCAGATTCTGAGACTTCATAAAATATTGCAAGTTGGCATGGTTGTTCCAGATTTCAAACTGGTGACAAGAGCCTTTCAGATAGTGCTGCCAAAGCTCCAATGCCTTGATAATGCTCAACATCTCTTTGTTGGCAATGGGGTAGTTGCGCTCTGCAGGCATCATGCTGTGACTGGAAAAGACAACTGGATGCCACTTGTCTTCTTTTAATATAGATAGTACAGCCCCTGTGGCATAGTCGGAGGTGTCGGTTTCTAAGCAGAATTGACAATCAATGTCCGGGAAAGCCAACATGGGTGCTGTGGTGAAACATTCTTTGAGCATGTCAAATGCGTTCTGCTGTGCTTCCTTCCATGCGAAGAGTTCATCTTTCTTTAATAGATCATTTAATGGACGTGCAAACTGAGTGTAGTTCTTGATGAACCTTCAGTAGAAGTTAGCAAGGCTGAGGAAACTTTGGACTCCTTTGATGGTTTTCGGTTCTGGCCATTCCAAGATGGTGCAGACCTTTGAGTCATCTATTCTGATTTCATTGACACCAACCATCATGCCAAGGAACTCGACTTCCTTCTTGGAGAAGAGACATTTTTCGGGTTTGATGAACAGATCATTCTCTTTAAATCTCCACAATACTTCATGCATGATTCTATCATATTCATCTTGATCATCTCTTTTGGTAAATATCCTAAGATTATCAATGTAGACTACAATTACGTCTTCCATATTAGCAAAGATTTCATTCATTATAGCTTGGAAAGTGCCAGGGGAGTTGCACAGCCTGAAGTACATGACTAGGGGTTCAAATGCTCCTTTGTAGCAGATGAAAGCAGCCTTCCATTCATCACCTTCTTTAATATGGACATTGTTGTAGCCCCATCTAAGATCCATTTTTGTAAATAGCTTGGCTCCTTTGAGCTTATCCACAAGCTGTGAGATTAAGGGCAGTAGGTAATTGTTCTTAACTGTGTGTTCATTCAGATAGCGATAGTCCTGTACCATGCATTTCTTGCTGTCTTTCCTGGGGATAAAGAATACCAGTGAGGTTTGAGGGGACTTGAAGGGGCGGATATATCCTTTAGCCAGCTGATTGTCTAGAAAAGCAGCAACTTCCTCCTGCTCTTATGCAGATAGGGGAATAATACGACCTTTCTTGGGTTCAAATGTATCTTTTAGATCGATGGCGTGATCCCATGATTTTCTGATTGGCATTCTTTCCGATTTAGCTTTGCTAAATACTTTTAGATAGTCATGATATTGTAAGGGAACAAGTTGCTCTGTGGTTTCTTCCATCTTCTTCTTTTCCTCTAGAGCGCGGATAGTCTCATGCACTTGGTATTGAATGTCCTCTTCTTCTTTCTCGATCATTCAGACAAAGATGGGTTTGTCTTGAAGGGCGTGACAGTGCCTTGTGTAATGTGTCATTTGTACTGTACCCTTGACCCAATCTATTTCCAAGTTGTGACATTTAAGCCAAGAGAATCCAAGGATAAGGGCATTCTTTTCGAGGTCTGTTACTTTGGCTGTAACCTTTTTGTGGTGACTCTGATACTCTATCATCAAATTCACCGAGTGTGTGATATTACTGGCAGAGTTCTTGGTTCCATCCACATTGTATATAGGAATGGCATGTCTTAATTTGTTGAGCAGAAGTTTCAAGTTCTCTGCCCAAGATCTGTCAATAAAAATTGTATTTGCACCACTGTCAAGCAGGGCGTCGACTTTTGAGAAGATATGATATGTAGATAGGAGTGCAATTGCAATCACCAATGTGATTTCCCTTGTCGGGTTAATGTTACATACAAAAACTTCTTCTGGGATTTTAAAGGGGAAGAAAGTAATCAAAAGATAAGATTTCAACGGCTTTTCTTTCTTTGGTTTAAAGAAATTAAGCACAGGTTTAATGTTCTTGCCGAGCTCACTAGGAGACTCCCCTGACATGTAGGTAAATGGAGAAGATCCAGCTGAGTCATCATTGTCTGACTCCTCAACTAGAAGGGGAGAATACTTATTCACAAAAGAACCCTTGAAACACTCAGATACATTCCTTGGGCTCAGGCTTTTCCCAACTTTTTTCAGATAGCCTGAACCAGGTGGCTGCTTCTTCAAAATTCATACCTTTTATGGACTTAGAAAAGTCCTGTGTTTTTCCTCTTCCTTTTGAGGTCTTGCGGACCTCACATTCATCATTACTGCTTGCAATGCTTTTTGCATCATCCTAGGACATATTTACTTCATGTACTTGTCAGCTATCTCCTTTCTTGCAGCCCTTCTTGTGTTGTCCTCCTAGCCATTTGCAAGAGGGGCAGGCGATGATTGGTTTGGACAATTTTTAGTAAAATGTCCTTCTTTGCCGCAATTGTAGCAACCCTTGGTGGTAGATCCAACGTCCATGGCATTCAGATCTTTTCTTTGTGGTGCTGAAGCGTGTTTCTGAGTTCTGCCCCTGATGAAATCAAGGGACTCTTGTGCTGTGCTGACCCTTCTGATCCCTTGAAGATAGAGGACAGAAGAGACACGACAATTGCCTTTTTGGAATATTTGGACTATGATGGACTCATGTGTGTTTTTCTCAAGTAACTCACATGTGTGTGAGGTGTCAATGCCTGCCTGTCGGTATAGTGCTTTTCATTGAATAATGAAGTCATCTGTGGGTCCATGTTCTTGGTAGCATTTGCTCAACTGAGCGTGTGTCCAGTCTGTTTGGTTGGTGCTCCTAAAGAGCCCTTCCAGTTCATCTACCAGGGTTGGCCAATTGTAGTGCCTTTCCTGGACTATTCTTGGTTGGGCAAAGCCACCCACCTTAGCTCCTTTTAGATGTGAGAGGACAGAAATGACTGCCTCATAGAAGTTAGGAGCAATGGTGCCCAAGTTTACGGAGAGCCAGGCTTTCATTTTGGCCCACCATTTTTCCAACTTTGTTTTCAACCCATCATACTCTCCTGGGTCTGCGAATACTTCTACTTGTCTTGACGTTCCTGCTGCTGCTGCTCCTCTGCCAGCTCTTGCTACAGAGAGTGCTGTTACTTCTGTTGTTAAACGATTATTGTTGTTTGTGAGTATGGTCAACTTGTTGTTGAGAGTATTAAATTCTTGAAGAATGGCTAAGATCTTGTCTTCCCACAAGATAGTTCCATTGCTCAAAATCTGATTGATATATGCAGACATAGTGGGGTTTCTCTACTTGGTACAGTAACGTTCTGGTTTACATAGAGTTTGTGGGGGTTATAGGCTTATTCTGGAATATTCAGGATTGCCAGCCCTATCTCTGATAATCTGGTGATGTGGGATCTTCTTTCTTTTAACTGGCCTTTTAATTTCCAGTCTTACTTCTTCCTTGTCCCATTCTTTCCTTTTAAGAGATGGGTCCACTACTGTAGATGGGGTGAGGATACTAAGTGGGGATAACTCTCACTTGTCTCTGAATTGCAGTTCTTCTTTGGAGGCTAACAAAAGGCTTTGCAATGTGGGTCGAGTATGGACAGATAAGGTATCATCCCTTGGGCTGAACATGAGGTCGTTCGGATCTATGGAAAGATCATTTGCCTTCAAGTGCTGGGATACTCTCACTGTGGATGAGTCATCTGGGCCTCCCAATTTGAAGGCGAGGGCGACTATGACTGCTTGGTCTATTTCTTCATCTAAAGTGTAGCAAAAGTTGGACGGTTGCAAGTCCACTTCTAATAGCCTTAAAAACTGTGTAGCAGCTGAGAGTGAACATGGTGATGGTGGTGGGGTCCTTTCCATGCCCTGTGAGCCTGCCAATTCTGCTGGCGAGGCTGTTTGCTCTCTTACTTGTTCTGGCTCAGCTACTTCTGTTGAGGCCACGTATAAAGGATTAGAGGGGCCAACTTGACCTGAGTTAGAGGGGAAGGAGCAAAGAGAATGGTGGAAGGTGATCGGCAGTGGCTCTACCATAAACTCCAAGTGTAGCGATCCTTTGTGGAGGGATGCACTTGTGAGGGTAGCATCAAGGTTGGCAAGGTAAGGGTAAATGTGGAGTCTAGTTCTAAGGACTGGATGGAGAGTATTGAGAGAATAGGCTTGTCAGGCCAAGTATGAGTCCTTCTTATAGTGCTTAGGGGAAATATCAAGAGAACTAGACTGGAGTTCTCTAGTGGTGGCATCGAGCCTTAAGTATCTACTGGAGGTATGTACATGTTGTGGATGTATCTAACGATTTGAGAATGAAAGGGAAAAAGGGCATAGGGTGAAATGGAAGTAAAACATGTGAGGCCAACACGCAGTATGGCAGAATGGAAGGAAAGCATAACATATGTAAAACATGTGTATCAAGGAAATGGAATGGAAGTGTGATCAAACACTTCCGTGAAAAGGTGAAACATGAAGATGTGAAACAGGAAAGATGAGAAGTCTTGTGTGTGAAATGGAGTGAAGAGGTGAGACAACTATGACGCACGAGATAAGGGCAAATGATAGTGAGATAAGATAAAAGATAAGATTGTCTGTTGTTATATGTGGAAAACGTTAAGTCCAACAAACATAGGAGTACGGAAATATACCATTCATAACAGTTTGTATTGGAATTCCTATAAGAGATGGTCTGGTATCTCTGAATCCTCATAGGTAGGAGGATATCCTATGAAAACATAATGAGGTAGTTATTTATCATCAGATCAATCTGCAAGGGGTTCACTGCTTGGTCCAGGTCAACTATCTCATCTGGTTCGAGAATCTTATCTATCATAAACACCCTGTTATTGGAATCTTCATTCTTGTCAATGAATGATTCATCGGAATGACAAACAGATCTGTCTTCACTCATAATAGGCGGAGTTGAGAATGCAAAGTTGGTATTGGTTGGGAGTGAATCCATGAGGTCAAGTGGAGATACCGAAGTAATTCCATGGAAGGTGGGAGTTAACACTTCAGTCAAACCAAGGTTCGATGTCAATGGATAGATTAGATCAGGTGAGGTTGAAAGGGAGGACATGTTCCTCAGAGGAAACTGGACTTGGGAGATAGGATGAGGTTGTTGGAGGTGGGAGTAAAGAGAAGAAGATTCACATGTCATCATAGGCATGAGTGCAATGAAGAGATACAGGGACTAAGCAAGGAGGAGGGAGTACTTGTGGAAGAGATGTTCACGGAGAATCTAAAAATTGAGGGTGAAAGTGAGAAGTCAGAGTATCAGTATAAGGAAGAGAAATAGGAGGAGGAGTACAAGGAGGAGGAGGATGAGATAGACGATAGATGATACCAAGTGGATGAGGAAACTCTGCTAATCTACATACGATGATTGGTGCAATTCAGATAAATGCAACAGTCATTACACAAGATAGGATAGTTATCCTTATTGAAGTTGATGTGACCATTCCACATACAATGGTGGGTAGGAATCAGAGTGGGGGCTTGACTAACCTGGGTAGGAATGATAAAGTTCCTACGTGATGTCAGGTTAGCATTTGTCCATGTTATCATAACACAGGTAAAAAAGAGGTATAGCTCTATTATAAATAGCAGGCCAGGGTTGCCCCAGATCCATTGAACCTGACTCATAAACCCAAACAGCATGCTCATCGTCGTAAGAATAACGTAGATCAGAGTAAGAGCAAGTGCATCATACATTGCAATGTAGGGTAACAACATCAGATATGATGATCATTGAGCTTAGGTATGGCTCATAACCTAAAGAGATTGCTAGGTCTCTTTGGTGCAGAGACAATAGTGAAAGGGTAAACCCAGTAAGGGAGAGTACTCACTTGCTGTAGTGCACTTGCAAGCTAGTTGCTAGAAGTTATTCATAACATGGTTACAAAGTAAAGAACTTAATTGTAGGCTCTGAAGGAGCCGGGTTTATATACAGTATAGCTATGTTTGTATGTATTATGAAAATATCCATAAAGGATGAAGGGCTGTGTAATGTGCAGCAGTAAGTAGCCAATGGCAGAAGATGCACAAGGTATGGCACAATATGCCAAGAGAATGGTGTGATGTTTCACCATTGTGATATAATATGACATCATCATAAGATAAGAATAAAGATACATAATGTCACCAGTCTAGAACAATGATATCATGGGTCTAGAATGAATTAGTAATCATGAAGAGTGACCTAGACAAGATAAGATTTAGATAAGTGAATCTAAATATTTCAACAACACCTGCAGCAAGGCTTGTATGTATAAGCTTATAGATATAGTGGAAAATGGCAGCACAAGTCCAAATTGACAGCAATGTCTGACAACATGGGGATTGTTTTTGTCAACTTGTGTCTGTATTTGAACTTCTGTACATCCTACACTATCTAGAGAAAGCCTTACAAAGGTTTAGAGTTATGTGGTCGAAAGACAGCATGAGACAGAACTATGAATATTTTAAGAGTAAAAGATAATGGAATATAATGTATTGGCAACTTGTGCCAATTTGAAGGCATACAGTCCATGAATGCTATGCTGTTATTGATACTATAAGGCATTACACTTCCAGCTACTTTAAGGGGCATTTCCAAAAGGTGTGCATTAGCATGCCTGGGCACACAGACTGGTTAAGTTCTAGGGGGGGATGGGGGTGTTACCATGACCATAATATTTAGTAATGCATTGATTTGGAAAATTTATCATGCTTTTGGTTGAGTTTGATCTTGGAACATGGACTCCAGAACTCCACAAAAATGGTAATGATCAATGATCGAATGACACATCAATATCATGATCAAGACATACAGCATGAGGATAGCAACAAAAACAAGTGCCAGTGTGAATGAGAGCATGTAGTGTAGTATGTGGGCATGGACTGGTCATGTATGGAAAGCAAAGCCTCAAGAATGTACAAAAAAGAGAACTCATGAAAAGGATGAAACCACTCAACTCTGAGTTGGAAATGCTGTTGCCAGTGTAATATGGGATTCTTGAATTGTCAAATTCTAAATGTGACCAAGTTGTCCTTTGTACAATTTTCCATGGACATGAGCTTTGAGAGTAGCAAATTGGCCTTTCGAGATGAGAGAAATGCAACTGGGGATGCTGGTCCTGATCCAACAGCCAGCTGTACAGTGGAGCTCCCATACTTCCTTTTCATCAACATGTGTTTCAAGTTCACCAAATTGATAAAGCTTGAGGTAAGCTTCCATAGTCATGTTCTTGATAAGAACTGCCTTCTCATCTGGATTGAGACATGGCCGTGGTATTGGTGTGGCAAAAACCAAAATTAATTGATGGTATGGAGTTGGAGCCCATAATGGAATTGGAGATAAAGATGGATTATAATAAACTTGCAAGTCTACTGGTAGCTGACTTTTTGAATTGTCATAGTGATAAGGAATAAGGTGATCTTGATCATGCAGAGTGTCTGAGAATGAATGAAAGGCAGGGAATGATGCAAGTTGAGTCGGCAAAGAAGGTTCAAGTTTGTGCTGATAAAGTTGATACTGGTCAAGTCTAGATATTAGATACTACATATCTAGTGCAGATGATACATCAGTAGTGGAGGATTGGTATTTGTATTGTTCCATTGGCCAGTAGTATACAAAATGATTGGTAGGAGGTAAAAAAGTGCATCCCCACTCATGATCTCTTTAACGCATCACCAAACTTGTTGACTCTTGTCTTGATCACCAATTGTGTTTCAGTCTCAACCAAATTAGGAAAATCTCCAAGATTTGATGAAATCACTCTCTTTGTTGGGGACAAATACCAGTTTTGAGTATCTAGTACACTAGATGCCCTCTTGATAGACACTTTCTACTACAAGTACAAGGGAATCTAACAATGTGTTTGTGTGCTAATCCAACTTTTCCATCAAATGGTAATTTTGCCAAAGTGGTTGAAATCTGGCCCTCTGGATACCATTTAGGGGGGGGGGTGTCTCAAGGACATTGTGTGCCCGGGCGTGCTAATGCACACCTTTTGGGCATTCCCATCATTTTTGCACTTACTAATCTTGCTCATCAGGGCATGGCACAGAATGTGGGTTTCGGTGATACTAGGTGTGCAGCCTCTGTTGGGGCCATCCTTGTCATCTCTGACCTAAAGGAAGATTAGAGCACCATAGAGATAGCCTACGAAGGAAACATACAATGTGTTCATTGCCAAGGGACTGAATCAAGTGGCAGAGACCAAGCTTCAAGAAGGCACTACTGCCAGAAAAATGAACACGTCTAAAGAGGTCAGCAACCACCTTGGTTCTCAGTGGTTTTGAGAAGGTAGAACTTTATGGTGGCCGCCTTTTCACCATGGCACAGAATAGTGAGAATATCCATGGTTTCAAAGACGGAACAAGAAGTGTCAAGGTCATAGAGGAACGACCCTGGACCACAACCTTCTGTCATTGCGCAAGCCATAATATAAGTCGAAGATAAAAATTCACTGCAACTTGAAGTCACTAGGTTCCCTTTTATATCATATCCCTCATGACGTTGACAAACACAATATACAGGCTCTCCATCACTCAAAGTAGGTGTTTTGTCCATATCCTCGATTATCGCTCTACATTTCCCCACAGTGCAGCTGTGCCAATTGAGTCTGCAGATCTCAAACGAGGATGCAATACATTGATAGCATTCCATGACAAGAACAAGTGTACACTACAGTGCAACTAAGCTATGAAACAAGTTTGAAAAAAGGAACCATGTATATGTGCAAATAGACAGATTAGTAAAGTAGGAAGAATGAACGACTTCAAGTCCAAATCGAAATAAAATAAAATAAGTCCCATAGTGCCATCATTTCATCTTTGCTGACTCCCCTGCCAGAGAACTTGTGGATTCATCATCCAGGATGTTATGCATCTTCCCCTCTTTCATCGCTTTCATCCGTTCTCATATTATGGTTGTCATTTTGTAGGTCCTGTAGAGATCTTGGGTGTGGTTCAGCTTCCAGTCATTGAGTAGACATTCTTGTTGTACCCACAACCGCAGCACATCCATGTCAAGACCTTCAGTTGCTGCCTTTTCTCCATCTAGTATACCAATTGCAATGGCCATCTCCCCGCGTGCAATCTCCATGTGAACACCATCCAATGGCCAGGACTCTGCTTCACGCTTTACATGAATGTTGGCAGCATCTTCAAGTGTCATACAACTGGGTCGATAGCATCTGATACATTGGAGTGCCTCCTTTGTAAGGGAGTTGTTCACTTGGCTCAGTATATACTCATCTTTATTATGTGCATCAACATGGAAAAGGGAGGCATCATGCTCAATAAGGTTGTGCTGCATGAGATTGGCGAGGGACATGGCATGATATTGGGTGAGGATGAAGAGTCTGCTAAACGAGAGGAAGTAAGCAAGTATGCTCGATAATTGGTATCCCTCCTTGAGTCCCTTGACAATATCAAATATGCCAATCTTTTTGCCATCGCATGGTCTAGATGGTGCAAAAGTGGTGAGTGGATATGGAGATGCAACAATGTATTGGAAGGTGCTTACAGGAAGCCATGGTTGGCCAGAATGTTCAAGGCTGGACAAGGTGACCAAAGGTCACCGGGTTGTGGAGGACAGTAAGCATGTGTGTTGCCCATTACAGGACAAACACCCTGAGTGTGTGTGTGGTGGTCATGAGCATCAACTGGAAATGCCAACACGGGAGAGACTGGGTAAGACATGACACTCTAGCCTGAATGTAGATGGAGGAGAGATGAGGGAGATGTTTGGTATATGAGCTAGGGAAGGGATTGAGTCAGCCCTTGGCTTATATACCAAGGACGGATTCAATCCGGGTAAATGTCCCCATCAGAAACAGATCTCATCTATTGATGAGTTTACTTGCCAAATCAAAGACAGTGGTGAATATGCACAGGAACATATGATAAGATGTAGCTTTGTTGATATGGAGACCTCTCCAAGCTGTGGGTCAAAGGCATTATCACTCGACTGCAGAGAGATTAGCTGGCATAGCGGTGCACAGTAAGTGAACAGCAAGTGATGGGGGACTGTGACAAACCCACTGTGTGGCTGTGGTGACTTGCAACTTTCACACAGCCCCAGCATTTTCAGACCTTGTGTAAAAAAATCCTTCTCTGGCTAAATCATCGCAACTTCAATGGTGCCGAGTGTTTCACCAACTTCATCTCAGGTGTTCTTCCTGGCTCATCAGTTCTAAGCCACCTGTACAGCCACATTCGATTCAGCCCTCCTTTGGTAATCCCTCAAAGGTCTCTGACCAAGCAGGTGGCCTTGGCCGTTGAACATTGCTCTGGCTCTCTTGTTTCACCTGCCATTTAAAAAACATATGCTATGTTATCGCAATATGAACCCTGTGGCACATGTGCTTCTTGAATACTGTACATACCCTTGGCGAGTCAGGATTGAAAATCTTATGTCAAGCAAGCTAACAGTGAGTGCTAATGGCACTCCCGTGGCCATGTCAGTGATTGTGAGAGGCAGGCGCCCAATGCTTGGTAAGCCTTGATCTGTCATCTCTCAGATCACTGCTTGTCACTGTATTCCCGCCCTACCATCCATCAAATTCAAAAATTGACCTCACCTATGATGATTTCAGAAAAGATGGACAATTGAGTGTAGTGTGACTTGGAGCCAAGCACACACTGGTCATTGGTGGCACATCGCACTGGCAAGTTCATATAGCACTTTCTGAAAGAACCCCACCAGCCTGGCCTGCTGTGCACTGCCTGCCATCTTCTTGCTTATGGTGACATATGTTACTGTCTATTTCACACAACTTGGCCAATGAGGAAAATGTAGTCAGTTCACGCTCAGCCTTGGCCACCCTCTGTCTCCTTGACCAGTAATGGTAGCTGAGCTAGAATTGTACCATCTGACTCATATTGACCCCCTGCATGTATCTCGAACCTACCGATCATTTTTTTAAAATTTTGTATTTTCTGAAAATTTGAAAACTATTTTTTTTTGTAACTCAGTCAATATGGGTTCAAATTGAATTGATTCTCCGCATTCATTCCATGGCCACCGAGTCAATTATTTTAATTTTTGGTAATTTCAAAAATGATTTCTTCTTACTCAGTCAATGTAGGATACATGCAGGGGGTCAATACAAGTCAGATGGTACAATTCCGGCTCGGCTACCATTACTAGTCAAGGAAACAGAGGGTGGCCAAGGCTGAGCATGAACTGACTACATTTTCCTCATTGGCCAAGTCGTGTGAAATAGACAGTAAGATGACAGCACTGACATTCAGAATTACAAGCTCAATGGCCCATCCTAGTCCATCATATTTTGTGCCTGTCTTCATGCAACCTGATGTAGCCTATAGCATGGCCTGATATCATAACAGCTAGGGAAGCCGGGGAAGCCCATGCATAGCAATTCCCCAGCATGATTATTTTACATCTGCATCTGCTCTACTCTCTCACGGGTGCTGCTGGCCACTGTATGGATAATGTACATGACACTATGGCTTGGCATGGACAATATATCTCGGCCTGTTGGGTGGGCAATAAACAACCCTATCAGGATTGGTCCATTCTGAACAAACTTTTAGTCCATGTGGTCCCTATGCCTTAACTTTCTGGCTGGCCTGCATTTCCAGTCATGGAACCTCGAAGTGGTGTAAACGCCATACAGACATGTACGCTGGCATGTCCAAGCAAGTGTCTGAAGTGCTTATCCTTCCGTCATGCTGTGACCAGGTGCTCACAATAGTTCCCCATATATACCTCCACAGCAATCCGAGTGATGTTGAGATCTCCTCTTATTATTACATTTTTCACATTTGAGGGATGGGATGCTTTATACTTCTTTCATCTTGCACTGCACATGCCAGTGGATTGCTGTGAGGCATCTAGTATTACACTGATTTGTGCAGCATACAGTGGAGGAAGGTATCGTAATTCTGGCCACAGGTACCAACTGGTTCGGGTGTCTCTGTGTTAGTCTGTCAGGAATGTTACTAAGGTCTGGCCAGCATCATGAGTTGGGCTCTGGGACTTATGACTCATTTGAATTGCTTGTGGATTGCAGGCCCACACCAAGGTTATGATGGCCATGGGAGCCATACAGCCCTTGCAGCCACTGATTGGGTGGTGAGGCTCCTGATCAGAATGATCTGTATTGACAAGAGTGCAAACACGTCCAATGGTTGGGTCCATCCCTACATTCCAGATTTCTGTGTTTGTTTCATACAGTCTAGACTGTATCAAGCTAGGTTCCCTGGACTTTCTGGGCCTCCTTGAAGCCAGTGGGTAGCTGGGGCACATCACAAGTCACGATGATGTTAATGGCAGGATCATCTTTTGCCTGCTTGCTGTCAACCAGGAGCTCAATGGCTCAATGGCTTGCCACTTGCATGAGATGATGGTATCTCATTCTTTATTGTTTCAACAGGACTTCTGTGGATGCATCATGTATCGCCCCAGATATTGCCGAGAATTTCCAGGGCCAGGATCCTATCAAGTTTCCTATCACTATCGATCTCGGCGACAGTGACATTGCAAGCGTTGTTTATAAAGGCTCAGCATCCCAAGTCCAAGCTGCAAATGTGACGGGCCTGGAAGGTCTTCCAATCAAGTCTGCAAGAAATGTTGTCAATCGAGAACCGAGTCAAGATCTGAAGGTGAACTTGAATGCAGTCTATCATGATGGAACGGCCCGGGATTAGCTTGCTAGACCCCATGTAATTGTACAATGGTAGACCAGCTACATAATAATGCCACTTACTATCCAGCAACTTGCTGGATCCCCTATTACTCGTACCTGTGAATACAACATATGGAAATTGTACCTCCTAAAGCACAGAGGCTAAGTGGGTGCATGGGAGCAAAGAACGACTAACTGACTTTGAACCTTGCAAGTTGCACAATGGTCTATTCAGGGAAGATAAGGAACTGAGCACTACGGTTGGTATTGGTTCTGCCCACCACTGTCATGAGCAATGCCACTATTTCAGTGGCCCCCATGGAACTCTGGAGATTGTGAGATGTGTGGGTTGGATGTGTATCCTGTGTGGTGAATCTGAGGTATGGGTACTTTTCTTTGAGGTTGGAATTGTTGGATTCTCATGGAGTCTGGCATGTGACACTGATATTATTTGGCATAGAACAAGCTTTTACTTTGAGCCTCACTGACATTCATGACACTGTCCTGAGTTCCTCAATGTCTCAAGCTCTCATTGTCGAGCTCCTTCATATTACACCCCCATAGTGTGTATCTCAGGAAGAGGTCCCATTGTGTCCACCAGTGCCCTTCTTATGACACCACAGCTTGAAAATGATGACAAAGAAGTTCAAGCTTCCCTTTCGTGAACAAGTACCACTTCGTTATCACTTTCATCAAGGATGGTACTCCAGCCAACCAGCATATGAGTCACTTCATACTTCAAGGATTCCGACAGCTATCAATATAAATCCTGGTATCTTTCAACTGGAAATATGGAAGGTGTACAATGTGCAGGGAAGCAGTGCATAGTGACGATGAGTGAAGACCTTGATGTGGGTATTGGTGGCTGGCAAGTACCTACCAAAGATCATTCCAAAGAATATCATACCAGGATCGTGTTTGTCAGATGCATCCAGGCCTGCAGAACCAGTCTTCCATGTCACATGCATACATGAAGAGTGATATGTACAGGATCTCAGCTCTATATTGTCTCATGACTCCGATGCTTTTGGTGGCAAGATGGGGTAAGTTAGCAGTATGGAGCTGCTGCAACGGAATGCTGATTGTTACAGATTTTGACAGGGAGGATAGTTCTCATGTCGTCCTTGAGCCATGTGTGCAATTGAAGGACTTTTGGGCACTTATAATCACCTTCAGGGTCACAGAGACAAAGATACGTATGATGGCTTATCTGATTCACAGATAATACACAGATTCTCACTAGTGAACTTCCACAAGTGACTGATCATCACAGCTTGTCACAGTCCATTGGGCTCAAACATGCATTATGTTGTAATAGAAGTGCTATTACAAGGTACAAGCCAGTGGATATGATTCATTTGTAAAGTATTTTGAGTGGGCCCATGCACCCTACCTCACCTCATCAGCCTGGCATACTTGAGAAGCATGGGCACTGCGCTGCCTTTTGCTCTTTCCATTTGCATCCCCCTGACTCTTTCGTTTTTCCTCTGAGTCTGCCAGGTGGTCCATCCCACTCTTTACATGCACATCTGAAGTAACAACATGAATGATTTGCCAGAAGATGTATATGCAAAATGTCTCCCAAATGATCGTGGATACCCGTTGCAGTTTCCCGAACCGAGCAGTATGCTCCTGTCCAGTCACAGACAAGATGGGCTCCAGATCAGGAATGTTGGCTATGTCACTCAGCAGGGTGCAATTCAACATTTTTTTCAATGTATCCTATGGGCCAAACCACACTCTTCATCAATGTCCTGGTTTCTCTTTCAGCTTTGATTGTGAAAGACATTGAAGAATTGATACTAATGTATAGCCCAAAGGGCCAATTACTACAAATTCACTCCATCCTCAGGTGAGCTCGAGATACTGGACTTGAAGTTTGTCGTAGTGTTGATGAAATGACTGTTGGCCTGCATTTGAAAATCAATGCTAGACTTGAGCGTAACTTTGAGTTAGGGTTTATATCAAATGGAGTTAATAGATTGTGTAAGCGCGAGGATCACTTTGATCTACATTTTGTCGCTAAGTGCATAATCTGTGACTGTGGATCTCCTGCAGGTGTAGAATAATTTTTTAATGTCATTGTGTTGATAATGGAGATGTGGAGTGCCCACTTGATGTCACTAAGTGAGTCGAACAGACACTATCAAAGCCATTAGCTATCATCATGGATGTGATATTTAGTTGTGGCAAGTATCGACAGCTGTCATCCAGGACTTTTGGATTCTTCTTAGTGGCTTAGTGGAGAACAATGGGTTGAATCTTGGCCCACAAATGCTGTGGATGGATTGTGGTCCATCGATTGCTGGTGCTCCATTAGCGATATAAGGGCAGCACTTCAAGCAATTTGTTGCAACCATTGCAACTGTTGACCCCATGCCCCTTGAGACTGCCCCAGATCTTTTCAACGATGCCACTCACAATGAGCTTGACAGGGCAGTAGAGAAATACATCCAAGATGGTTTGGACAACGTGTCTGATCTAAGTTCCATCCTTCAATATTTCGCCATCCTTAACGCTGTCGTCATGCATGGCAAAGATTCCATGGACAGAAAATTCCTTGTTATGAATGAGGTACATGACTTGATCGAGACCAAAGAAGAGTTACACGCCATGCTCGCTTCTGCTTGGAGGTACAAATCATTCCGCAAAATTTGAAACCTAGGTGCATGTTTATGATTCATGCCTGTTATGATTTATCTACTCGCTAATGAGTTCCTGTTCAATCTTCCAGCAATTCTCAGAGCACTGCAGTCAGAGCCAAAACCATCAACACCGACACCAACAATGTTAACAGACACCCTCGAGGATTAGTGCCCCCCATTTGCATACAACCATGGACTGACCTCTATCAGAACTATATCAAAAGTTGTCAGGGTCCTTTGGGGCCAAGTACTGTGGCACAGCAGCTGATGGCTTCTATGAGTATCTGACACACAACGAAAAGTTATTCAAGACCGTGAACAATCTCAGGTTCTATGCCAAGTTCTGCTCCATCATACAGAGCTCCAGCACTGGGAAATCAAGGATGTTGACCAAGGTAAATGAGTCTCATTTTTGTAAATGCATCCATAGTGGCCGAATTACTCAACCACAACCTCAGTTGAGCAAGAAGGGTGTCATAGTGATTTACATGAACTTGCATGGAGAGAAGGACAAATTAAGCTTTTCTCTGCATGATCTGATCCCATCGCAAATTTTGACCCAATTTCCCCTTACTAAGGGAGTGTACCAGACTGTCTGCTATGTGTTCTTCATTGCCCTTTTTGATATGCTTGAGGAATATCTCTCCACAGGTCATGCCTCTATGTGTATACGAGCTGCTGTAGAGATGGAGGGAGAAAGACAACTCAGAAATGTACTAAGGCTGATAATGATGGAAACGGGGAAGGTCCTGGAGGTGATGGGTATGGGAGAAAACTGAAGGTTTTCCGGCCTGAAGCTAGAAAACCCAATCCTATCAGGGCAGCCGAGCTGTGGATCTCATCAGAGTAGGAGTGAGCGATGTGTCAAAGTGGAGAGTGATGCCCTGATAGTAGGAGCTGTTGCTTACAGGTTTATCTGACCGGTGGGAGAATGTACCGCCACAGGCCATCTAGTATGTCGGGTTTGTTCTGGAGGAATGGGGTGAGGACGAACACATGGTGTTGGAGGTAGATGGTGAAGGACTCGCTGGACCAGCAGCTCATAGTCTTGACGACGTTAAAAGGTACTCCTTTGAGCAGGTAGAAAAGGGTTCCGCCTATCCAGAGGCTGTGGCCTTTGAGGTCTGGCAGGCCGGGCTGTGATTTGATAATGGCATTGATTTGTTTGGTGACCTCTTTTTTGGAGAGGGGTCTAAGGGAACCTGATGGGTGTTTCCAAGCGAAGAGGTGCATGGTTGGTTCTGCTGGGTTGAGTGCAAAGTGGTTGTTGAGAGCTCTCTTGGGGTCTGTTGGAGAGGCGTTGGAATGTGGGGCAGAGTGAACTGATTCTCCTCCCTGTGCTGTCTTGGTTGTGGGAAGGAAGAACTTGATGACTGGAAAATTCTCATGATTTTGTGTGAAGTCAACATTGCAGTGGGTGATGTGCAGTGAGGGGTTGAATTTAGCAATGGCTGGGATGATGAACTTGCCTAACCTGGCTATGGAGAAGAAGGAGCAGACAAGGCATGCAAATATTGCCACATCGCGGAGATCATTGAGGTCCATACAGAGGTGGAATCTTTCAAGTATTTCTAGGGTGAAGGGGTTTCTCTTGGGTCTTTTAGAGGATGATGGTGCCAGCCTGGCTGAGCCGTCAAGCAGGGCCCTGTATTCCACTTTACCTATTTTCCATTCCATCCCGTGTAGTATGTGCCACGCCCTTAGTCCCGTGGTGTAGTTGGAGATGGTGGAGCTGGAATATGTGCTGGCGCAGTTGGCGAGAAAAGTTGCTAATAGGTTTGGTGAAATTGAAGCTTACTGTTTGTCTGGTATGTCTTTTAAGTCACAGTATACGTGGAAAACTAGGAGGCCTGTGCTGTAGAGTTCATGAGTGGACTCGGTGAGTACAGATCCAATGACTTGTAGTACACGTTCTAAGTCTGACTCAGACAGAGGTGGGCCATGGTCTGGTGAGGAGATGTGGGGGGAGTTCATGTTAGGGATCCAGAGAATTAGGCAGTGTCAAGCTAGGCAATGGGGACGAAGGTGCGAGGGAGCTGGTGTTAGGTCAGGTTTGTATGGGCACAGTTTGGTGGACGCACTGGCAGCTGTCTGCGTTAAAAGGGTACCAAACCTTGTCTTGAAGAGTGACAGTTCAGATTTGATGGCAGAGGGTTTGGCAGATGAGGTCGTCTTGCTGGAATCTGAGGATCTCAGATCGTTCTCTAGTCTCTTGGTCTCGTTTAAGATGTTCAATATGGTCAGTGGTGCGTGTGGGTAGAAGGTGTTCACTGAGTGCTCAGATTTTGGAAGGGTTGATTGGGGAGTCAAAATCAATGAGCAGTTCACTAAGATATTGAGGGATGTGTACGTGGGGAAGGAGTAGTTGGGTTGAGTTGTAGATGCCACGTGAGGGTGCGTCTGCTAGGTTGTGGCTGCTAGAAATGAATTTAGTGTTGATCCCTCTGATGTTGTTGCTGGGGTTGGTGACGAGTGAGTGGATATGTTTGAAAACTTCATTGATTTCTCTGTTGCAGTGGCGTCCCGCCCACCAGCTCTTGACAACACTTGTATTGTCTCCATAAACGAGGATGTGAGAAGGGCGGTCAAGTAGGTTGGCAAGGATGGTGGTGAGCAGTTCGAAGCCGATGGCCACTGCCCAGGTGATGTCTCACTGGCCGCGGAGTGTTTGCCAGCCTGGGAGGAGCCTTCAGGCTCTCCAGCGTTTGTGGATGATGACAGCGATGCCGATGCTAGAGCTAGCATCGGAGAAGGTGTGTAAGTCAATAAAAGTTGGGGGAGGGATTATGGGGAGCTTGGGAAGTTTGGATTCAATGGCGTATTTCCACCAGTCGAGATTGCCATTTATAATTTTGTCAGGGCGGTGTGTAGGAAAGGTTTGGCACTGCAGACGGATAGCATGCATTCTAGGCTGGTAAGGTATGCTCTGCCTCGTGGGAGGAGGGCAGTCATGTGGAGTAATTTACCGTATAGTTGAGCCACCTCACGATAGACATGTGTGGCATGACTTTTCCAGGTGTTGATGGTGGCTATGTATTTTGCTGCTTTCTCATTGGTTAGTGAGACTGTGAGGTTTTTTAGATCCCATATGAAACCTATGTAGACCATTGAGGTATGAAAAGGTTGGTCTTTGGACATCTCCCAGGGGATTCCTAACTCTGACGAGATGATGTCGATGTCACTGATGTTGTAAGTGAAAAGCACATCATGTCCCGAGCGGGGGGAGTCAGGTGAGTGATCAATTAAGGGTGCGAAACAGTCTTCATTGAATTCCTCAGAGGTGCTATCACTTAGAGTACGACCAGAGTACCAGATTCTTCCTCGTATGTGTTGGATCCCTGCTGGTGAGATCTCCTGGTGTCATTTTTTCCGTGCGAGGTTGTAGTCACCAAGGGAATTCTGTCTGATGCAAAAGAAGATGTGGTCATTGACCCACTTGTTGAGTGGGCCGATACTGTTGTGGCGGAAAATTTCAGCTGCAGCATCAGCAATATGTCCGTAGACACCAGCTGAGGGAGATGCTCCAAAGGATAGACAGGTGTCTACACACCCGAGCAAGTCTGAGATTTTTACTATGGCTGCTGGCCACTGTGATGGGTGGAGTGGGACAGTGCGATATGCTTCAGAAACATCACATGTTGCAGCTTCAGAGCCGTCTGGGAGACGGGCAGCGAGGAGATATACTGTGGAGAATTTTCCCCAGGTGGTGGGGAAGAGGGAAGAGTCTACATATGAGTTAATAGAGGGGAGGGGGTAGGATGTGGAGGGGTTTGTAGGGAATGAGAAGTTCTGTACAAGTCTGAATTTGCCTGGTTTGCCAGGCTTGGAAACAATGAAAAGGGGGGAGGATTGATATGGGCTGATAACATTAAGGATCTCGGAAAGAGGGGTGGGGCTAAGGTATCTACCTTTGAGGACTTCTTTTCTAACAATGTTTGTGAATTCAGATTCGTATGTAGCAACGGAAAGGAAATTAGATGGGGATTGGACGGAAATGATATTAGGGAAGTTTATGATAAAATCATATCTGAAACCTGCTGGGATGTTGCTGAAATGTCGTGATGGATCAGCCAGTGATAAGGCTCGTTCCCAGGCACTTGGGTTATAGGGAGTGCACTGATGGTGTTTTCTATGCTCTACCACAGCGGTGAGCTCCATGGGTAGCTAAGCTACAACCAGAGCAGAGGTGGGCAAGGTCGTGTTTGTCTGTGCAGCCTTCTTGCCTTTGCCATCATGTACACAGTCTCTGGCCTGTGGTTTTGACAAAGAGTTTTCTGTTGGACCTTTTGGAGAAGGCATCATGTTTGCCATCCCAGGTACGGTCCTTGTTGCACTCGACGACTGGCCCATCATGTCCTTTGACACTGAAGCAGACTGCACAGACTGGTAGGAGTTCACCTTCGGCTGTGGTGGGGGGTTGAAATGACCAGGTGCATTTGTAAGAGGAGTCGGGTGGATTAGAGGGAGATGGTGGCCACTTGGATGAGCTGGCTGGTCTGAAGTGGGTGGCACTTTGGGAGGGAGGGTAGGTGGGCTGGTTGTGAGTCAGTTTTTCCATGGCCTTAGGGGTTGGGTAGTTGTGGGAGGAGCGGGCAGCATTGGAGAGGTGGGTGGTAGGAGAGGGAAAAACCTGTGGGACCATGGAAGGAGGATTCCGGGGGGTGGCATGAAGCCATTTGTACCCGTGGAAGGGAAGATGGTAGGGAGGGGTATGAAGCCAGGATGAGGGTAGATGAGCGAGTGGGTGGGCAAGAAGAGAGGAGGATTGGATGTGAGTGGGTGCATCATTTGTGGATTGGGAAATGGGCTTACCGTTTTTAGCTGTGCTATTTGCGTGAGGGCTGCTTTGTGGACCAGCTTGCTCCTGATGTTGGAAAGGAGCTCAGCATTGAGGTGGCACAGGTTAAAGGCTTTGGCAGAGCCTAAGGTGTCATGCCAGCGGCAGCAGACCCGTGCTTGGTAGACGAGAAGGGCTCGTCAACTGATTTCATCGGCGCCATGTTTCCATTCATGAGAGCTAAGCGCCATCCAAAACTTGAGGTGGGCTTCAACTCTCTGGTGGTCCCATCCATGTTCTTTCATGGCTTTGAGTAGGCAGTGGGCTCCTTCATCAAATTGGGGCCAGGACAGGTCCTCATCGTTTATGACTGAGTTCTTGGCACATGTAGCTGCAGCTGGAATGAAGGAGTGAAGGCCGTTTTCATCTTGGACAATGGATAGGGCTTCATTGTTGACTGAATACATGGCAGATTCTGCTTCTGCAAGGCCTTTGTTGATGAAAAAGAAGAGCTCGCAGAACTCCCCTTTGTGTAGTTTGCGGGTTGTGAGGGGAGATGGAATAACAAGTGCAGTAGACGGAATCGAAGTATCCAGGAAGTCTAGGAACTTGTTCCTGTTCTTCTTGCGGTCGTCTTTCTTGGCATTCTCTTGTTCTTGTGCGTCAGCAAGGCGCTGTGCTTCTGCAGTGTGCTGTTCTTCCTCTCTTGCAACTCACTGTGCTTCGGTCTCTGCTGCTACTTGGACGTCCCATTCTTGCTGGTCTAGTAAGTTTTGGGCTGTCCAGATTTCAGCTAGTTATTCTGCTGCGTCCTCGTGTGAGACATAGTAGCTGTCAACTAAACATCTCCTAGCTGGCTCATATTTGTCGGCAGTGTAGTCAGGTAATTCTGTGTTATGGGGGTTGATGCCAGTTGGCATTTGGTGAGGAGTGCAAGGGTTGAAAAAGGGCGAAAGAGCATTATATAACAAAAGGACTACAGAGCTGACAATGAGACGCTGTACTACTGATGAACTGGAGGGAAGCAAGGAGTGGGTCTCTACTCTGCTTCTCATGTGTAGACTAAGGCCTGCGTTCACCTCATGCCTCAACTCGCGTAGGCACACAACCTGGAATGCCAAGGCAGGTATCATACATTGGGTCTGCCAAATGTGTGATATGAGCAACCCTCCTGTGTCTACCACCAGGGCTGATTTCTTCTGCAAAGTCCATAAGAGATACTCAAAGGTGTTGTCATCTGTGAGTAAAGCATAGCTCTGGTTTGACAATGTTCCATAGGTTCATGCCAATCTCACCAATGCCTTCAGGCAACGCCCCAGTGCAACGTCACAAGATATGTACCTCTATGTCAGACCATGATGAAATGGATGATGATGCTGCAGGCACCAGCATCAATAAAGCCACTGATAAGCTAAGGGAGCTCACACTTTCTGGTAAATATTCTATCTCTTGTTACATAAAGCTCCAGCTGAGTCGCATGGTCTGAAGCAGAAGCAAGTGCTCTCACCTCTGATCAACTTGAATCTGATTCTGCTGCACTTTTAATCATTGCCTATGAAAAAATAATGTTATCTCTGGAGAAGATCTTTGCTGACGATTCTGATTGGCCAAAGTTGGTGGTTGCAGTCAATGAAGCACACCCACTCATGCCACTCCTTACTCAAGGAACATATCACATCGTATATTGTGGAAGGCCTTTGTAAGTTCTCTAATCTCAGTAGTAGCTGCAGACTAACCTGAGTATTACCCACAGGTGAGTATCTCTCAAGACTGCCCTTATATTGCTGGGAAGAGTGCTAGACACAGCCTCAGCGAAATTATGTGAGGGAGATGAATTTGATCCAAGCAAGACAACGGGCCATGTGATCATGGTGTTGGGACAATGATTTGGACTGAATGTCACATTTGGACACCCAGATTCTGTTGAGCATCTCAAGAGCGGCGTGGCGAGCCACCTTCGCATATGTCTTGTGACAACCATGGACCACAACTGGAGGTTCACAAGTTATCCATCCAAACTGCTTCTCTCATGCATGGCCGCACACAGTCTGCATGCCATGCTAGGAAAGCTGAAGATTGCTTTGAGAACTTTACTGAACGTGGTCAACTCTGGCATGATTGATGTGGGTCAACATGGGGAGCTTGCCAGCAGATTGCTGTGGTTGCTGGCCAAGGATTTGTTTGTCTGCATGCAGGTGAAGGTGGTCAACAACATTCTATCATCATGGGACAAGCATCTAATTGACTGTCAAATGATTTCCATCGTCAACTGGCTAGAGTTTATATTCAGAATGCAGATGTGGAACACAAATGACAATCAAGCATTGCTTGCACATGATATGTTCAAGGATGTGTATATAAATTTTTCACACTGGGTATGCATGGAGGTGAACATTGCCAGATCAAATGAAGGGAATGAGTTGCAGTTGGTCTTTCTGAATACCTTTTTTGTAACACCGCTTGGAAACTAATAGAGGATCCCCTATCTTCTAGATTAGAGCAGTGGACACTATGTCACTGGCAGAGGACCAGTGCAGTACAGTACAATGTTGCCACCAACAACCTGTCATCAACAAGGTGATACCCATCCATTTCAAGGATGGGCCTGAAGGGGCATTGGCGGAGTCATGAATGCCACAGATTTTCATTTCAGACAAGGCACACAAATCAACAGATACCAAAAAGGCATTGCACGGCATAACTCAAAGACATGAAAATCTGAGAGGCAAAGATGGAACTTCCGACCCAGATTTGGATCCCCTTCCCTACATCCCCATCTTGGCTGACCTCGGACAACCATCATTGTTCTCCCTCACCTTTCCAGAGTGAAACACTGATGATTGCTACTTGCATATCTATGCTACTGGTGTTGATACCATCACGTATCCATTCTTGGCTGGGTATCCTGCAATCATGGATGCTCTGCAAGACCTCATACACCTTCAACAGATTCCCAAGACAGAAACACCTTGTATGGAATACTTGAGTGCACAGGTGAAGTTTGGAAGCACTGCGACACTGGAACATATGTTATGGGAGCACAGGCAGCTATCCCTGAATGTGTTGGGAAGAACTGCTTGACAGTCGTAGATATCATGAGAGTGCCACATGAGTACATGTGCATGTATGCATACCCACATCCTGATGGTATTCCATATGGGAGTGTTCCACGTATGACATTAAGATGGAAGGAAAAACAAGAAAATGAAAAGAAGACAAGAAAATAGGCAAGAGTGAAGGTGGGAGGGAGTTAGTATTGGAATTGCAAAGGGAAAGAAATGCTAACAGAGCGGATCACCTCTATCTTGGTCGTATATGCATTGTCTAATAATTTCTGATGGTACTCATGGAGGCGTCCCATGAGTAGTGGAAGCGATGAAAGCTAGGACAACCGTGCTCCCTTCAGACAAAAGAATTCGGGCTCAACGACCCTCGAGGTGGCATGTTCGGCATACAAACCAGGCAATCGCATTGCTTGGTATCAGCAACACCCCCATGAGGAACTATTAGCCTTACATATACAACAAATAGAAAGATATGACAAAAACATAATCAAGGCTATACAAATATTCTGAGAGGCCTGCCTTAACTCCAAGAAGTGATTTGAGAAATGGTTCAAAGCAAGATTAGTCAAAGGAAGTTTCTCTTCTGGAGACTTACACTGAGCAACAAAACTATTGCAATGTTTGCAACATTTGAATTGTCAAGCTAATAACCTAGAAGGTATTGATCCTGGACCCATCAACCCAGGTATCATTAGAAAGCCCTGATCAAGGGCTTTCCAAATATATATATTGCTTAGGTAATTCTTACTCTATCAGGCAATATTCTAAACTTAATCAAGGGTACTCATTACAACAGTTTTGTTGCTGATGTTGTAAAGTATTGATGGTATGGGGCTGTATGACCTGGGAAGGGGTTGGAATGGCTTGCAAGATGGATGGTAAGATGGATGCTGACCTTTATATGCAGATTATGGAGAAGGAACTTCAGGAAACCTTGGAATATTATGGCAAAACTACAGAGGATATTATCTTCCAGTAGGATAATGACCCCAAGCATACCAGTAGGAGAGCCAGGGAGTGGTTTGCTGAGCATGGGTTTGAGGTCATGGTATGGCCTGCTCAATCTCCAGATGTTAACCCCATAGAGCATCTATGGATTATCCGCAAAAAAAGGCTGGCAGAGTATTCTGAGCCACCCAAAGGGATTATTGAGCTTTGGAAGCACATACAAACAGAGTGGGAGAGGATTGGGGTGGATCAGTGTCAGGAATTGATTGAAAGTATGCCTAGAAGGGTTCAGGAGGTCATCAAGGCTGATGGAGGATACACTTCATACTAGTTTGTAATGTGCTTAATATCAGCAACAAAACTATTGCAATGAGTATCCTTGATTAATTTGGGAATATTGCCTGATAGAGTAGGAATTATGTAAGCAATATATATATATTTGAAAAGCCCTTGATCAGGGCTTTCTAATGATATCCAAGTCCATGAATCCAGGATCAACACCTTTCAAGTTATTAGCTTGACAATCCAAATGTTGCAAACATTGCAATGATTTTGTTGCTCAGTGTAGTTCTAGTCCAAAACACTACCATCGAAAAGGAACTAAACTGGAAGACTAAGCCCAGATATCTAAGACCTTACATAGTACTGTGACAAACCTTAGAAAGCAGTTATGTATTGACTGAGTTGGATGGAGCAGAGTTTTACTGGCCAGTAGCTGCCTTCTGAGTCATTCCTTATATTCAATGAGACACCCTGAGATATTTGTCCCATCCAAACCCTGAACCAGACTCCAATTCTGATATAGAACATTCTCAGCCATCTACAGATGCAGAATCTCCCGAGTGAAAACTCATTAAACTATCCCTTTTATGTAACACACCCCTTAAGCAGGCCAGGTTTGCAACAGCCAATATTGATACCTCCAATCAGAGTGAGTCAGACGGATAATACCCTACCAAGAAGTTACTCTGAGTTGACCAAAAAGCAGTGAAAGCAATATTTTCACAAGCAACAACTCAGCATATGTAACAAACTTAGAACTGTTACATACCACTGGGTGGCACATCTATTTACAGAACATTCCACATGAGTTTACCACCCCACTTTCAGTCTCACACCAATTATTACCAATCCCGATAGTATTACAACTACCACTGCACTACCTCAAACTAACCTGGAGAAAACTATTATAATTCCTTCTAACACCAACTGTACCAAATGTGTTGCCAGTGGCAACCAGGTACAATGTGTGAATCAAGAATGTCTAGAATTCCAATCACTAGAGAAACTTACCTTGAAAGCACTTGATAGTACCTTAATCACCCCTGACAATTATAACACAGTTTTAGGGACAGAATTCGATTCAGGGCAACATAAACCCAGAGCTGGGCTCACAAGAACAGCTACCCTCAGTACCTGCTGAAATGGAGGTACAACTACAAGAAATGGAAATGGATCCTCCTCCATCCTATTGGCAATGCAATGTATTACCATGTGCATAGCAGCTTCGACTGAGACCCACCTTAGAGAACTACCACAGATGGCAGGAGTTATTTAAGATACACTGCCAATATCAACATGTTGAAGGACACCTGTACCAAACCTTTCTTCTCCAGCTAGCTGGGAAGTATCGGAGCAAACAATATATTCCAGCAATTTGCCCAATGTGCAATCTTCTCCATCATATAATGAAGATGATCGGAGCCTGTTTGATCCCACCATATTAGATCTATTTGAATCTCCCACCAATTTCATATTGACACTGGATATTTAAGTGAGTCCTTTAATATACCATCTTACCACATCTTTCAGCATTCCACCCCCATCCTGTATCCCACCATCATCTAGCTATTAGTGAGCATGGCTAGTCATGATAGACACCAATGGCTCACCAGTGGCAGCCATGTCTATTAACATCCAGCTTGCAGTTCGGCACAATACTGCAAATGGTACCTTCCTTTATGTACATTGCATAGACCAGAATAATGGTTACACACTTGGCTACCAACACAACCACCCTCTGCACCTACACATCAATGTATCTCTATACTCACACCCCAGTCAGTGCCCTGAAATAGTCAGGTACATGACATACATCCTCTAGCATTGGAAGGATTATGTAAATATTAAGATCCAGCCATCTCTCACCTACTATAGCAAGAAATTCCACCCCAAGCCATATCACCTACATATACCAATCAGGTGATTAGGACTTTCTTCTCTCCAATCACTTGTATACCAGTTATATCTTTACAATCACCCCATACATTGTGTTAAGAAGCTTGACACAGGTGACTCCCCACACTATTTTTCGTACATTCCCATAGTTCCTCTTTGGAAGAAGGATACAAATAGCCTGTCCCCATACAAACATCCTTTTTCAGACACATCAATACCATTACTACCTTACACTTAGACAGTACTGCAGTATAGAAAATGGTCTCCCCCCAAACTAGAACAGCTGAACTTGAAGCAAAGGAACAAACCATCCTAAATCTAATGGAGCATCACAACCTTTGTGATGCGATGATTGAACTACTACATGGTCAATTGGTTGATCACACACTCAGTCATGTGAACTATCCAGATTTGCATTATCATGCAACAGTACACATTCACACTGAAGCCAGACAAGAGCAAGGCACCTCATGGGCTGAATGGCACTGTGATTATTGCCTACTCATATTCCAATATGCTCAAGAATTCAACCATAACGACAACCAAGCATATACTTTAATATGTCAGCTTGATCCTGTACTATTCCCTCCACATGAGGATTGCAACCAGCTCATTAACATGCTAGAAGCTCCATTTCCCTGAGTCGAGTTAGCAACCCTGACAGGAGTCCTTTGTGAGTTGAGTCAGAGACAAGCATCTCCTGAACCAGTTGAAAGAGTACCATCACCCCTTACTGAATCACAGGGAAATTAATGGGACTACCCTCACTGGCATCACCAACTTTATTGATCCTCCCAGCCCCTACAGACATGGACAATTGGAGGCAATTGTTTTCCATTCCCTGTGGATGACCTGCATGAAACTAGTTTCATGCATGCACATAGCAAATCAATCACTCAAGAAGTGGAATTTCCACAGCTCCCTGTAAACCATATATACTCTTTTATACCATAGGGAAAGATAGCCCCTATCATGACCTATATACCCCTATTTTTCCAGATTTTTCCACCTACTGGTTATTGAGATATTCATTAATCTCTCTAGTTAAACCATTATATTTGTATATTTGCACATAATTCACTATTCTTTTCATTTCTCTTTATTTATCTGATTACTTAGCTAAGTTCCAGTGAGACAAAGGGATCATGTAACCCCTAGCTACCATGTGACCTTGCCCCCATTAGTTTGTATAGCCCTACACAGCATAGCCAGCCTCTTTGGCAGAGTACCCCAAATTTGGACTTCTCTACTCAAAGTGTTTCCCCTTAATGTGCCTGGATTTGTCAGCTTGTGCCAGTAATTAGTAAATGATTGTGCTTTAATTTATAAGCCACCAGTCCTCTGATTGGCTGGCACAGCCTCCTGTATTTATGTATATAAAGGGGAGCATTTTGACCTACAGAGGGCATCTCATCTTCTACCTTAAATAATCTCATCTGATAAGAGATCCCCTGGGAAACCTAATAAGACCTAATAAGGCAGGGTACCCCAGAGCAAAATAAATAGGACTTTAGAACTACTACTAGACTATTAGGACTTGTACCTAAATAAAAGACAAGTATCTAAGACTATCCTTTTGATAGAAATTCCTTTTTGGGCAACAAAAGGCATCTGGTTCCTATTAGTAAGCAACCTAAGCGTTCTGTAGTACCAAATAAGGGCTACACTTCGCCCCTCTAAGCCAAACTTGCCAACTTCTTAGTTGAGACAATAAGATTAAATTATATGTAATAACCCTTCTGAGTCTACTAAGTGTACAGCCAAGTCAACTACCAACTAGGAACTGAGCATCTCAATATCTCGACATCTCAGCATATTATTACTCCACCATGTTATCATCTTGACATCTCCACATCTTGCCATCTAGACATTACATTCCTAGGGCAAACCTATACTTTTTTGTTTAGCATCCCCTAAGCAAACCATTGCTAGGGCTCATTAGGACAACCTATTTATAGGACTCCCACTACACCTTTCCTAGACTTACCATCCTAAGGGACTAGAAAATTTCCTATATTCAAATCATTAGCATTAGGTGAAACCTAGGCCAAGTTTCTAAATTGCCCACCTTTTATACTATCCAAGTACAAGTTTCCATGCTTACTAGGTAACATATTGCCATTAACTTGAGCCCATTAGGTGTGTATTTCACCTAGGATCACCTTTACTAATCAGACTTTTAGGCTGAAACTATCTTGAATAATCAATCTGTAAACTTACATGGAGGATTGGCAAACAAACCATGGCTCCTGGTACACTAAATTCCCCTTTTCTACTTGAAACTAAACATATTACCATTAGCTCTGCCAAGGTAGACCTTTCATGCTTTCCTTGAGCAAAGTGTTCTAGCTTGTGGACACAAGACATGTTGTCTGGGAACCACTGATTTTTGGTTGGTTTTTCATCATCTTATCTAGAAGGAAGACATCATTGGTGATGGGGTCAGAGGAAATCAAACTCACTTGGAGTAAATAAATCCCCCCTTCCAGACAAGATTATAAGAATTCTGGTATTAGGCTAGTGTCAATTGTATGTGAGGTAGTGGTGTTACTAGCAAGTTTCAGATATTTTTGCTGCTCAGCTCAGCATTGGTCTTGCAGTCTGCAATAAACTGATTGTTGGCAGGCTGCATAACAAGTGTGTCTGATCTGATTACCATTCATATTGACCATGTGTTAGTGGTCCCAGTCAGCAGCATGCTGATCAAAGAAGGTAATGGTTCATTGGAACTCGGCTGATAGCAGATTGACTTTCTTGGACCATCTGTCCCTCAAGAAAGTGATCCAAATGCACAAGCTACAATAAGAATCAACACTCTCACCCAAAAGAAGGTCAATCAGAAGGAGCATATTCGAAAGATAATAGGAGAGGATGGTGGTATCCACTTGTCCAAATTTGATCAAAACAATTGGAGGAAGATGCTGTCATTGATCTGAGGATATCCCACTGCTCATTACAGTAAATGTTCACTACTATATTGAAAACATAACTGATCTTCTTATAACTGTAGGAAAAGCTTCTGGAAATCCAAAAGTGATGGTTTCATTTATGAAACTCTCTAACTTCCAATTCCACCATCAGATTGTCAATCCCAAACATGTGCCATTTGGCTGGACAATCCCAAGAGATCCGAGCAAGGTGGTGAAAAAAAAAAGCTTGGAAGTTCCTATTTCATGTCCAGCAGTGTGAGGAATAACATGGTGAGGGGGCATTTCAATTCAAAAAATGATTAGATGGTGGGGGTCATCTCCAACCAAATGTGGAAGATCCTAAATATAATCCAGCTGCTGTAAATGCATGTCCAAAGGCCAGGCCTTGGCCTAGAATGAAGTCCTGAAAGATCTCCTCTAGCTCAGGTAGCAATTCTGACTCCAGTGAAAGTTCAAATGAGGACCAGACAGATGCTGCCAGACAGTCTGAACAAGAACCATTGAGTTCCCAAAGGACAGCTTTCAGAGCAATGTCCAATTTGGAGTCCAGTGATGACTTGCATGGCAAAAATAGGAATCCAAGAAGGCAAGGGAAGATAACCAATCTGTAGAGCAAGGGTAAGGAGGGGTCGGGATTGCATATAGTGGAAGAAGGCAGCCATCTAAGCAGACAAATCTGAAAATATAAACAATACCATAAATTGTCATATTAAAATCCAGCAGCAATGATACTGAAACAAGGATATTGTAAGTACTGTTATTCCATGCACAAACTATTCATTCACACTTGATTCATACTCTCAGCCAAGTTTTTGGGACAACTGCTTAAACCAGCAATCAAGAAAACATACAGGGCTCAGTTTGATTCAAGATGTGCTATAGGATATCTTTCCGGCCACCACTCTGCAGATTTCAAAGATTCAGCAAATCCTTCAATGCAGCAGCTTAAATTGGCAATCAAGAATCTCTATGTATTTCAGGGCAGTTTAAGACAAATCATGGGGGATCCTTCAGACCACCACTCTGTAGATTCTGAACATTCTGATTCTGATATCTCTGATGTCACAAACATCCAGATTTCCCTGGCCAACCTTTAACCATTAGAGGATGCTGCTGAAGATGACAGCCCCAATGCTGGACAAGTGCTAGCAAAACTAGCTAAGGGACAAAAACAGACAATCCCCTCACCTACATCCATGACCAGCCAGGTTCCAGTAGCTCCAATCCAAGACCATGGTCTCCAAACAGGTGAGCCTTGAAAGGCATGCTTGCTGCATTGCATATACATATAACTTCATACATACATCTCAGAACATCAACAAAGAACTCAAGCTCAAGCTATGCCTGTCCCTGAAAGGAGATTCCAACAATCTCATTGGGCACTGCTGCCTACAGATGCCGAGGTTCAGTTAGCAAAGAGGGTAGGAGCCTGAAAGTGCAAGGTTTTGGATGGTGATCAAATGGGCAAAAAGCATAGATTGAAGTAGGTATGCTGATTCAATGGAATACTTCTGTTAGCCAAATATACTTGCACAAATCATGACTTTAATTGAAGTATTGTACATGTGGGAACTGAGACTATACCCATGATAATGATGTATTGGTCCGAATGTCTGATGAAACCTAACCAACACAACACCACAGATTACCTCGATTTCTCTAATTTCTCAATGTTTTCTGCTCCATTGTGAGGGTTAGCAGACTCAACATACTT
Organism: Boletus coccyginus; assembly: GCA_025782845.1. Lineage (NCBI taxonomy): Eukaryota > Fungi > Basidiomycota > Agaricomycetes > Boletales > Boletaceae > Boletus > Boletus coccyginus. Next base: position 133,321 of record JAHZSR010000037.1, on the reverse strand, counting down.
CATGAGTGTATTGTCTGTCACCACGATAGTATTTGCAACCAAGTTTCACCTGGCAAGTGGTGAGATCAGATGATTTATTGGAGTCATGCTCTGACTTAGTCCTTGCTGGGTAGCATTAGCATGGGAAGTTGGAGAGAAGACTATCAATGAGTGTTTGTTGTTCTCAGTGGTTGAGGAGTGATTGGCCGAAGTCTGATTGGGGAGAGGATATCAAGACAGTGCCAAATTGGAGACTTGTTCAGAGGCGCCTGTACCTGTCTGGTATTCAAAGAGGTACATAAGTATTATTGATCCAATAGCAGGTAAGGAAGCATGCACCCACAGCCACTCTGATCTGACAACCCTCCTGAATGTCTCAAAGGCCTGCTCAAGGATTCTAACCCTCTTTGCCAATACATCCAACTGGGCCGTTGACACGTAATCAGGGGGTGGATTGGGTCAAATTGCTGCTGGCCCTATCCTTCCCCCAGTGGGGCTTCAGGTCAGGTGTGCAGTTGGTAGACATGGTGCTGGAAGTAGGATGTGAAGGTAATTGGGCAGAAGGGACAATACCTGCAAATGCTATGTATGAATGTAATGATTAGCACAATTTTAAAGATGACGAAAAGAGAGATAATATACTTACTCATTCCTTTGGGCCCAGAAATAATGATGGTCTACCTGGAATCATCCAAGGGATCCTCTGATTCCTCTACAACCTTCTTCTTCTTCCTCTGCTACTTCAACACATCTTGATTACTAGATTTTGCAAGAGCATCTGACTTCCTGAACTTTGAGGCACTGCTCAAATGCTTGACAGACATGCAATGGTGACCAGATGATGTAGGAGAGGCCTTCGGCACTCTGTCATTTGAGATAGCCTCACGTCTCTTGCCCTTTGCACTGTGTTTGCACTTCTGCTTACTTTGTTGGTACACCTTGCATGTAAGGCCATCTTGCTTCTCACATTTTCAGTTGTACTTGATGCAATTGAGACAGTTGGACTTCTCGGTGACATTGGGGTCAGAGGTAGGATATTTTGGCTTGCCTTCAGCAATGCGGAAACAGCTTGGACTCTGTTGTTTGCCAGAATGACAAGTGTTGATGTGGCCTCAAATCAGAGCTGGTTTAATTAGCTGAATCTCTTTATCATTGTTATTGTCGTGGATCTCCATTGCTCCTGGGTCAGATTGCCACTTCTTTCCCCTTCCATGTTTGATCTCAGTTGAAGGTTCCAACTCCGCAATCTCCTTATCCTTGCCCTTTTGGGCATCTGTCTTGTTCAGGGCAGCCAGCATGATCCCTGACATATTCCCAGTCTCTGTCTCAGCCAACACCTTGTGCCTGATTTTTGGCACTGATCTTGTCCCACCCTGTTTGGCAATGGGCTTGGGTGGTTCAGTGCTCAGAGATGGGGTTGGATGTGGAGCTTGGAGAAGGGTTTGGATTTGAGCAGGGGGTTGGACAGATGTGGCAGGTTGGATGACACTAGGAGGCTGGATGGTTGTTGGTGAAGGAGTGAGTTTGGCAGGAGAGGGTGGTAATATAGTTGAGGATTGTTGGGACAGGGGCAGGACAATTGGAGCCAGAGGCACATGTTGGATGAGTGGTGCAGGAGGGACAGGTATCATATATCTGAGCCAAGGATGGTTGGACTGGATGGGGATTCAGCCCTGGAAGAGGACTTGGTAGTTGGAATGTGATTCATTGCCCAGTATTCAGAATGTAGAATCCAAGGCAGCCATCCATCAAGGGACTATGATGTCTTTGGTTATGGTGCTCCAAATGATTTCCTGTGTAATTCAAGCGGTGAGTTGGTACTAACATGTAATGAGAATGTGATGCCTGGAGGCATACCAATTGGCCATGGATAAAGACTTTCATTTTCAAACGGTGATGTTCCTGCTCCTCCCAACCAATCCCCTTGGTCTCAGCCCAACGAATCTTCTGTAGGACAGCTTGGCATGTGGTTTGAATGGTGTGGAAAGCAATTGTTGCTACATTTACAGTGGTTTTCAAAAGTTTATGGAATTTGACCAAATCGTTTGGATTTTTGGACCATTGTAGAGACTGGTATGTCTCTGTAGTCGTATCCCCCTTTTTAGACACATTCTACCGTCTCCCTGTTGCTCTGATATTACCTTCCGGACTTTCCTACCTAGACTGGATGCTTCCGCCGAAGACCGGATCACGGACTATTAGTCCGGACGCCTCGGTCTAATGTGGTCGACACGGACTTTCACATATGAGTTCATTACACCGGTCTGTTGCTTCCAATCTTATCTTATCAACTTTTCCTATTATTCTGATCTCCTACTTATGTTCTTCGTACCGCCGAAGACCGATCGGGCCTTTCGGGCCCGACGGCTTCCCTTCTTAGATTTAACTTCTGTCATTTAGAGTTTTGATCTGTTTCGTGCCTTTTCGTTTCATTTCTGTTTTCCCTTGACATATATTACTCTATCAGTCGTAGTGCGAGTCCCGGGTATGCCCGGACTATAAAGCCATGTACCTTAGAGTTAGAAAATACTTTTGGTTGGATTCACGAACTGCTCGAACCTCTTGTCACCACCGTACCGTCACCATCACCGCCCACTGTCAACGCTCACCACGAACTCAACGTTTCCTCGTCATCTTCTACCTCCCTCCGGACTCCTGGACTTCCCGCATTTCCCTCGGACATCCTCCGGACTAGCGTTGGACTAGTCGAGTAAGTCCCCGGACTTCTATCTTTCACTCACCCGCTTTACAGAGTCCCTTTTGGGGTGAATATACTCGCTCCCCTACCCCCCTTTTCTGGCCTGGGACTAGTGGTTCCCACCTCCTAGTCTCCTTCAGGCCCCTTATCATCTTTACACCGTCATGTGTCATCATGTGTTCAGGACCCCGAATGTAACTGACAAATCAAATAAACAAACCAACACAATTGGCAGTTTTCATCCTCGCTTACTGTTGTCATCAGGCTTTGAGACACTCTATGTCCAAATACTGGATGCCCCAGAATGTGAAGGCTTGTATTCCTGTCCTATACCATGACAACAGTTTGTCCGTCAAGGAAATCAGTAGCCAACTAGGCATCAAAAAATCATTGGTCTACCTTGTCCTCAAATTATACCGGCATTTTGGTGTCGTCTCGAACATCCACAAATACTCGTGCACAGTGGGCTGCCCCCATTCTCTCAGTCAAGCTGACCTTGCTTTTATTACCACTCTTTTGGATCATCACAGATCGCTCTATCTCGATGAACTGCAGGACGAGCTGTGGCTCAAATGTGGCATTCACACCACTCTTCCAACCATCCATCGTGCCCTCCAACAGCTTGGTGTCAGTTGCAAAGTCATCTCTGCCACTGCCTATGAGCAAAATGAGATGTCACGAGCGATCTACATGAATTGCATTGCCAAAGAAGCTCCCAATGCAGGCATGCTTATGTTTGTTGATGAAGTGGCCAAAAATAAGTGTATCCTGTCGTGCAGATATGGGCGCTCAGGCAAGGGTGTTCGCTGCATGGTTCAGAGGTGGTTTGTAAGAGGTTTGCGGTACTAAATCATTCCCATTATTATTCTCGATGGAATCATTGTATATGATATTGTGGACAGTCCTGTCGATGGTGATCATTTCTACAATTTTATCAAGGAATTTGTGGTAGTTATTCTATTTTTCATTGTGGTGTTAGTTACTTATGATCATTCGGTACAGATGCCATTCACGAACTCGTATTCCGGTCCTCGCAGTGTCCTCATTATGGACAACTGTCACATTCATCATGGTGAGCGGCTCCGTCAGTTGGTTGAGGATCATCATTGTAAGTGCCAATTGTATATAGAACATCGGTACTGATACTATAGACACAGTCTGCAAGCTCATCTACCTCCCACCATACTCGCCCAACTACAATCCCATTGAGCAAGTGTTCTCATTGATCAAGGCTTACCTCCGTCAGCATGCGTTTGAAGATTCATCTGTGATGTCTATCATTCGGGCTTGTCAGAACATCACCCCTGATAAAGCAGAGGGGTATATTCAGGCATCTGGGTACATCGTATAGCGCATCGGACTATATTTGTAGCATTTTCATCTCCCATTGATGTAATCAATATACGTGCAATGTTGTATTGGTTACTACTTGAGCTAGCTACTGTTCGTCTTCGTCAACAGCAAAGCCACGTGGGATAGGGAGCCACTGCTTCTGTGAGTCACAAAAATAAAAAAGATCATAGTCCCAGTTCGCCGAAGTATTACCGTCATCGGCTTGCATTGGCAGCCCACTGAACGTTGCACCCCCTCCGTTGTGAAATTTCTTCTTATAGAATACTTTTTTCACTTGCAGCTCATCACCGGCCTGACCATCACTAGTATCCAATGCCACCATATTGCTTCGTTTTCGCTTCGCCTCAGATCCATTCCACCACGCTGTACTCCCATTCTTCAAGCGAATGACATCACCAGCGGAAATGCCAAGACTAGCAAGAAGTTTGTCATCAACATCCAGAAGGATGTCTGGACCAATACCGTTGAGTTCCAGCAAGCTCTTATAAGTAAGCGTGTGACAGACACCCAGGTGAGTCTCAGCATACTTGAGGTAACGCATCAAGTGGGATGGAGAAGGAATAAGCTCCGGCATGTGAGCAGTCCTCTGCCGAGTTGGTGTCTGAGGAGTTGGTGTAGATGGGCTTGCCAGAGTCGTGGTATCTGGACCAGCAGTGGAAGGGAACAGCCCCGATTTCATGATGGCTTGAATCAGAAGGATGGATGCTAGGAAGTTGATGTCAACAGCAGGTGTCAGGGATGGCGGTGGTGGCAGTTGCAGTCTCTTTGCATGGATGATTGAGGCTTTATTCGCAGGGTTGAATGAGTCAATGTTAGATAGGACATGTACGGTAGCTTGGCCCGCCTCAAGTGCACGGGCCCAATTGAGGATCATCAGTCCTGTTAAAGGTATAGGTCTGAGAGGCCTGATGTACATGAACCCGTTGTCATGCTCATTTTTGTACTTTTGCTGAAGCATGATATGCCACTGACCCAAGCAGCTATCCCAGTCGGCTTTCATAGTATCAGATTTATCCTAGACAATAGTTAGTTTCATATATCATATATTGAATAAAAAATCTACAAACAGCTTTGGGAGATGCTTCCAAGGCTGTGCCCTCAGAGCTAGAATGCGCTCGGGGAAGCTTCTGAATGTCTCACATGTCGACAAGGATTTTGATGGCCGCTGGCTTGCTTTCATTGATTTTCATCACCATTTCCTTGTAGTCAGCGATGTTATCAATGTTGATCGCATCCGCAACACATTGTCTACATTCAGCATGAGTCCGAGTCGTGTAACGAATGAATAAAAAAATACCCTTTTATCTTCGGTAAAGTGTATCTAAACGGGTAATGTTTCTTCACGGTGACCTCGTAGTCGTCCTGGCCATGCTTTTCGAGCATACTCCGCAAAAAATCAGTATAGTTTGAGGACTTGACAGCGAATGAAAGTTCCTTCGTTTTTGTCATCTTCTCTTCCTTTGAGGTAGCTTTACCTTGAAGTATTTTCTTGACCTTGGAATAGACAATCAATGACACAGAGAATACCTGTTCAATTTCTGAGTTCTCCGCAGGTTCTGGCATTGGGGATGGCAACAGCATGGTGATGTGAAAAAAGAAAGCCGCTAGTAGTACCGATACATAGCTAAGTTACACTCGGGGTCCCAAACACGTGATGACACATGATGGCCCAAAAATGCAAATGATTTGGTCGAATTCCACGAACTTTTGAAAACTGCTGTAAAGACATGTTGATGTTGAAAGCTTGTTTTGGATTTGTGATAGCAGGAAAATGATGTTGGAGTAAAAAACGCTGGTTGTTGATCAGACTTATAAACTTGCTATCAACAATGCAGAATCAATAGTTAGTAGGTGAGCTTTACAAATTGCTGCCTGCTGATTATTTCCCGACTTAGTGGAACAATAGTATCAGAGTTTCCCACACTTCTTGATCAACAATAAAAACTATTCCATACAGCCTTACTGCTCATCTACTAAGTACCTATCCCAGCATCATGGAATGCTGACCTGCATCAAAATGTTTAGATGCAGAATCATAGATATTGTATATGTGATGCTAGATATTTGATCCGAGATTTGAATTTTCACTATATTCTCATGGCCCAAATGCTTAGCTAATTGAGGGACATATAGACCATAGTGTCTAGTATATACTTCTATTTTTCCTTATTTGTTCATTCATAGGTGGTGGAGAAACAAAATAATTTCTTCCAACATACCTCTATTACTACCTACAAGTACATAGTAAATCATTTTCTTAATATCTCTTTTACCCTTAAGTACTTAGCCAAGTGTCAGAGAAGCAAATGGAGTATGTGACCTTGCACAGCATGAGTCAAAGTGAGTCAAATGAGGACTAGTCAAAGCACTGCCCCTAGACTAGCAGAATGATCATGTGACCTTGCACAGCATGAGTCATTGCTGAGCCAAAGGCTATTTTTAGCTTATTGCAAATTATTTTCTGACAGGGTGAGTCAATATGAGTCAGTATGAGTCATATCTTGGCACAGCCACCTTGGAACCGAAGGTAGCACAGCCACATATAAATTACTATATAAGGAGCATGATTCAGCCCCATTTGACAAGTTTGCTCTTTTAAGAAAAAGATTCCTACTTGAATAATCCCAACCAATGAGTGCTCATAAGTGCACCCCTCTATAAACAGACAGTGAGATTGTATAGAGAAGTTCCCATGCTATAAATAAAGCTACTTAGACCCATAGTTAGGAGTATACTGCATCTTTTAGGATAGGGATAGTTAGGACACCTTTAGGGAGAAAACTCCAAAGTGAGCAACTAAAGGGAATAGATCCCTAGCTAGTAGGGAGATCTAATAGTTCAATAGCACCTTGGGAAAGGGTTGAGGAAAGCAAGCTGATTGCCAACTCTTAGTGCATAATAAAATTAGTTTAGGAAAAGCTATTCTGTGTGACTAAGAGACATTTGTGAATCACTAGCTAAAACAACCTAAAGCTCTTGCTAAGGCTGCTTGCTCTTGAGTACACTTGGTAGCTAACTTCTTGGGGACATAGTTTAGGAGAATCAACCCACATAAGGATAAGAAAAGGGGAGTGAATCAGTCAGAGGAGCAGAAGGGAAAACTCCAAGGAGGGCAAGATTGGAGAGCCTTGGCCACTGCTTGGGGGGCTTTATATACTACATAAAGTATGTACATGTTATACATAGATCTATAGATAAATGAGTCCCTGAACATGCATGCAACACATATATCAGTACAGCCATAGAATGGAAAAGAAGCAAAGAAGCATGACATGAGGGGAAAGCATGGAAAGAAGTAGAAACATGATGGAAAGGCATGAAAGTAATGAAATGGAAGCATAATCCCTGACCATGAGGGTGTGGCAAAGATCATAAATTAATGAGAGATCATAAATGAAGAAGCATGATGTGGCAGAACATGAAAGACATGAGGAGGTATGAATCAGGAATGGAAGAATCATAAGTGATCAAAAGAATCATGAATGATCAGCAAGAAGGCATAGCCATACTATAAGGTGAAGAGGTGAGGAGGTGAGGAGGTGAGGAGTTAAGGAGGTGAACAGGTAAAGAGATACAGGAGTGAAGATGTGAAGGGTTGAAAGGGTATCCTGTGATATGGTAAAGAGGTGAAGAGGTGACATGGTGATATGGTGAAGAGGTGAAACATAGGAGGCTGGTCCAGATCATCCTAGAGATTAGATAGAGATTGCCAGCAATCAGCAGATAAGAGTTATCACATATCTAATGTAAGTTGATCGCACTTCTGGTGCATAGATAACTTGATTGTGCATGCTCAGTGTAGTTGATAAGAAGATTGCACCCATCCAAGGTGTCTGATAAGGGGTAGCACCTAACCTGTGTGCTTGATGAAGGGATGGCACATGTCCAGAGTGCCTGATAAGGAAATTTTCCCTCAAAGAAGTCAAGAAATAAAAAAAATAAATGCATCAAGCATAGTTGCAAGTTGGCAGCTGTTACACTAGCAAGAGTGAAGCATATTAATTCTACCTATCCAATTGAACATCCTATTTGATTGGAGTCTATTGAAAGCCCATTGAGAGCATATCTTAGGGAAGTAACCCTAGTCACAACAAGCTATCCCTTCTAGCAATCCAAGAGTTGTCTAGACCATTTTCCCAACTATCCATAGTACATTTTGTACATTACCACAACTAAAAGCCAGACCTTTAAATGTATTACTAAAAGCAATCCCCCTTAACCTCATTGAAGATTCATGAACAAACCACATGCCTGATAGTTAACTCCTTTCTATGACTTGATACTTGTTTTTAGTACCAATTCGACCAGGGAAGAATACTCTCTTCACCTCACTTCAGGTTTACTATCCATGGAGATAAGATTGATTGTCTAGTAAGTGTTTCTTAGTGTTTCTACTGATTTTGTCTAGAAAGAAGACAACTGGAGCCTATCATAAGGGGTTTCAGCAATACTATTACATCACAGCAAGTTCATAGGGAATATACAACCTTATCTTAAACATACAACAAGACACTGCAAATCATGATAGGTACAAGAGCAACATCTACCACACTATCCCAATCACAGAAGCTGAGATGCCCCTGACAAGTTTAAAGGGCACTACTCTAAAGTCAGACACTTTTTACAGCAATATGAGTGATTTCTCACTCAGTACAACATTACCACCAACAAGAAGAAATGTGAAGGGATCTCCAACTACTATAGCAGTCAAGTTGGATGACTGATTGAATCTCTTAATAAATACAAGAATAACAATTGAAATGGATTGAGAACAAAGATCCTCCATCTCTATGATGCTGAGCAAGTAGATGCTTGGTAGAGGAAGAGTGACTTTAGAAAGCTCATTTAGAAATATGCCAAGAAGAGTCTGGACAAGATGTTACAATGGTTTATAGTAGTTGTGCAATAGCTAAAGGCTACAAAGGTGATTCAAGACAAAGAATACCGCACCTACTTTTGGAAAGGAATCCCTAAATACATGCAGGATAAGGTACAAATACATTTGCTGGCTGGTAACACTGGCATAGATATGAGCAAGCCCTTTCAGATTAGTAAAATCAGCTGAGTTATAAGCCAACTACTATATCAATACAAGTTTGATGAGGATAGAACAGACTCTTATACTGAAAGCTCCTCTAAAGAGAGTAGCACTGACTCTGACTCTACTACAGACTTGTCTGATGATAGTTCAGATGATAAGTCTAGTGATGATGAATGTCAAAGAAGGAAGAGAAAGTCCTCCAAGAAACATAAGGATAAGGGAATGAAGAGAACCCATGAGAAACAGCCAAAGTAGAAGCCTGAGCCAAAGAAGGAACCTAAGAAGTCCTCAGATGATGTCGATTTACTCATAGATCATATGAGTAAACTTAAGCTCAATGATCCTGCCTATGCAAGAGCTTACATTAAGACCTCTAAGGTAGAACCTTTGATAGCAAACATCTTAGAGAAATCTAGATTGAAGTCTGCTACATTCAAGAATACCTCTAGTAGTATATAGAATGGTATTACTACAAGACTAGTACTACAAAGATCTACAAATGATAGGAATAGACACCTATCTAATACTCATCTACCCTTTAAATGTTTCAAGTGTAATAGCCACAATCATCATCTAAGTGATTGTTTCCATGTGCTAGAATGAATAGATTATGGAGAGTTAGTTTATGACCAATGGGGAATGGTAAACTTACCTAGGGACCAAGGCCCACTCAATAGGTGAGCAGACAAATCTATAATAGAAAGCTACCATTGGATGATTGAGCAACACACATGAAATGACAAACAGGCACAGATAAATCTTATTATGATAGACTGCAACAGCTTGAAGCATGGATTGTCGAACTATATCATACCTGAAATAACAGTCAGTGATGAGGAGGATGATGAAGATGAAGAGAAATTATTCATATCTTATTTGTTGATGGATGAGGAAGACAAAGATGGTGCCAATGAAGTCCTGCAAAGCTATGGTATTGTGTGATCTTAGTGTGAAGCTAAGACTGCCTGAAAGAAAATAATGGATGGAGTATATATACCTTCCTAAGAAATTGAGAGGTGGTCAGCACCAAAACAAGGTCATGATTAAGAACTCACCTGATATAAATGATGGCAATACTAAAGAAGTGCCGTGTCCATGGTCAAGTCACCAAAATGAAGGAAATGATCGATCTCAGAGAAAAAATCAATATCAGTATGAATGACAAAGAACTAAAGAGAATGACTCACTAAATGCCTGGGATGATCTGAAGGGATTCCTAAGAGGTCAGAATGAAAGGGCGAAGGCAAGGAAACAAAGGGACAGCATCCAGAAGACACCCATGCCATCCAAAGGCTGGGAGGTAAAGAATGTCGTTAGTGATGAGTGATTGAAAATGATCAACTTACCTTATCAAGGAGTGACACCCCTGATGGGTGTGTTGAAGGATGCTCAATGTGTGCATACTGACATACATGATGATGAAGACATAGAGATAAATGATATCTCTGAGGAAAAGTGGGGAGGAAATGACAAAAAAGGAAGGAGTATGGAGTTTCCTGAAAGAGTTAACAAAATTAAACCCCATGCAAGTGAACAGCCTTTTAAGGAACATTCCAGAAATGTGGTAGTGCAGCACATAGAGTTATCCACTGCCACAAATCCTTGTAACATGCTGACTAAGATACTTAGTACTAAGGTAGAACTGACCACAGAAGAAATATTAGGTAATTTGTGGGAATTGATGCAAGTGCTAGCTGATCAGATCCAATTTTGACAGGTGACATTAGCTAACACTACCTTACATGTGCATCACCTTAGAATGAGCTAGCACCATGGGCTGCTACTGACAGTTCCTGTCTGCATAGTGAACAAAGTGTATAGTGCCATAGTAAACTCTGGTAGTGAAGTTAATATCATTACTTGAGAACTATGGGAGAAATTGCAAGTGCCAATGGATATTGATGCTAGTCTAACACTATGTGATGTAAACAGAGGTAACAGTGAATTAAAGGGACTGATTCCTGATCTAGCCATACAGATAGGAGGACTAACTACTCATAGTAATTTTTAGATATCTACAGATTGTTCCCTTGACATACTACTCAGCTGCCCTTGGTAGTGGCAGAACTTTGTTTCCATTGATGAAAGATTAAATGGGAAATACCTAAGATTTAGCTACATTAATGACAAAGATAACCAGATCTTGGAAATTCTCATACAGCTATTGGTTGCCAAGAATGGAAGTGCACCACTCATAATAGGAGGGTGCAGCTCCACCCAATCTTATATGGGAAAGATAGTGGAGCTGGAGATCTGAAATAAACCAAATATGTATGGAAGTGTGCCCAGAGCATGAGATGCAAAGATATCATAGCCTGACAGTACAAAGAATATTTAATTGTGAGCCCCCAGAGAAAGGGAATCTCTAGGGCACAATGCCAAAACAATCTTACCATCTAGCTGATGCTTATCAGACTATATTTCAACCCAAACCATCACCAACAAGCTATGGGCAGCCCCCACTCAAGTTTGATAACACCTGACTTGGAACACTTGCCTCACCTGTGCACACCCTGATCAATAATTGTCTAGCCAATATCATAGTTTTGAACTCAGTACAATATGCCACCCTGCGACCCATGCTAAATAATATAGACAGCAATTACCAATTAGTCTACATATTTTCCATGGAGTTATCCAAAATGGACCTGGAGCCCAATAAGCATCAGGTAAGCATACCCACTGTGATGCTATCTGATGATGCCTGAAAGATTACATCCCCTATCCCCTATGCAATGTTTACCTGATTGAATAATTGTACTGCTCCCTTCCTATCTGACTACCAAGCACAGCTCAATTACTTTCTCAAGCAGGAGAGCTGTACACTGCCCCTCCCATCCTCACTCCCCCTCTTCAACACAATAACTTCCTCTCTCCTCTGTACCAGTGGCCTGAGACATGAGCTTAGTTGAGCTTGGGAGGAAAAGAACGTCACCTATGAAGATGCCAATGATTGCTGGTGGAAGGTACCAAGTGAGAGAATCTTGAACTTAGGACTAACTAATATTCCACTGACTACCTTTCCATTACTGGGGAGGTTTCTTCTTCTCACTCCATCCAAGGAGGATGGGCACTCATGCCACACTTGGGGTACATCGTCACACTGACTCCTTTTCCTACTTTTATTATAGATCAATATATCATTGAAGAAGCCAACCAATTGGAGACTGGTAATACCTCATCAACATCATTGACATGGAGCTCTAACATCTCGCAGTATCCATCGCCACTTAGTAGAGACCTGAACCACCCCAGGAAGCTCTTTTTCAGTAAATCTAACCCTCTTCTAGAGGATATTTTCGATCCAAACCAGTTTTATATGAGGACAAATGAAAGGTTTGGAGCCCTTTCCTTCGGGGAAGGACATTTCAATGGAACTAATAGTTTCAAAATGAATGGCAACTATGGGACAATCTACTTCCAGCTGCCCTTCAAATATAATCCCAACTATCACCCTTTCCCACCTGAGGGGAAGATTGCATCATCATACATCAACACAGCCATATTCCATACTTCAATATTTTATTTATCACTGAGAAGATACCTGGAAAAGGCCTGCGACTGGGATGGAGCACCAAGGAGTGAGCAGCTGAATGCGGCACCCTCTGACTGTTTATTTCAGCTGTACTCCATGATATGAACTCCATAGTCCTCCACCTCCAAATTGACTACCACTGCCATCTTGAAGACACTAGTGTTTCACCCTGTTATGCCCTTGGCATAGGAGGAAGCTAATTCAATTTTTGTACAAAAATAAGTAAATAGTTGAGTGTTAATCATAACCAAAAAATCTATATATCAAATGTCCAAATTTCTAAATACTTCTGTCCAAACAACATTTGTAGCTTTAGTATTTTCTTGACCATGAGGAAAAAGGATTTTGATGTTTCTGGAATGAGTACAATATGATAAAGCCACATAAAGTTGTCCATGAGAGAAAACAGAAGAGCTCAAATTTAACCCAACATACTTGACTATCTGACCTTGTGACTTGTTGATTGTCATGGCATAGGCTAGATGGACAGGAAATTGCAGGCAACGAAAAGAAATAGGAGAATCTTGAAGACCAGAGTCAAGAGCCATGTGAGGAATAAAGACCATGTTGTTGACATTATCTCCATCCAACACTCTACACTCCAGAATATGGCAAGTAGACCTAAGAAGCCTTAACCAGTATGCCATTGCAAAGGCCATGCATGGGATCCAGATTGTATAGAAGCATGAGTGATGCACCAACTTTAAGCTCAAGCTTGTGAAGGGGAAATCCAGAGGGACTAAAAGTATTGAGGATTTCTGGTTGGATATATTCATACTCTTGCTCTATCACAGAGTCTACACTTGAGATATGTGATCTTTTCCTGGAGTGCAACAGAGTCTAGAATGGTGGCATTTACTTCATGGACTTGCTCATTCCTGGGACTGAGAATGGTATGGTCCAAAAAATATTGATCAGGAAGGTGCTGGTTTTGGACAAGGAGCTGAGAGTATAAGGAATTTATGAGAGATGACATTGTGTCGCCTACAATGCATATGTTCAGGAAGAATCACATCTCCATCTGTTATACCTATTTGTAGGAGTTGTTGTGCCAATAGATTCAGATTCTGGATCTTGATCCAACCACATATTCTGATGAAGATAGTGAATATTCATCCTTGGTCAAAGATTGAAGTGGGTAAGAGTTGCTGGAACAATTTGTTCTCTTGAGTCATGTAGGATCACAGGGAGGGTTTGTCTGAAGTCACCACCAAATAGAATAGTAATTCCTCCAAATGGACTGGTTGGGCTGATCCAGCAAGTCACAAAGAGTGTGATCCACATGATTTCTATAATGAAATGATGCTTGAGAGGACTGCCTCATCCAAATAATGAGAGAGGTCTCTTTAAGAAGTTCATGAATGGCATCATTCTTTTTTATACCGCATGTACTTTGTTCATGGCAGGAAATAGGAATCTTGAAGTGTGAATGGGCAGTGCAACCACCAGGAAGAAGAAGAGCTGCAAGACCAGTAGAGGCCACACAAAGAACAATCTTGTCTCTTGCACTGAACACCAGCAGCAATGAGTTTGGCCAGATAGGTCTTTCCACATCCACCATCACTATAAAGAAAGAATAAGATCCATTGGAGTTAAGGACACTATCCATGATAGCATCATAAAGAGTGACCTGCTGAGGATTGAGAGTGGGAAGTCCTCTGTCAATGTGTTCTTGCTGTTCCTCTCTATTGTAGTTCCTTTGCTCAAAGATGAGCTGGTTTCCTCTTTGATGACCCCAGTTATTTTGTGATCTAGGCATGGGAGGAAAGTCCTGCAAGCCTTTGCCATGTCTCCTGAGTTCTTGATCTATAAGGTACAATCTATAGTCATAGATTTGTTCTTGATTGGACTCAACAATATGAAAGATGTGAGTGAGTTAATGTGCAAGATCATCACATAAATGATGCTTGGAGGCATCCCACAATCGATGGGAATCGACAGGAGCACAATGTACCAGAATGACAATGAATAAATGGTGCAACTGATGGCCTGTCTTGAAGTGAGAAACTTCTTCTAAACACAAAAGCCATTCTCTATCATCCTGCAAAAGACCACATGCTCGACAGGCCTCTTTAAAGTCTTCATACAGATGACCCTCAACAGTGCAAAGATCTTCATAGGATATAGCACCTATCAATGAGAAGATATGAGTTTTGTATCACAAACACATGATAATTGATCTCACCTTTGGTCACAGTAAGTAGAAGGACACAAGTAAAATGCTTCACCAGTAGAGGGGGGGATGGAATACATGTGTCCAATAGCCTTGTATCAGTTGATGAATTGTTCAAACAGCCCTGACTTTTGTTCCAAACAAAATTCTTGGGAAAGTCTTGATAGAGATAATCATAGGCTCCAGCCACAATGAGGTCAGGATCTTGATTGACTTTAAACCATCCAAGCAACTGAGTGTCCTTGACATTGTTGACCACATTTTCAATCTCAGCTTCAGCTCAGAAAACCACAGACTGATGACCAGGAAGATGGATAGGTAAACAGTAGACAGCTGGCCATTCCATATGCATGGGGAATTCAAAGATATTATGGCATGCTTGGGTGGATGAGATGTATCTGGCATCAAGATAGGAATGAATTTCATTCTCCCCTTTGGTTAGGACAGTGGTGCATGATCTGGACCCTTGTAAATGTACTTGTGAATGTACTTGACAGCTTTAATAGATCCACAGACTTCCAAGTTGATGTGACAGTCAAACTGCACCAACAGCTCCCTTGGATAAGGAACCACCACTCTATTGTCAAAGACATCCTGATGCTTTTGAACAGTCCTGCCATTGTCAGGGTGAGCATAATCAGGGATATCATCCTCTTTGATGAGGGTCTGATTGGTAAAAGCCTTGGGAAAGTAGCTTCTTGCAGACATTGCTTTCCAAACACCTCTGAGGAGAGCAGGGTCCATAAAGCATACATTTGGAAACAGCAGAGTGAAGTTGGGGATAAATTTGTAGATCAGGAATTTGTACAGAGATAATAGCATCAATTTGCTCGACAGTGGAAATCTTGTCTTGTGGCTCCAAGAAAATCAAAAGGTGCATATGAGGAAGTCCACACTTTTGATATTCGATGGTGTAAATGAATCCAGCCACCTGTCCAAAGTATCCATCACGAATCTTTTTCAACAATGCCTGTTGCTTGGCATGGAAGACACATGCAACCAAGTCAGGCCTATCCACAGTCGTTTGACCTATATGACAATGAGTGGTCAGCTTTGTCAATAACATCCAGGTTGAAATATGTATACACACCAGCAAGCAGATTTTGAGAAATTTATGGCCAGCTTCCATTAGCAGTCATAGTAAGAAATAAGTCAGGCTTTCTAAACTCTCGACAAATGGCCAGAGAGTCTTGAAGAAGCTGCTGCATGTGGCGAGGTCCACCCTTGTGAGTGGAAGGAAGGATGACATGACCAACTTGACTCAAGTTTTGACATTCACTACCATCTCGATGCATTTGATCTTGCAATCCTTGATATAGATCAGCTCTGAGTTTTGTTTGATTGTTGGTAGCCCATGTAAGGTTGCACTACTCAATGGATGCCCATCCATCACAAGTGAATTGCTGAAAGAGCCTTCCTCTGTTGAAGAGATTTTGTGGTTCTACCTTGGATGGCCTGTATGTGAAGTCTGTGAGCATATCAAAGAAGCTGAGTGACCTTTTTGAAGTGGTGTGCATTCCATTACTGCTGTTGCAAAGGTATGTCCAGATGCCAGCCCTCCTCTCCACTGTGGAAAAAAGAGCACATAATATAAGTGGGAGATAGGATGGATGGAGATTGCTGATATGACGTAGACCACCACCTTGCAGACATACAACAATGTCACAATCCACCCTCATATTCTCTGAATCATCTCCTGGCACATGATTGCAGCTATCTCCTCCACAGTAGGTAGATTGTATCTTCTAGCATCAGCTGCTTGTTGTAGATGAAGATGCATGCGAACATCAGTATGTTTCCTCAGGTGATTTAGTCTATAGGATGTTATAAATAATTCTGTTTTGCATGAATTGTAACTACTCACTCTCATGATTTCATAGGCTTGCTGATAGAGTGATGCATAAGGATGGATTTCTGTAAGAGTGGTGTGGAGATCCAGCAAAATAGTGCCATCAAGCTGAGGATTGCGTTGGACACACCTGTTGGTTGCTTCTTCTGGATCATATATATAAAGCTGGGCATATGATGGTTGTAATCCATCAGGTGGTATGAGAGCTCCCATGAGGTGGTGAAGTGCACCATGAATGCAAAAGATGCTGGCTCAGAGCCTTAAATGGCAGCACTCTCCATGTCAGTGCCAACAGAGGTAAATACCAAAGCATTATTGTATTGTCAAATTTCTTTTTAAACTCTTTGGCATCTCGAGGATCATCAAACAACTCCTGCAGAATACATGGCCATTGTAGTATGTGAGGACAGATCGACTTGACCCTGAAGACAACACATTCAAAGCGAGGATTATGAACACTTGAGTTGCTGAGCTTCTCTGAAATAAAATGCAAAGCATGGCAATTGGAATATCGAATGGTCATGAGTCTAAGAGAGTGCAGTTCAACTGGCTCAGTATATATTCTACCAGCAGGTGGGATGCAATGTGGAGGCTGTGGGACACCATTGTCATTTTTAGAGTCACTGGAACTGGAATCAAATGGATCAGGATCAAGAGGTGAAGCAGGTAATGCAGGTAATGGGCTTGGAGACCTTAAGCAGGTCCAGGTGATGGACTCCTAGATATGGATGGTTTGAAAGATGAAAGAGGAGAAGGAGGAGGGAGAGATCCAGCATTAGATCGTTGTTATTGTCTTTGTCGATCTTGTTCATACTATTCTCCAGAGTGTTGACTATATTTCGAAGAGCATTCTTGGTCAAAGCTCGTGAAAGCTGCCATATTAGATTTACTCTATTCTCCTTTTGAGACTGATGAATTTCCCCCTGTTCATATATTGTCTCCTGCCATTGCAGTTCCAATAGTCTATACTCCACCAACTCTTGCTAATGTTGAGCGAGCATTTGTAGCTTCAACTGTCTCTGATGCTCTATTTGCTGATGTAGTATATGTTCTTGTAATTTCAATTGCCTCCTATGCTCTATATCCTGCTTGCATTGAAAGTTAAGAGGACTTGAAGGTTCTGCCTGAGCATTGACAGACTGAGCAGCAGAAGTATGATGATTGGACCTTCTGTTATGTTGGTTTTCATGAGTAGCATTGAAGTTTTCCATTAATCTAGCATTGTAATCCACTCTTGAAACAAATGCCTGGTGCTGATTTGGAATGTAAGGTGGCCATATTGGAGGTGGGTTCGGATAAGGTAATGGTTTGACAGGAAGTAGTAATGGGGGTGAGTGTAACTGATGCATTCTCTGAACATGATGGTGTTCAATCAGATGGCATGGTATATCAGGGTATTCATTTATGGGTACTAGAAGATGGTACTGAATTTTTAATCAATATATCATATATACAGCAGATGTGTGATGACAACGTACCATCAAGGTATTAGAAATAGGTGCCAAGGGCATTGGTTGTTGTTGTGGCTGGCAGCATTTAGGTGGTGAACCCATCTGACGTTGCTCCTGCTCAGCTTGGTGAGCAGCCTGTTGTGCTTGTTGTGGGGATGTAGGAGGTGTAGTCCTAATTATCACAATAATGATCCAATTAGACATGTCATGATATCCAAATGTACCATTACATACATTGTTTTGTCAATTTGGAGTGATATTAGATATGAATGTTTTTGTAGCAAGCTGTCTGTCCAGCTGAACTGCTAAACCCATCAGCAAACAGGTTTTTTATTTATTTCTTATATCCACAGTTGCTCAACACAGGGCTACAGGGGAAGGGTTTGATTGCAATCACTCAAGTACACTTCAAACTAATTGAAGTAGCAGCCCTGTCAAGCTTAATGACTTGTTATATTGTTATGTTACTTGAATGTGCCCACTTTCCCCCATGTAGGGCACAGCTATTTGTTTGGTTGTATTTGTGGCAGTATGCATGAGGCGTGAATTTTGCTGTCCACTAAATCGTGTTTGCAACTCAAGTGGCTGTGCAACCATGGCTGAGCTTGAAATTGTGTTCACAAAGGCCAAATGCGGACTGTGGCTATGCTTCGTCCAACTTCTACTGAACGGACAGTGGCTGAGCTTGAAACGTAGGCAGCCACATGGTTTTTTCAGCCCAAAAAGGAAAGAAAATGGAGTTGACAATGGCTATTCACACAGGTGAAAAAAGCACCACCAAAGGTTTGTCAGTCATAGTTTCCCACCTGTTCTCCCTTAATTTTTTAAATGTACAAGTTCCATGCAAATGCATATAGCATTTTACAATCTATCCTAGCAGTACTGATGCTTTTGCAGGCATATGATTGCCTGCAAGAGACTGCTGTGCTCTTGTTTATTGACAGCACCACCATCACCCCTGCCTCAGTACACTGGAGAAAGTTCTTTCAGCAGTGCACACCTTCTGCTAATCCCTTCTTTACCCTTAAAGAGATCGGCTTCCTATGATCAGCAAGTGGAATGCTTCACAGGAGAAGCTGAGCTAGTTGATCTTATTGATCAGATCTTACAGATCCCACTCCCAGACAAGGATCTTGTTGCACAACTTCTCCACAACTTCCATCTTGATGACCCAAACTTCCTTGCCACAGACTGCACCACTAAGCCACAGTTGCTTTATTGCGATATATGCCGCCTTCATTTATTGGCAGCACAACACCTTGGAGATTGTTGCATTACCATCTGTCCCTCAGGGACTGCTTGAGTATACCTCAATCCCTGTTTACATAGATTACTAACAATTCTTTCTTTTCATTTTTATATGCTTCTCATTACCAATTTTTGGAACAATCAGCCTCTTGTACACTTTCATATGACTTATCTTTCCTTGTAATAGTGAACCAAGACCTAAGCACAGTTGTGCCCCAGGCTCAATTGTTTGACAGTTCTGTGACATATTTTAACAATTCCATGATGTTTATTGACAGCCCTGTCCTTGAGGCCCATATTATTGTTTTTCGCTTTGTTTTCTTGACTGTTCATCCCCTCCTCTAATCTATTATGACTAGCTACTTCAGTTCATTACTACCTATTGTTTGGCAGATATTTGTATATATGATTAGTTATGATGTACCATGCCTCAGTTGTATTCAAGTGTTTGTACAACTAATATAGCCTGCAATCAAGGGCAACAACTTGTGACTGACACTAAGGTACATTAAATACTGTTACGTGAAGTGTACACAAAGAAAAAACTCGAGGGATTACTTCTCTGGAGGTACTCATGAAGAGATTCAACGTCAGAGCAAGTATGAAGAATAACGGTTCGTAGGTTTTCAAGGGACGAAGGACCTCAGCCTGAGTCAATCGGACGTTAGGGATTTTACTAAGGAGACGAAGGACTGAGTCGATCGGACTACAGAAATCAAGAATACGCTATGATTGCATAGAACGAGAATAGAGACTACCGGTACACGATGAGTAAATATATATACTGAGGGACACGTCATTGTAGAATAGGAAAGAAGATAAAAGAACGATGAAGTAATTGTACACGTCATCCACAGTAACACGAGGGAAGAGATAGGAACTATGAGGTCGATGTAAGAGAATCGGCCGAGGAGATAAGTGTTCGTAGAACAAGAAAGAAGTTAATGGAAGCAATCAAAGAAGAAGAAACGAAGAATGAAATGGGCTGATGATAAGTAAAGCTACATCCCATATTGTCTGTGAGAGACCAAGGAAATGATGTACTCGTCGAGGAAAACAGAAAAGGTAAAGATGAGGAAAAAGGAGAAAAACTGTACCATTACCCCCTTCATACAATCGAACTCCAGGTTCGATAAAAAGTCCATCAGGCAATCGCACTGGGAGGGAGAGAGGAAGGGCTGTAGAAAATGGTGGATTGCTCGTATGATAGCACCTCAAATGGACAGTCATCCGCCAGATGTCCGTGTTGATTGCAATGGCCACATACTCATTCAGGGCAAAAGTGGCATCCATGTCCCCAATGATGGCAAAAGTCGCATTGCGTGCGAAGGCAAGCAGACTGAGGATGGCCAGGGGCTGACTGGTGGCAATATGGACAGGAGTAATCGGAACAATCCTCTCAATAGTGGCCGAGACGATGACACCGAAAGCATTCAGCGAGGGCTGAGGCGGGGCGACGAGGGTGGATGGGCATGATGTGAGTTGGTGAAGACAGAACTCGGCTGCCATCAGGGAGGTGGTGGTGAATTGCTTCTACAGCGTTGGACCATGCTACCAGCTCGGGGGCTTCCTCAACAATGGTGGGGGAAGACGGGGAGGAGGAGGAGGAGGAGGCAGGGGAATGGATTCATGTGATAAGAGCTGGGGCATGGGAGGGAACGGGCAGTATGGGAGTAGGAGGAGGGGAATCCGCGACGGCAGGTAGTTGCGCTCTTTCGAGGTATCGGTCATGATCAGTCATGGGTAAGGAGAGGTAGACGCGATGAAAGGTGGGGTAGATAATAGAAGGGGAGAGACGTTCAACGTATTTATGGAAACCATAAAGATGTAAAATGGATAAGACTTGCCGGGGAAGTTTCGCCAGGTGAAGATGAAGAGGAACACCGAATTTGGCGGGAAGGTCACTAGGGGCCGCCTGAAAGTGATAGAGTTGGGTGATAGATACCTCATGAAAGAGACGGATTAGTTCCTGAGTGACAACGTCTTCATCATATAAAGGGAGGGCCTCGACGGCATGGAGGAGGACGGGGTTCGTGAGAATAGCGGCATAGAGTGAATGGGCGGCGGAGATGGGTAGAAAGGTAGGTGAGACATGTCTGGAATGCAGCGGGGAAGAGTGTAAGGAAGAAGAAGGAGATGAAGAAGGAGCAGCAAAGGAAGAAACAAATGACATATTGGTTATTGAAAAAGAGGAAATCGTCAAAGAACATAGATCAGGGGGTACTTCACAAAGAGACGCCACTTCCCGAGTAGAAAGGAGAGAGAAAAGAATGGGGATTTAGGATAAATGATAAGTCCGCTTATAAGAGGAGAGGATGGCGGGAGCATGGTGGAGATTATTCTCAGGTTCCCACGTGTTTTCGGCCGAAGAGTAACCTTTCCATGCGGTCAGGTACAAGCAGCGACCTTGTGACCCTTTATGAGATATGATATGATTGACTTCGTATTCTTCTTCGGTATCAATAAGGTCAGGCGGAGGTTGGGGAAAGGAGGGACCATGTGCTTCGGTTTGGCGATAGGGAGATAAGAGAGTGGCATGGAATATGTTGTGAATTTTCCATGTGGGAGGGAGACAGAGGCAGTAGGTGAGGGGAGATAGGACCTGAGAAATCTCGAATGGTCCATGACGTTTGGGGGCGAGTTTGGGGGAGGGGTAGCCAAGGCAGAGATGAGTGGCTTCAAGCCACACTTTATCGCCCACTTTCCAGGGGGAGAACTTGCGCGAGGAGCGGGACATCATGATCCAACAAGCGAATTCATGCACAGCAAGAGCTTCTTTTTGGGCATGTTCCAGGGATGATAAATGGTTTTCTAATGCAGGGATAAATGTTTTCCCAAGAGCGGGGTAAGTGTGAGGTTCGTAGCCATACAACAGGAAGAAGGGAGAAACTTTGGTGGAACTGTGAGGGACAGAGTTGTGGACAAATTCGGCAGAGGTTAGGAATATAGCCCAATCATGTGGATTATGAGCACAAAAGATACGCAAATACGTCTCAATTTCTTGGTTTGCTCATTCAGTTTGTCTGTTGGTTTGGGGATGATAGGCAGTAGACAGGCGGACGTCGTATTTGAGGAGGCGCGCTAGTTCCCTAGCAAATGCAGAGGCGAATTGTGGGCCTCGGTCAGAGATGACGGAGTCGTAGAGACCGAAGCGTTTGAAGACAAAGTCAAAAAAGAGTTGGGCAATCCCTTTGGCATCGACCATTTTCGAACAAGGAGTAAGAATTACCCCCTTCGTAAGGCCGTGGTCGACCACGACCATTAAGGAATCGAAACCATTGGAGAGGGGAAGATCGGTGATGAGATCGACAGAGAGTTGGCGGAATGGGAGCAAGGACAAGGAAGAAATAGGAAGAAGGGGCGGGGTGGTCGGGTGGGTGAGGACTTTGTTCTGTTGACAAACGGTACAACCAGCAACAAAATGAGAAACGAAAGAAGAAAGGCCAGGCCACCAAAAATCACGTTCCAAAAGAGCTTTAGTACGAAAACGTCCCAAATGACCAGAAAGTGGAGAAGAATGAATAGAATGGAGTAATGCCGAATGAGAAGACAGAGGAACATACATACAACCACGGAAGTAAAGATGTCCATTATCAAAGGACCAATCGGAGAGAGAAGAACAAGGAAATAAAGGAGAACCATCTTCAAGGTTGGCAAGGGCATGAAGAACAAGAGGATCAGAAGAAGAAGAGTTTTTAATATGAGAAGCGAGAGTGAGGTCTAAGGCATTGATAACTACAGGATCAGGAATGATTGAGGAGTCAATATTGTCTTGGGAAGTATCAACAGGGTCACGACAGGAGAGAGCGTCGGCAGGGGCCATCTGTGTGCCAGGAAGGACTTTCCAAAGAATGTCGAAGTCCTGAAGGAACAGGGACCAATGAGCTTGGCAGCAAGATAGTTTTTGTGGGTCTTTGAGATAGGAAAGGTTTTTATGATCAGTGATAACAGTGATGGGATGGGTGGTGCCAAGGATGTAGTGACGCCATTCAGAGAGGGCAAGGATGACAGCGAGAAGTTCGCGGTCATAAATGTCATAATTTCGTTCAGCAAGAGTGAACGTGCGAGAGAAGTAAGCGCAGGGATGGAGATTGCTGTTGGTGTCGGCTTGGAGCAGAATGGTGCCGGCGGCAAGAAGGGAGGCGTCAGTCA
Organism: Boletus coccyginus; assembly: GCA_025782845.1. Taxonomy (NCBI): domain Eukaryota; kingdom Fungi; phylum Basidiomycota; class Agaricomycetes; order Boletales; family Boletaceae; genus Boletus; species Boletus coccyginus. The sequence continues at coordinate 109,842 of JAHZSR010000037.1, read as the reverse complement.
TTAAGGAGAAAGGGCGGGTGACATCGGGGATGGCTAGGATGGGAGCAGTGGAAAAGGTGGCTTTGAGGGACTCAAAGGCATGTTGTTGGAGAGGGGTCCAAAGCCAAGGTTGGTCCTTCTGGGTGAGCAGAGTCAAGGGAGTGACGGTATTAGAGAAGTTGGGAATGAACTTCCAATAGAAATTTGCGAATCCGAGGAAGGAGCAGATGCCTTTGACGGAAGTAGGCGGTTGCCAGTCACGAATAGCAGCGGTTTTAATGGGATCCATCTGGACTTGTCCTTGGCCAATGATCATCCCTAGGAATTCGATGTGAGGAGTGTCGAAGGTGCATTTAGAGATTTTGAGGGACAGGTTGTGCTCACGAAGACAGAGGAGAACACGTCAAGTTCGTTCATGGTGGAGAGCGAGATCACCATTAGTATGAATTCTGAGGTCGTCCATGTAAACTTCAAGCCAACCTTTAGCAATCATATCAGCAAAGACATGATTCATAAAAGCCTGGAAGGTAGGAGGGGCATTACAGAAACCAAAGAACATAACGGTGGGTTCGAAGAGTCCAAAGGGAGTGACAAACACGGCTTTCTATTGGTCTCCTTCTTTGATTCGAACATTATTGTATCCCCAACAGATGTCAAACTTAGTGAACCAAGTGGAGTCCTTCATCCGGTCGATGAGAGGAGGGATAAGGGGGAGTGGATATGCGTTGTGGACTGTATGGGAGTTTAAGTATCGGTAGTCCTGACATGGGCAAAGAGATCTGTCCTTCTTTGGGACAAAGAAGAAGGGTGCAGCTTGTGGAGATTTGGACGGGATGATTCATCTGGTCTTGAGATGTTCATCGATGAAAGCGCGGCACATGTCTTGTTCCTTCGAGTTGAGAGGGTATACCTTGGCAATCTTTGGGATGAAGGAAGGTTTGAGTTTGATGGTGTGGTCAAAAGAATGGTGTGGCGGGAGTTGATTATAAGTCTTTTCAGAAAAGACATCTTCGAAGTCTTTGCACCAAGGAGAGAGTAAGGTTTCGAGTGGTATATTTTCTTGTGCGAGTTTGGTGGACAGGGTGATCTTGTTGATCATTTCGCTTTGGGGGTGGTACTCACTAGGAGACGCATCAACCCCATCGGGATATCGTTCAGCAAATAAGGAGGAGATTTCTTGATCAACATCAAGGTCGAGGAGGCAAAGGAGATATCATCGGGGAGGGTCTTCTGCAGGGGGAGAGCTAAAGGGAATGCGTGGGAAGGAGAGGGTGTGGGAGGCTCAGTCAATCTGGGGATTTCGGGACTTTAGCCAAGGCATGCCCAAAATGATTTGTTTTCGTTTCAGAGAGACAACCATGAGTTCGAGATGTTTGGGTCATTTGGCGATGTGGATGAGGGTTCTGGCCTTCCACAAAATGGTTCCTCTTTTGTTGAGAGTCCCATCAACATTATAGGCTTCGATAGGGTTGGGGAGACATATCATAGGGAAGTTCATGTGAGAAAGGAGTCCAAGGTCGATGAAGTTTCCAGTGGCACTGGAATCAATGAGGGTGGTGGTGATGACGGTTTGGTTACCAACTTGTAGTTTTACGGGGAAACGAAGAGTACGTTCATTTTGGGGTGCTATGAGTACATGGTGAATATCAAGGGAAGAAGACGTCGGTACGACTCCCCGGTTTAAAAATCCTGACTAATGTTCAAAACAGATACTTTTTCTTTCGTAGGTGTGGAGTCCTTGTAACACATTTGGAGGACTTGGAGGATCTCTCCTTCGTCCTTCCCCTGGGTCTTAAGGGAATTGATGAAGGACGAGAGGTCAGAGGGGTAGGGGTGGAAATGGAAGCAGTCATGGTAGCAGGGGTGGAAGGTGTAGTATCCACAGCGCAAATATTCTGGGGATGAGCGAGGTGAACGAGTGAAAGGGTTCTTGCATTGATTGGCATTGTGTCCTGTGTTATGACAATGGAAACACCGGCCTTCTCGGATGCATTTAGCACGTTCCTGGGGATTTAACTTGGCAATTGTGACAGCATCAACGTTCATTGCATTGGGATCACGGGAGGAGGATGGACGAGGGAACATTGAAGGTCTACCGCCTTTCAAGGCAAGGATGCGCATCTTCTGCGCGTGAAATGTTTTGACTTTCTCGATCCACTCCTTAACGATGGTGGGGATGGTTGCCATTGAGAGGATCATGATTGCGAGTTGTTGGTCGAGTCCAAGGGAAAACTGGTCGATCAAAGTGATGTCGTCAGTGATTCCAGTGTGGGAGGAGAGGTTCTGGAAGTCAGTGATGTATTTTTGGAATCCATCATCATGGACTCCATCAGGGCGATGAAAGGATTTCTGCGTGAGTTTTGAAAGTTCATGGCGGGTGGTGGCTTTGGTGTCGAAGGGGAAGAAGGTGGACTCAAAGTTCTCGGTAAACTTATCGAAAGTAAGATCAAGGAGATTGGCGTGAATAACAGCCATCTTGTCATACCACATCTCGGAGAAGGAGACTTCGCGTCCTTGACTCATTTTGTTCAATGTGGTCATGATGCGCTGAGAATCGAGGGTGTAAATGTCTTTGTTAATCGTGAAGTATGCACACATGGCCTTGATCCATCATGTAGCATCGGAGGGTTCTCCAGAAAAATCAGTGGGGAGGGCTGCTTTGAGTTCAGTGGGGGCGCGAGACATGGGAATAGGTTCACTGGGGTTACGAGGGGGTGCTGGGGTGCGAGGTTGTCTAGGGGTTCCTGGTGATCGAGGGGTAGCAGGGACTAAGGCCTGGTATGGGTTCACAGTGGCACAAGGGGATTCACTAGATTCCGGGTCTTGGAAGTCAACATCAATGTCAGACTGTTCATTGTCAGGTGGAAGCCTGTAGCATGAGCGAAGGGCTCGACTAGAGTGGGATGAAATGTTACAGGAGGGGGTGTCCTACTCCTAAATAGGAGGGACAAAGGAGAATTCTCATTCTTTTGTTACGCGAAGCGTACACAAAGAAAAGACTCGAGGGATTACTTCTCTGGAGGTACTTACTAAGAGACTCAACGTCAGAGCAAGTACGAAGAATAACGGTTCGTAGGTTTTTGAGGGATGAAGGACCTCAGCCTGAGTCAATCGGACGTCAGGGATTTTACTAAGGAGATGAAGGACTGAGTCGATCGGACTGCAGGAATCAAGAATATGCTATGATTGCGTAGAACGAGAATAGAGACTACTGGTATATGATGAGTAAATATATATACTGAGGGATGCGTCATTGTAGAATAGGAAAGAAGATAAAAGAATGATGAAGTAATCATACATGCCATCCACAGTAATACAAGGGGAGAGATAGGAACTATGAGGCCGATGTAAGAGAATCGGCCGAGGAGATAAGTATTCGTAGAACAAGAAAGAAGTTAATGGAAGCAATCAAAGAAGAAGAAACGAAGAATGAAATGGGCTGATGATAAGTAAAGCTACATCCCATATTGTCTGTAAGAGACCAAGGAAACGATGTACTCGTCGAGGAAAACAGAAAAGGTAAAGACGAGGGAAAAGGAGAAAAACTGTAACAAATACAATATCCAAAGGACTAGGTATACAAAGAAGAGGCTAACACAGCCCAAGATAAATCACACAAGTTAGACACTACATACAAACGTTAGGACCCTGTCCCCAATTAGGAAAGGCAAAATACTGCTCCCAAATCAAGAAGGAACTTTGCAGCCTTGTCAAAACTGTGGACCAGTGGTCCCAAAATAGGGTAGACACATAGCAGACATGCTGATATTAATTTCACTTAACAACTTACACCCTACTAGACTGTGCTCGCTTAAGGAATAGGCCAAATACTTTTAAGATCTGATCTGATATTATACAAACCTGGCCTTGCCCTTAGCAACCTCAAGGTGGACTCTCCCCTTTCCCCCCACTATCAGTTGAGGTGCATAGGCCCAGGTAAGTCCTATCTTCTTCACAACTCACCAGCCCACTAGAGAATCACCCCCCCTCCCAGACTATACTCTATGTATGAAGAGAGGCCAACTAGAATTTACATTGCCAATCTCCGATAGGAATAGTCGGACATACATGAGGCATGTCTATTGTAACTGTGATTAATATCAGTAATCTATTGAATGTACAGTGTGAGTGTTGCCTGATTCAATGGTGTAGAAAGTGTCCATCCCCTCCTACCTACTGCTCTTTATGAAGAACACCTCCCTTACTGTATCGCTACATACTATATTCCTACATACCCCCCCCCTCTTGTATTCCCTTTATGACAACATGAAAAGTGTGAGCACAACCCCTACCCAAATAAGAAGAGAAGTCACATAGTTGACTGGCCGAAGAATATAACCCAACTATAAATCTTTCCATTTCTTGTGAAAACTAGCTCCACACACACACACAGATATATGAGAAGATAAACCGAGTCTTTAGGTAGATTACAATAGATGATTACATGATAACCTTGCCATCTAGCCATATGATACAACAAGTGCAACCTCATTAAACTAAGAAGAAGTAATACACAGTTGTTGCTATGCTGACAATAGCACAAAGCTACCACCATGAGTATGGTGAATACAATTGTAAATAAAAGAAATCCCTACTATGGTAAAACGGGAGGACTAGAAGCATAGAGTATAGCTATTCAGCCTAGGCAGATCCTGCGTGATCCTAAGATCATATATAGGTATAGCTATAAACTATGATAGGACCTAGATTTTTACGTGTGACATCTAAGGGACAGATCTCACACTATATTAGGACAAGATGCCTATGAAAGGTATACTGACTATTAGTAACTGTCTGCCTAATGAAGCAGCAGTATTACTGATAGTATCTGCCTGCCTAACGAAGCAGCAAAATCATTAGTAGACATATAGATCAAGATAATGACCACTAAGGCAATATATGTATGAAGAGCATAGCAAGAATCAGGACTTGCCCAAGGATTTAGATGCAGAGTCTATAGGACTACTTAACCAATCAACGTCACACTGGTGTGTACAAACCTACAGAGCATATAAGCAGGTTGATCAATACATCAAGCCAATCTCTACCCCAATTCTCTAGGAGTTTAAAGTCATCAGAACCTTACCATATAATCCAATGATGACATTGGAACTCTTGAATATACACTTTGACCTACAAAGACCTACTCAGAAATTCACCCAGAAATGAATAGACAAGATTTTGACATACGATTAGCTCCTACATTGCGACAATGAATCATAGACTTGCTGCAGCTAAAGATGTAAGAGCAGAAGTCTATAAATACTGCCAATCCCCCTACAGATCATGATAGTTCTATACATGGAATGAAGAGAAGCAGAAACTAAAAATAGTATATGACTTGCAGCCACTGAATGTAGTCAGCATCAAGGAATCATCAATTCCCCCACACCTGAATCAATTTGTAGACCAGTTCTTGAGAGCAAAATGCTTTACAGTTCTAGACCTATATTGGGGCTTTGATGCAAGAAAGATGGATGAGGCTAGTTGTGACATGACAGTCTTCCAAACCCCACTAGAACTACTATGGATAACCTCATTGCCCACTGAATATACCAACTCACCTTCTGAATTCCAAGAATGCATGGTGTTTATATTCCAGGATGAGATTGTCAAGCAAGTGATGAATGTATTCATCGACAATACACCAATATGAGGACCACTTGCTACCTATCCTGATAATGATGGGAACCCTGCAGTTCTACCAGAAAGACCAGGCATATTGAAACAACTCTAAAGTATAGCTTCCTCAGGTTGCCAAAAGTAACTTGGACTGGATGGAGAGCAATGTGAGAATAGGCTTGTCAGGCCAAGTATGAGTTCTTCTTATAGTGCTTAGGGGAAACACCAAGAGAACTAGACTGGAGTTCTCTGGTGGTGGCATTGAGCCTTAAGTACCTACTGGAGGTATGTACATGTTGGAGACAGTATCTAACTGATCTGAGGATGAAAGGAGAAAGGACATAGGGATGAAACATGAAGTGAAACATGTGAGGACCAACATGCAGTGTGGCAGAATGGAAAGGAAGCATAACATATGTGAAACATGTATATCAAGAGAATGGAATAGAAGCGTGATCAAACACTTCCAGTGAAAAGGTGAAACATGAAGATAGTGAAACAGGGAAGATGAGAAGTCTCGTGTGTGAAATGGAGTGAAGAGGTGAGACAACTACATATAATGCATGAGATAAGGGCAAGTGATAGTGAGATAAGATAAAAGATAAGATTGTCTGTTGTTATACAGTGGAAAATGTCAAGTCCAACGAACATAGGGGTATGAGAATATACCAGTTCATAACACTACCCCCCTTCTAGGGATTGACTTCCAGGCTAATTCAAGAGTGGTGATTTGTACTTGGTATAATTCACATATGGGTTAAATAATTTCTCGAACTGGGCGAAGGTCATAGACAGTTTTCGTGGAGCATTTGGGTGGAGAATGTGTAATTCACAGATGGTGTCCTGAATGCTGGAAAGATTCCCAAGTGGTTCCCATGTATGAATCTGTCTCTTCAAAGCCTTTCCAATATATCAGATATTCGAGGCAACATCCCTTCAATTGAGAATCAATCAAATAATCTACTTCATGAACTTCTTCACGGTCTTTGGTAATGTCAACCGGGCTGGGCCGGACAACAGGGCTGATCAGGCAGCCATTCCTTATAGAGTTTGACCTGAGAGATATTCACAATGTTATGGATTTTCATGTCCTCTGGGAAATCTAAGCTTAACTACATTGGAGCCCATGAGTTCCAGAATAGGGAAGGGGCCTAGTGTTACGCATAGCGTACACAAAGGAAGTTCTGGGAAATAGAATACTCTTCAGGAGGTACTTCATGAAGAGACACTATGTCTGAAAAGATATTCAAGACTAGGGTTTCAGGGAATGAAGGTCAAGGGTTTGAAGTCAATCAGACTTCCTAAGGTTTACTAGTGGTCAAGGGATGAGAAACAAAGGCGATTGGCCTAAGGACAAGGGTTTGAAGTCAATTGGACTTCCTAGGATTTACTAGTGGACGAGGGGTGAGAGATGAAGGTGATCGGCCTAAGGACACTAGAATGATGCTAGATTGCACAGAACAAGTGTAAGGATACAAGTACAGGCAGCATGAGTTCAAGTACTATAAGACGCGTTATCAAGGAACATGATAGAAGGTGAAAGAACATTAAGTAAGAGGGACACGTCATGTACTGCAGAATGAGAATGGGAACTATGAGACCAATATGAAAGAACCAGCTGAGGAGTATGCTGTCCGAAGAATAGAAGAGAAATGAAGAGAAAAGAACAATCAAAGAATAACAAACATAGGGTTTAGCAGGCTAACTAAGAATAAGCCGAAAACCCAAGTAGTCCAATACATGCTGAGGAAGGCATGAACGTGCATACAATAGGAAAAAAGATAAACACTGTTAACTAGTAGAAAGACTGTAACACCTAGCCACCATTCCATTAACTTCTTAGATTGGCACATCAAGCACAGATTGTCCATGGCTAACCAGACCTTATCTCCGACCTGATATTGCAGAGCCTTGGACTGGTGTTTGTTCGCTTGAGCTTTCATTCACTCTTGGGAAGTCTTTAGACTATTTCTTGTTTCCTCCAAAGTCTTGCTCATTAGATCAGCAAACTTCATAGTGGCTGATGCTTTGGAGACACATTGTTCCACACCCATATGGGGGACATATGAACATGTGACTTCAAATGGAGTTTTCTTTGAAGATGCTGAGATCTTCGAGTTATATGAGAATTGGATGATTGGAAGCCAGTCCGACCATTCTTCCTGCTTTTCTGCACAGAACATGTGGAGATACTGCTGGAGATCTCTATTCATGCACTCTGTTTGTCTGTCTGTTTGCAGATGGTATGCAGTGGATCATTTAGACTTAATTTCAAGGCGTCTGCAGACATCTTGCATAATCTGGGAAGCAAACTGCGGTCTGCGGTCTGATACAATCGACCAGGGAAGTCTGTGATTCTTCCAAATGTGGTGCAAATATAATTTAGTGGTGTCCAGCACTGTGGCTGTTTTGTTGCATGGGATAAATATGGTTTCTTTAGAGAACTGATCTACAACAATGAGAATAGAGTCAAAGCCGCCAGAGGAGGGAAGATCGGTAGTGAAATCAGCAGAGATGTCCTGCCAGGGACCATCTGGAACAGGGAGTGGAATTAATGTGCCTGCCGGAGCCTTGTTTCCTCCCTTTATGCATGCACAGGCAGTCACATTGAGCAACATACTCTTTTATATAAACAGTCATGTTGGGCCACTAGTAGCTTTTCCTGAGAAGTTCTATGGTCTTTTTATAACCGGAGTGACCAGCGACTGGGGAGTCATGACATGTGTTTATAATAGATAAGCGAATGAGTTTGTTATCAGGAATGAAGACTTTTCCTTCTTGGTTGCGTAATACTTCATCAACACAGCATACTCTGTGCTTCTTGCATAGTTTCCTTAATTTTGCTCTCTTTGAGCACATGTATCTTTTTCTTAATAGAATGTAGGATTTGTTCGCCTTCATCGTGGATTGTGACTGGGATGGTCCGTATCTGCTCTGGCGGAATCATCATGATTCCTTTATTGTCATGTTCTATTCCGACTGTGTGATTTTCTCTCCGAGAGAGTACATCAACTTTAATGTTAGTAGCTCCTGGCTTGTAGACAAATAGGTAGTTGAACCATGAGAGCCATTGCCACCATCGGGCTTGTCTGCAATTCAGATTCTGAGACTTCATAAAATATTGCAAGTTGGCATGGTCATTCCAGATTTCAAACTGGTGATGAGAACCTTCCAAATAGTGCTGTCCAGAGCTCCAATGCTTTGATAATGCTCAGGATAGTTGTGCTTAGTGGGCATCATGCTGTGACTGGAAAAGGTAACTGGGTGGCACTTGTCTTCTTTTAATATAGATAGTACAGCCCCTGTGGTGTAGTTGGAGGTGTTGGTTTCTAAGCAGAATTGACAATCAATGTCTGGAAAAGCCAACATGGGTGCTGTGGTAAAACTGTTCTTTGAGCATGTCAAATGCACGTTCTGCTGTGCTTCTTTCCATGTGAAGGGTTTGTCCTTCTTTAATAGATCATTCAACAGACGTGCGAACTGAGTGTAGTCCTTGATGAACCTTCGGTAGAACGTTAGTGAGGCTGAGGAAACTTCAGACTCCTTTGACTGTTTTTAGGTTCTGGCCATTCCAAGATGGTGTGGATCTTTGAATCAGTCCATTCTGATTCCATCAACACCAACCATCATGCCTGAGGAACTTGACTTCCTTTTTGGAGAAAAAACATTTTTCAGGTTTGATGAAGAGATCATTTTCTTTTAATCTCTGCAATACTTCATGCACTGATTCTATCATGTTCATCTTGATCATCTGTTTTGGTGAATATCATAAGGTCATCAATGTAGACCACAATTATGTCTTCCCTATCAGCGAAGATTTCATTCATCATAGCTTGGAAAGTGCTGGGGGAATTGCATAGCACAAAGTACATAACTAGGGGTTTGAATGCTCCTTTGTAGCAAATGAAAGTGGCCTTCCATTCATCGCCTTCTTTAATACAGATATTGTTGTAGCCCCATCTAAGATCCATTTTCGTAAATAGTTTTGCTTCTTTGAGCTTATCCTACAAGCTGTGAGATTAAGGGCAGCAGGTAGTTGTTCTTAACCATGTATTTATTTAGGTAGCGGTAGTCCTGTACCATGCACTTCTTGCCATCTTTCTTAGGAATGAAGAATACCGGTGAGGTTTGAGGGGAATTTAAAGGGAATGGATATATCCTTTAGCCAGCTGATTGTCTAAAAAAGCGGTGACTTCCTTCTGTTCTTGTGCAGATAAAGGGATAATATGACCTTTTTTGGATTCAAATATATCTTTTAGGTCGATGGCGTGATCCCATGGTTTTCTTATTGGCATCCTTTCAAATTCAGCTTTGCTGAACACCTTTAGATAATCATGATATTGTGGGGGAATGAGTTGCTCTGCAGTTTCTTCCATCTTTTTTTTTCCCTCTAGGGTGTGGATAGTTGCATGTACTTGGTATTGGATGTCCTCTTCTTTCTTGATCATTCGGATAAAGATGGATTTGTCTTGGAGGGTGTGACAGTGCCTTGGGCAATGTGTCATTTGTACTGTACCCTTGACCCAACCTATTTCCGGGTTGTGGTGTTTAAGCCAGGAGAATTCAAGGATAAGAGTGTTCTTCCCAAGGTCTGTTACTTCAGCTGTAACCTTTTTGTGGTGACCCTGGTACTCTATCATTAAATCCACTGAGTGTGTGATGTTACTGGCAGAGTTCTTAGTTTCGTCCATATTGTATATGGGAATGGCATGTCTTAATTGGTTGAGCAGAAGCTTCAAGTTCTTTGCCCAAGATCTATTGATAAAGATCGCATTTGCACCACTGTCAAGCAGGGCATCAACTTTCGTAAGGGTATGTTGTGTAGATAGGGGTGCAATTGTGATTGCCAATGTGATTTCCCTTGTTAGGTTGATATTACGTACAAAAGCTTCTTTTGAGATTTTGGAGAGGGAGAAGGTAACCGAAGGATGAGATTTTAATGGTTTTTCTTTTTTGGTTTAAGGAAATTAAGCACAGATTTAATGTCCCTGCCAAGCTCACTAGGAGACTCCTCTGATGTGTAGGTAGATGAAGAAGATCCAGCTAAGTTATCATCATCTGACTCCTCAACCGGAAGGAGAGAATACTTATTGGAGAAAGAACCCTCAGAACACCCACACAAGTTCCTCAGGTTTAGGCTTTTCCCGACTTCTTTTGGATAGCCTTCTAATCCTTGAACCAGGTGGCAGCCTCTTCGAAATTTGTACCTTTAATGGACTTTGAAAAGTCCTGTGTCTTTCCTTTTCCTTTTGAGGTCTTGTGGACCTCGCATTCGTCATCACTACTTGTGGTGCTTTTTCCATCATTCCAGGATGTATTCACTTTGTGTACTTGTTGGCTGTCTCCTTTCTTGCAGCCTTTCTTGTGCTGTCCTCCTAGCCACTTGCAGGAAGGACAGGCGATGATTGACTTTGGACAATTCTTGGTGAAGTGTCCTTCTTTGCTGCAATTATAGCAGCCCATGTTGATAGCTCCGATGTCCATGGTATTTGGATCTTTTCTTTGTGGCACCAAAGCACGTTTCTGAGTTCTGCCCCTGATGAAATCAAGAAATTCTTGTGCTGTGCTGACCCTTCTAATTTCTTGGAGATAGAGGGCAGGAGAGATTTGGTGATTGCCTTCTTTGAATATTTGGACTATGATAGACCCACGTGTGTTCTTTTCAAGTAACTCACATGTGTGCGAGGGGTTGATACTTGCTTGTTGATATAGTGCTTCCCATCAGATGATGAAGTCATCTATTGGTTCATCTCCTTGGTAGCATTTGCTTAACTGAGCGCATGCCCAGTCCTTTTGATTGGTGCTCCTAAAGAGCCCTTCCAGTTCATCTACCAGAGTTGGCCAGTCGTACTGCCTTCCCTGGGCTAGCCTTGTTTGGGCGAAGCTGCCTGCCTTAGCTCCTTTTAGTTGTAAGAGGAACAGAGATGACTGCCTTGTAGGAGTTAGGGGCTGATGGTGCCCGAATTTACTGAGAGCTATGCTTTCATCTTGGCCCACCATTCTTCAAACTTTGCTTTTGACCCATCATACTCTCCTGGGTTTGCAAATACTTCTACTCATCTTGATGTTCCTGCTGTCGCTACTTCTCCTCCAGATCTTGCTGTGGAGAGCACTGTTACTTCTGTCATTAAGCAATTGTTATTGTTCATGAGTATGGTTATTTTGTTGTTGAGGTTGTTGATATCTGCCATTCAATCAGTTGAATTCCTAAAGAATGGCTATGATCTTATTTTTCCACAAGATGGTTCTATCATTCAAAATCTGATTGATATTTGCAGACATGATGGAATGGGAGGGGTTCTCTACTTGGTACGGTAGCATTCTGGTTTTCATAGAGACTTAGGGGCTCATAATTTGACTTGTGTGAAGTCCATGGATTCTCCACCTTCAGCCCTGCAGATCTGTGGATAAACTTTTTTCTTCCTTTTAACTGGCTTTTTTAATTCTGGTATTACTTTCTCTGGTTCTTTGTCATGTTCCTTCCTTTTGCAGCTAGATTCCGCAGGTGGTGATAGGGTGAGGAGACTTAGGGGTGATAGCTCTCTTACTTCTCCGAATTGTAATTCTTCTTCAGAGTGAAACAGATGGAATACTTCTTGGAGCAAGGGTCAAGAGTGGACAGCTAAGGTATCATTCCTTGGGTTGAATATAAGGTTGTTCAGATCTATGGATAGATCGTCCACCTCCAAGTGCTGAGATACTCTCACTGTGGATGAGTTGTCAGGGCCTTCCAATCTCAGGGTGAGGGTAACTGTTACTGCTTGGTCTATTTCATTGTCTGATGCATAGCAAAAGTCGGACAGTTGTAAGTCCACTTCTAATAGCCTTAAGAATTGCATTGTCACAGAGAGCAAACGTGATGATGGCTGTGGGGTCTCTTCCACGTCCTGTAGACCTGCCTAATTCTGCTGGTGAGGCTGTATGCTCTAAAGTGTCCTGCTACTTCATCAGTACTAGGTCTGGCTACTTCTGCTGAGGCCGTGTACAAGGGGTTAGGTGGGCCAGATGGACCCGAAGCTGGATGGAAAAGAAGAGAAGGGAACAATGGAAAGTGATCAGCACTAGCTCTACCATAAGCTAGGTGCAAATGATCCTTCTTGTAATGACTACTTGTGTCATGTGAGAATGAGTCGCATCAAGGTTGGCAAGGTAAGGGTAAATGTAGAGTCTAGTTCTAATGAAACAACCCTAGAGCATAGCTCCCTCAGGTTGCCAAAAGTAACTTGGACTGGATGGAAAGCAATGTGAAGAATAGGCTTGTCAGGCCAAGTATGAGTTCCTTCTTATAGTGCTTAGGGGAAAACACCAAGAGAACTAGACTGGAGTTCTCTGGTGGTGGCATCGAGCCTTAAGTACCTACTGGAGGTATGTACATGTTGGGGACATATCTAACGATCTGAGGATGAAAGGAGAAAGGGCATAGGATGAAACAGAAGTGAAACATGTGAGGCCAACACCAGTGTGGCGGAATGGAAAGGAAGCATAACATATGTGAAACATGTGTATCAAGAGAATGGAATGGAAGCATGATCAAATGCTTCTGTGAAAAGTAAAACATGAAGATGTGAAACGGGGAAGATGAGAAGTTCTGTGTGTGAAATGGAGTGAAGAGGTGAGATGAATATGATGCACGAGATAAGGGCAAGTGATGGCAAGATAAGATAAAAGATAAGATTGTCTGTTGTTATGCATGGAAAACGTTAAGTTCAACGAATATAGGGGTATGAGAATATACCGTTCGTAACACATATAAAGGTATATCTGGAAACATGCACAAGACTTGAATTATATCTTACATCATTTGACAGAAGCTGGTGGAACCTTCAATAGAAAGAAACTTCAAATCTGCCATTCCCAAGTAGTAATACTTGGTCAGAATGTAGGAATTAATGGAAGAGAATCTGATGTACAACATGTAAAGACCATAAAGGAATGGCCCACTCCTCAGAATCCTATAGAAGCCAGACAGTTTATGGGCCTGTGTGGAACAGTCTGCATATGGATTCCTAATTACTCCCAGATAGCAGGAAGTATCACATCTACCCGGAAGAAGGATGTATGTTTTGTCTGGACAAAAGAATGTCAAGAAGCTTTCAAGACTCTAAAGGAGCTAATTATAACAGCATCTGCTCTCTTATCTACAGATTATACATGTGGATAACCAATAGTGTTGTCAGTAGACTTTAGCTATATGAGGGTAGGGATGATTCTGTCACAAATAGATGAGCATGGTAAATGCTGCCCCTCTAGATATGGATCACTTCCCTTTTTCTTAGTGGAAGCTATCCACTTCTAACCTAAGTTGGAGCTATTTGGTCTATTCCAAGCCCTATGACACTTCCAGTCTATATGTAATTGGAGCCAAGAACTTCATAGTAGAGGTGGATGCCAAGAATATCAAGGGACTGCTAAATAAGCCTGAACTGCAATCAAATGTAGTAATCAACAGATGGATCCAAGGAATTCTTATGTTTGATTTTACCCTTGTACATGTACCTGCAAGTTCAAGGCACCAGATACTTTATCCTGAAGACCACTTGAAGACCAAGCCAAAATAAAATCATATGATAATAGCTGACTTGATGAAATTGCTTTGTTTATGTATATTATGGACCCAACTTGCATAAGAACAATGGTATAGAAGAAGGTACCTCTAGAAGCATGATAGTATATATACTATCTACCCAAGAGAATCAAGATATGACCCTTAGGCAGATATATGAGTATCTGACCAACCCTGAGCCTATATCTGTTACTAATAAATTTCTACGAGGGGTTACCAAGTACTTCATAAAGGCAGGATGCCTATTTAAGCAAACCAAATCTGAACATCCCCTCTTAGTAGTATTTGACCATAGTAAGCGGGAACAAATCTTGAGCCAAGCCTATGAGTCACTAGGTCACCATGGTGAGAAACCCATCTGGGAAAACCTCAGATGCTGCTTTTATTGGCCTCAGATGTACCAAGATGTATGATATCATGTAAAGTCCTGCCATGAGTGTCAGATTAAAAATACTGCTAAAGTTCATATTCCTATTATTACCCCACCACCAGCTACTGTATTTACAAAGGCCCTATATAGATATCATACACATGCCTATGACAAAGAGATATTGCTACATAGTGCTGGTCAGAGATGACTTACATATTTAAGTATGTCAAAGGCAGAGCTCTACAACAAGCATCTGTCCAAGTAGTAGCCCAGTTTGTGCTAGATGATATTATATACAGATATGGAGGTATGGGAAGGATAGTCACAGATAATGGACCTGAGTTTAAAGGAGCCCTATCAGATATACTTGCACAACACAGAATTCCTCAGGTGTTTATTAGCCCTTACAATTTACAAGCCAATGGAGTGGTTGAGCAAGGCCACTTTGCAATCAGAGAAGCTTAATGAAGGCTTGTGAAAGGAAGATATACTTGTGGTCAGACAAGCTGCAAGTAGCCTTATTTGCAGACAATATTACTGTATGATGATCAACAGCATATTTTGCATATTATCTTTTACATGGAGTTGATCCAATATTGCCTTTTGATTTATGGGAGTCAACCTTCTTTGTTGAAGGTTTTGACTAGGAATTTTCCCATCAGGAATTGTTAGCATTATGGATAAGTCAAATAGAATGATGGGAAGAAGACTTGGAAAGAGCCATAGCAACCTTACAAGATTCTAGATTGAGCTTCAAGCATCAATTTGAAAAATGATTTGAAATCAGGATTGGTGCAAGAAAGCTATGCCCCTGGGAAACTTAGTCCTAATCAGAAATACAGTCGTAGAGAAAGAGCTGAATAGAAAAACCAAGCCCAAGGTATCTAGGACCATACAGAGTAATCAGATGAATCCAAGGAGAAAGCTACAAACTAGCAGAAGTTAATGGAGCTCAACTGGCTAGACCAATTGCAGCATTTAGAATAATACCTTACATACAGAGGCACTCCCTAATAAAATTATATAAACAGGAAGAAGACCTCAAGGTAATCACAGATAAAGAAGAAGTATCATCAGAAGATGGAGAACTATATGAGGGCAAACTCAATAAACTATCCACAGAGCTTAATACTGCTGATAGTGACAGATCTGATACAGAGTCAGACATCGACTGAGACTGCACACACCACTAGCATCCTATCAGAGTGGCAAGTTCATTTCTACCAACAGAACTTGCATATTTAAAATTGATTACAACAAGTTACCTATCATTGGGTAGCTCACTTGCTTACTGAGCACTCCACCCAAATTTACCACTCCACATTTGGTCTCACATCCATAGCCGAGTCAACCACCCATATGAATCATATAACCATTCCTAGGACTAGCCTAGAAGAGACTATAGTAATACCTTTGGCTACTGAGTGTATTGAGTATAGATCTGCTTGTAAGAACATACAACAGATACAAGATGATAAAGAAGAACTACAGGCATTAGAAAAGTATACCCTAAGAGCCCTAGATCCTAATCAGGGAAAAACAATAGTAGATCACTCAATCAGTCCAGCCACATCACGAGATCCATCTGAAATTGGCTGAAGTGATGTCAAACAGCAACAATCCATTCAGGAACCATTCCCACAATATATTAAGGGATTCAGACATGCCAAATGTGCCTGGACAGGCCCATTAGGGGCCACAGGAGCAAGATCTGCCCCCATATTCCCATGCTTTGCCCTGAATGAAAAACAACAAGTTCGAGCAGCAGAGGATATGTATTGAGAGATCTAGCTCTACTGAATGGAGTCTTGGAAACCCATTCCCGATGAGCACACTAGGAAGGACACCAAACAATGATTTTATTACTGAGTCTGGCTGGAACTTACAAGGCCCAACAATATATTTGCAAGATATGCCATATATGTTATCTAATTCATCAAATCAAGAGCAGGATCCACAGACAATTGATCCAGCATTACTGCAGGTATTGCTGATAGAGCCTATCTAACCACATATATTACTTAGGTGACCACTGAAGCTGTAGAACTTATCACATTCCACCATTCTCCACCATATACCATCAATCCTGCCACCAGTAAGCACAACTTGCCATCCAGCAACATGACTTATCCTTTTCAAGAAGACGATCATAACTGAAAATCTGTGTTTTCATCACAACTGAGCCATTGGCACATTTGTTTACATGCACAAACTTAGTGCCCACACCACCTATGTTATGGGACATGAGTCCATTTGTCCTTCCAATAGTGATGATCAAATTGCACTGTATGCCTGGATGGAGGAAGATCCAATGTTTCTTGGCCATATATCATACATCACTAGACATTGGCAAGATTGTATTGATGTCCAACTTACCCCCTTTTCCCACTATTACCACTCAGCTGATAAAGTTCCAGATAAATTTCTACTTCATATTCCCCTTAATCTAATTTCTTTAACCACTATACAGTCATTGATACACCTGTTTTGGTTATGAATAGATCAACAACTTCAAGTAGATAAGTGTCCAGATCACCTCCTTCCCATATACTATTTTCCTATACTTACATCAATACTAAACAAGATGTACCTCATACCCTTCACTTCCTATAACATTTCTAGTATATTTGTAGTTGTTACAGTCCCATTCTTGCTATAGGAAAATCCTTGCTCTTGAATACTGTCTTAAATAATAAGAAGTACTGGCAAAATGACAAAGCCAGCTGACATTGATGTAACTATCTGGAACTTGAGCTTGCATTGCAATTTATACAATCAAATCATCAACACACTACATGACTGGCTGTACGATCACATCTTACAAGCTGATGATCATACTCCCTCCTATTATCATGCTATTATACATATAGAGACCGAAGGGACAGAAAGAGGAACTCTTTGGGCTGATTGGCATTGTCAGCATTGTCTAATTATCTACTGATATGCTACAGTATTTGTTGAAATCTACAACAACTTGTATATCCAAATGAGAAGTTTGAATCCTGATGGAAATCTACCAGAAGAAGAAAAATGAATAGAACTTGTGGAATTGCTATCACCACCATTTCAACCAATTGTAAGGAAGGACCATAGCTGAGATCCTCCATCAATTCACTAAACAAGAGCAATCTCCACAACCTAGATTTCAACCCTTTAGAGCAAGAAGCTCAAGTTAACAGAGATACTTTAGCCAATATCACCAATATCATTTCTCAATCCTGAATCAGCTACTAGTCAAGAAATTAAAAGGCACAGCTATGACCTTATTCCTATCTTCATTACCTATGTACATATCATTGGAGATCAGTGCCTCTAAATACTGTCATAAATATTAGAGAGCACTGATCCCAAACAGGAAAGTCATATTACCTTACTCAGCAACAGCCATAATACCATCAGACACAAATAGCTGATGCTAATGGAATAGTACTAGAAGTACTAGAGCTTCACAAACAACAACAACTACTTGAACATATCTTACAATTCCTGCATACCAAGCTCATGCACCACATTCATGAGCAAGGAGAGAATAATCAAATACAATACCATGCTACTGTACAAGTGATTACTCATGGTCAAAACTGAGGAACACCTACAGTGCAATGGCATTGTATCTACTGCCATGCAATCTACAGACATGCCCATCTTTGTAATTGGTATCATAATGACCTATGTTCCTGAATTAGGCAGGCTGACCCAATTAGGCATGGACTGTTAGAAGATAGAATGGAGTTAATTCATTTCTTAGAACCTCCATTGCCTCCCATAGCAGACATGGAGAGAGTTCTTCGTGAATTGACTCAAAAAGAACCATTCTTTGAATCAGAGAAGAAAGAAACTCTCCCTTCTAATCAGAGACAGCAAAGGGCCAATGGAAGACCACAACTTGATTATCCTTGATTGAATGAACAATCAGGGATGATTGTTTTCTGTTCCCTGTGGATGACCTGCACCAAAATGTTTGGATGCAGAATCATAGATATTGTATATGTGATGCTAGACATTCGACCCGAGATTTGAGTTTTCACTATATTTCCACAGTCCAAATGCTTAGATAATTGAGGGACATATAGGCCATAGTGTCTAGTATATACTTCTATTTTTCCTTATTTGTTCATTTACAGGTGGTGGAGAAACAAAATGATTTCTCCCAACATATCTTTATTACTACCTACAAGTACATAGTAAACCATTTTCTTGATATCCCTTTTACCCTTAAGTACTTAGCCAAGTCTCAGAGAAGCAAATGGAGCATGTGACCTCAGTTGCAAATCACCTGACTCAGATCATGTGACCTTGCACAGCATGAGTCAAATAAGGACTAGCCAAAGCACTACCCCTAGACTAGCAGAATGATCACGTGACCTTGCACAGCATGAGTCATTGCTGAGCCAAAGGCTATTTTTAGCTTATTGCAAGTCATTTTCTAATAGGGTGAGTTAGTATGAGTCAATATGAGGAGGACATCTGAGAATTGACTTTTTCGAATATGTTGAATTCCGAACACTCTGAACTTTGCACACTTTGCCACTGTGACCAAACAAAGTTTGGGCAGAGATTGAACTGTCCTCAAGCAGCTGGCAGCATATTATCACACCTGCCATTAATACTCTGTGGTGGTGACTTGCCCCCAAAGTTAGTCAGGCTATGACAAGCTCACGATCATCAAGGGCTCAGCTTCATTCAACTTTGAGTTGGCATTCCCATCCTGCTAGCACCTCACTTGGCTTGAGCCATTATCAATGCCATCATCACTCTCGCAGCATGCTGACCCAATAACAATCAGTGCTTGCCCCCTGCTGTCTTTCACAATGTATCCATCAATTTCAAGTTCTAGATGGCCTCCATCATGGTAATGTGTCCCCTGTCTTCTATGTGGCATGCTGACTGATCAGTGACAGCATTCATGTGTGTCATTCCTGAATGCCTGCCATTCTTTCCAAACATATAAAAAGGGGATGTGATGGCAGTGACCACCTGTCTTGTTCTTATCTCGCTCTCCAATGTATGTCTCTCTACTTTTTCCTCCAAGGTATGAGCTTTTTCCCTTCCAATTTCCCCAGCTGACTCATTAGTTCACACAGTATCAGCACTCATGCTCATTTCTCTCCTTGCCTCAATGATCTCCTCAGGATCCTCAGCTGTATGCCTTTCATTGCTCCACCATACCCTCCTTCTCACCAATGTCAATGTGGTGTGGATGTTCCACTATGTTTGCATTGGCCAACAATCCTTGCAATGCTGGCCAACCTTACTATGCTGTATGTTTACATTCTCTGATGCATTGCTTTCACTAACAATATTCCTAGTGCAACCAATGCCGCAGTTGGTATTGCTGGGGAGATGAGCTAGGTAATTTGTCCTGTAACTCACCAAACACTTCACCCACTCTTGCTTAGGGTATGCTGATCTGCTGCAGTGCCACTGCTAGATTTTGTGATCTAACTATGGCCTGTTTCTAGGTAATTTCACACCCCCAGCAGCCAACATCAGCAACAGATTCTCGATCCCACCTCTTACACTCAAGAACAATATTGTTGTCTCATCTGATGACATATCTGATGATGAGAATATCAATCCCAACAATATGATCTTCATCATTGACAAAATCATGGAACCTGGCAAGATAGTAGATCTTGATCAAGCAATGAATTCTCTTCAAATCAATTCGACTCTGAACAATTGGCTTGTGATGTTTCCCAAGAATGTCCATGTGCTGATGAGGATTCAGAGACATCAAACCATCTTTTATAGGAATAACCTAATGCATCAACTGGTAACATACCAGAATGTTCCTGATCTGTTGATTAGACAGGAAGTATCCCTTGTTCAGGTAGATGCTGCCAATCTCCTAGATGTCTCATCTCATCTCACTCAGGTCATACAGACTTCCACTCTCTATTGTGGTGATATTTTACTGCAGGTTGTTGTTGAAGAAGACTCTGTCCAATATATCCCAGAACAGGATGTAATTTTTAAGGAAGAATTTATGTATTGGAACAAGCCCATTGTATCCTTCTATGAAGGACTTGGCTATGTGTTTCCCATGGAGAAGTACCACTCTACTCCTGCTCACCCTGTCCACAACCAAGGCTTCGAAATTGTTCAGCACAATCATCATGTGATTAGCAAATATTTCATTGAGTTCTATGAATCTCTGAAATCTAATGAAGTCTTGGACTGCAATGTTCAACAGGAGCTTTATGAGCATCCTGAACATTTTATCAACTCTGAAGGAGACATCATCTGGAAGGACGGTCAGCACCAGTACATGCACCACAAATTTAACTGCCTCCACTCCTTTGTCAGATATCCTCATAATTCCGACATTCCCATGCAATGCATTTGGAACGAGTTGATGGATGCTAGGTGGCGACGAGTATGGAAAAGGAAGAACCTCTGGTATGACATCATGATCAAACTGGGAAACTGATCATATTTCTCTTCACATAGAACTCTGTCGAGATGTCCCTGATCCTTACTGCAGAGGACATTACATCTCTCGACAAGACTATCACAAAGAAGAACAACAACAGGCTCTAGGAGTACTGCCTGTCTCAGGTCCCAAACCTGCTCCTGTTCCCCATAGACATTTGGCTGTTGCTGGCCCAGTTAGGAGGTCATTATGCAAATTATGCAAAGCCTGGATTCATTCGGAGTACTCCCACATATCTTAAATATTGAACAGGTTCTTATCTTCATCTTGCTGCAAATGGTATTAAAAATTGTATTCCTCCATACATGTTTCTCACAGTTGTCTTCGAGTCGGTTTTAGGGCTAGAAATGGACAATTTTCTTCTATCCCTAACCCATATTTCTTTCCACATACTGATTTCAAATTGTTCAAGAAACTTGTACATTCTGATGATAACATTCCGGAATGAATACAAATTTGGAGAGAACAAATTCCCTTAATGCAGCATCTTGCTCAGCATTTGGGTACCATGCCAGCTAATGATAGAGATGAAGAAACTGAGGATGATGATGATGATGCTAATGACAATGATGACACTCAAGAAGATGTCAACCTTGTCGCAGACCTTCTTATTCCACTTGCTCTGGTTCCCATTCTACATTTCCTGTCATGCATGCTAATCAGAATTTCTTGCAGACTTTTGTTGTCAATATCTTTATCTTTTAAAGACAGATACATCATGTCTTTCTCAATCAACTCTGCTATTCAGGCCTGCACTGCAGTTCTTGCAGGTGCTTCCAATTATTCCATCTGGTCTTGCCAAATCTGCAACCTTCTCACCATAGCAACTATGGTGCAATGTAGTTGACAGAACATCTACCTTCACTCAGCAACTTGCTGATGCCTGATGCCCAAGCTGCTTGGATTTCTTCTGATTGTCAGGTACAAGCATTAATTCGGCGTCTTTATTCATGCAGATATGCAATATCTCATGAAGGAGACTTATGTGGCCATTGGAAATGTCACTCATCCCTCTCTAGTGAAGGATCTTTGGGATGCACTTGTAATCCTCTATTCTCCCACTGGTGTCACAGGTCAGTATGAAGCTTTCAGTAAAAGCACTTAACACAGTGCATCATAGACCCTTCAGAACACCACTGTCGGGATGCAGAGAATATTCCAACTCAAATAAATAAGTTGACAAACACCTTCTACAAAATGTCCATGTCTGGACTACAGCTTCCTGGCAACCTCCACGCCATGATTATGCTTAATTTACTCCCTCATTCATACCAACCTTTGGTATCTACCATCATGCAGACCATCATGACTGCAAACTTCACTACCAACACCATCATTCCTAAGATACTTCAGGAATCTCAACTTCATTCTACCGCTCATCCGCAATGGAGATCCTTGGCTAACCACCTCAAAGCTGCTCCAAGTGAAGTAAATCATACAAATATGATTCAACATGCTCCCTCTTGTCCCATTTGTGACCACTGCAGGAAACCCCATCTGACAACACACTGTTGGGAGTTATACGGTCATCCTGAACAGGGTTCTAATCACCCCCATCAGACTCAATGTAGTCAATGAGGAAAGAAGCCATATAAGCCATCTGCAAGGACTCCTGCTTCACAGAATGCCAATGCTTCTTCCTCGAACAAGCAGATAAACTGAAAAGGAAAAGGAATGCAAGTAAATGAAGTCAATGGTTTTGTCAATGTCATGGATGGTGATATGACAGGTACAGTATAATGGTGGACATAGATAAGTTTCAATAGGAAGTCACCAATGATCCAATGGGATGCCAAGTCTTTTACTGCTATGCTTCGCAGGATGCCAATGTTTCTTCCTCAAACAAGCAGATGAATCAAAAAGGAAAAGGAAAAGCACAAGTAAATGAAGTTGATGGTTTTGCCAATGTCATGGATGGTGATATGATAGGTATGATAATGGATATAGACAAGTTTCAACAGGAAGTCACCAATGACCAATGAGATGCCGAGTCTTTTACTGCTAACGCAGGAGACTTCGAAGAACCCATGGGATCTGTTGGTACTGGTCATGCTGGACCTTCTTTCTTGTCCTTTGATCTGGCTCCTCTCTCCCAGTGCTTTAAGAGGGGAGCATCATCCAAGAAGCCGAAGAAGAAAGTATACATTGTTGCTAGTTTCCATGGAGATTTCCAGCGAAATACCAATGGTACTTGGAAAGGCAGCATAGATTGCTCTACCTTACTCCATGAAGAGCACAACAATGATGCTCAATCAGATGATGAGTATGACAATATACCTAATAGCAAATATTACTATAATTCTGCTTATTCATGGGCATTTGCCCTAGGTGTGAAAGATCGCACTACCGAGAACCATTGGCTTGTTGATTTGGGATATTCTGATTACATTACACCTTATCTTGATGATTTTTCTGATTTACAGAAAGGGACTCATCTTGCTGGAACTGCTAATGATGGTATCATGCAAATGTATGGTCCTGGTACTGTAATATTTAAACAGGAAGAGACAGGGGCCATTCCCATCATTTTTCACAATGTCTGGCATACCTCTGATGCTCACAATCGACTTCTGTTGATTAATACTCTTACTGAAGCTGGTTATTCATGTGAGATTACAGATCAGACTAAGATCCGGGATAATCAAGGAAGGGTGGTAATACAGGCATCTGCTTTATTTCCACCTTCTCCACTCCACTGGTTTCGGTCATCTCTGATCACTCCTACTGGATCAGTTAACTCCTTGCAGGATCTCAAGGCTTTCGACTTGTGGCATCATCATCTTGAATATCCTTCCAAGAATGCTCTCTGTCATGCTCATTAGCATTTGACAGGTGTTCCTGCCATACAGCCACCCACCTCTTGCCTATTTGCAAAGGCTGTGCACTTGGCAAGGCACATCAGCAGGATTTTCCTGCTTTGTCTTCATGATCATCTTGGGTGCTTGACCTTATTCATACTGATTTGTGCAAAATGCCGACCTTGTCATGATCTCATAACAAATGAATCATCACCTTTCTTGATGACACTTCCAGTTTTGATAGCTTGCATTTTTTGTGCTCCAAGTCTGATGCTATACAGGCACTTTAGGATTTGATTGCTTGGACAGAGAACCAAACTGGTTTTTGTCTCCGCTCTGTACATTTGGACTATGGAGGGAATACATTAATCATTCTCTTTGGACATTCCTCTCATCCAAGGTTATAAAGTACCAAACCTACTGTATACCTTGAACCCCTCAATAAAATGGTCATGCTGAATGCTTTAACTGCACAATCCTGGAAAAGTCTGAGGCTATATGCCAACATGCCTGTTTGCCACCGTCTTTCTGACAAGATGCTGTTGAGACTGCTCTCCACATCTATAACAAACAGCTCATGCATCGTCTTGATTGGGCTACTCCCATATCCAAATGGAATTGTAGTAAATCTGATGTTTCCTATTTTAAAGTATTTGGATGTTGTGCCTATGTTTTCATTCCAAAGGAAGATCAAGCTAATAAACTAGCTGCAGGGGCGGAAGAAGCCATCTTTATTGGATATGAAAAAGAAACAAAAGGATACCACTTCTGATCTCTCAAAAGAAGAACAACTATTGTTTCTTCTACTGCCACATTTGATGAACTTGTGTTCCCCTATTGTTCTGGAAAGTCAGAAGACAAACCTGCTGAGATTTCTATTCCAGACAACCATTTGGACCAGGATCAAGACGAAAATAAAGATCCTAATTCAGCTGACTATATTCCAGCCACTTGTCACTATCTATTTCCACCTATGGATGGTCATGATCCCAATCAATAATTCCCTCCACTAGGAAACCAATAGTGTTCTCATACTCCTTCTCCTACTCCTCCTGAACCACCACAAGAAGATGAACCTCATTGCGGTACTCGTATCCACAATCCACACATTCTTCCTGATAATGCATATGGAGCTAGACCTCCTGTGGACATTGAATGAGAAGTTCAATTATCTGTTCCTACAAATGAGGAAGATGATCTCGGATCCTTATATAGTGCACGTTTCTTTGGCTCCTTGTTAGCTTCTGTAGTATTCATGGCTACAACACCTACATACTATAAGGATGTTCTGAAACTTCCAAAAGGAGATCAGAACAAATGGAGGATTGCAATAGAAGAAGAAATTAAGTCACTTAAAAAGTGCAAAGTATGGGAATTGGTTGACCTTCCACCTGGACGAAAGCCTGTCAAAGGGAGATGGATATATGTTGTCAAAAGCGACAGCCGCATCAAGGCTCGCTTCATAGCAAAAGGCTTTACACAAGTCTATGGGATAGATTTCAAAGAATCTTTTTCACCAGTTGCAAGATTCAAGACTGTTTGACTTCTTCTATCAATTGCAATGCTCAAAGATTGGGAAATTGAAGTGCTAGATGTTAAAACTGCTTTCCTATTCGGAGAACTTGATAAAGAAATTTATATGGAACAGCCTGAAGGTTTCATCCAACCCAGCATAAGAAGAAAGTTTGTTGCTTACTAAGGGCAATCTATGGTTTGAAACAAGCCATCCTACAATGGAACAAGGCGCTTCACAAGTCTCTTTTAGCTATGGGACTTGTTAGAACATATGGAGATCCTGGTGTCTATGTTCATTTTAACAGTCAGGATATTATTATTTTAATTATTTACATTGATGATGCTCTCTTTCTTGGCTCCAACCACTCCTATCTCTTGAGAAAGAAGAAAGAATTTATGAGCAAATGGAAAAGTCATGATCTCAGAGCTGCTATGGAATATCTTGGCATGCATATTACTTGCAACTGTTCTAAATAAACATTGAAGTTAGACCAAGTTACTTATGCCGAAAAGGTTATCGGTTGCTTCAAATTCGATAATCCCAAAGTAGCTCGTACCCCTCTTTCTTCCGGGTACAACCCTGCTCCTCTTACCATGGAAACCTCTTCTCAACTCTGTAGTCAATATCAGTTGGTGATTGGATCACTACTGTATATCATGCTGGGAACTTGTCCAGATATTGCCTTTACTGTAATCAAAATGTCACAGTTCTCTGCCAATCCATCAGATGAACATCTGCAGAAAGCACTCTATATAGTGTGGTATCTAATTGGTATCAAGGATCTCTGCATCATCTATGACGGATCCTCTCAATCCAGCATCATGGCATACTCTGATATAGATTGGACTGGAGATCATGAAACTCGTCAATCTACCTCTGGCTATACGATGTTCATTGGCAATGAAATAGTCTCTTGGCTTTCCAGACAATAATGGAAGATAACTTTGTCTTCAATAGAGGCAGAATATGTTGGAATGATAGAAGCTGTGAAACAGCTTTCTTGGACTCAGATACTCCTATCCGAACTGAGGTTTAACCTCAAAACCATTCCCCTGCTCTGTGACAATCAAGGTGCCATGTTCCTTGCTGCTAATCCAGTGCAAAAAGGTCATTCAAAACACATAGAAATTCTGGAACACTATATCAGAGAATGTGTTACAGATGGGAAGATCAAACTTTTCTATATTCCCACTGACAAACAAGTTGCAGATATCTTTACAAAGAATCTGACATGGCAACATTTCGAGAAGAATGGAAAGAAACTTTCTCTTATACCTTATTCATCTCTTTCATCATAAATAATGAGGTGGAGTATTGAAATAGTTAGGTTTCATTATGATAACCTTATCCTTGTCTGGGTCACTCTTCATGATTACCAATTCATCTAGACCCATGACATCATTGTTCTAGACCAGTAACATCATCCTCATCTCTTATTTTTATAATGATGTCATATTATATCATTATGGTGAAACATCACACCATTCTCTTGGCATATTGCATCATACCATGCACACCTTCTATCATTGGCTGCTTATTGCTGTGCACTACTGTGCATTACACAGCCCTTCATCCTTTATGGATATTTCCCAATAGGTACAAACAATTGCTGTACACTATTTAAATCCAGCTCCTTCAGAGCCCATAATTTAAGTTCTTTATTTTGTATCACGTTGTAAATAACTTCTAGCAACTAGCTTGCAAGTATGCTCTACAGCAAGTGAGTACTCTCTCTCATTGGGTTTACCCTTCTGCTGTTGCCTCTGCACCAAAGAGACCTAGCAATCTCTTTACACTCATCCTTGAAGACCTTGTAGTTATGATGGTAGTTAATCTGGCATGCTATCGCAGTGATCATCCATCATGATCAGTATGTGATTGATGGAGGCAAGGACATATCTTCACATGAGAGGTGAATTGAGTACACCAGCAACAGTCCATTAGAAAGGGTGTACAGTACACATTCTCATTGCTGAGCATATATCATCCACATACCCTTGAGTGTACATGGACAGGATGGTGCTGCACAGTGCTGACTAGGTGGATAGAGTGTTCTCAATGCTGTCAATGTGAAACTGAAATTATCACTCAGGCCTCCAAGTCAGCACTTACTTGAAGAGCTGATAAGAACTTACCAAAACCATGCCTTACACCATGGTTGTGGAAAATCAAGAGAGAAGGGTCAAGGAGAGAAGTGACTTTAGTGCTCTGTCACATGATATCCTTGAGTGTTGACCAACACTTGAGGATTGTGCTGATGGAGAGACCGGATGCATGTAAAAGGAAAGACTATACAAAATATGGAAGGACATCAGGAGCTATCTTGATTGAATGGTCAGAGAATTGCATGAGGAGGATGTCATCCTTGACAGCAGCAGCACTCGCAAGAAATAGTAAAAAACAGTCCAAAGAAATGGACTGTAATGACAGATTGAAAGTAATTAATGTGAAAAGAATTGCTAGGTCCATGTTGTGGAACCAGAATAAGATGGGAGTAGAGTTGGGTGGCACAGCAAAGATTAGCAGGAGGACAGTGGACATGGGACAGTGGACATTGTAACAGGTAATGCGCAGCATCGTCGGCAGGGTTGAGGTGGAGCCCAAACACTTTTTGACTTATTAAGGATTTTGGCATATGAATCATTCTGTTTAGAGTGTTCAGAATTCATCATATTCGGAAAAGTCAATTCTGTGACTTTTTGAATATGAGTCATATCTTGGCACAGCCACCTTGGAACCGAAGGTAGCACAGTCACATGTAAATTACTATATAAGGAGTGTGATTCAGCCCCATTTGGCAAGTTCCCTCTTTTACAAACAAGGTTCCTACTTGAATGAGCCCAACCAATGAGTGCTCATAAGTGTACTCCTCTACAAACAGACAGTGAGGCTGTGTAGAGAAGTTCCCACGCTATAAATAGAGCTACTTAAACCCATAGTTAGGAGTATACTGCATCCCTTAGAATAAGGACAGTTAGGACATCTTTAGGGAGAAAACCTCAGAGTGGGCAACTAAAGGGAATAGATCTCTAGCTAGCAGAGAGACCTAATAGTTCAATAGCACCTTGGGAAAGGGTTTTAGTCAAGCATTTAAGCTGATTGCCAACTCCTTAGTGCATAATAGAATCAGTTTAGGAAAAGCTATTCTGTATGACTAAGAAATGTTTGTGAATTACTAATGAGAGTGAAGCATATTAATACTACCTATCCAATTGAGCATTCCTATTTGATTGGAGTTAATTGAAAGTCATTGAGAGCACATCTCAGGGAAGTAACCCTAGTTGCTGTGAAGCTACCCTTCTAGCAACCCAAGAGTTGTCTAGACCATTCCCCTACAAATCATAATATATTTTATACACCACCTCAACTGAAAGCCAGACCCTCAAATGTATTGCTGAAAGCAATCCCCCTCAACTTCATTGAAGATTGATGAACAAACCACCTTTCTATGACTTGATACTTGTTTATAGTACCAATTCAACCAGGGAAGAGTACTCTCTTCACCTCACTTCAGGTTTACTATCCATGGAGATAAGATTGGTTGTCTGATAAGCATTTCTTAGCATTTCTACTAATCTTATCTAGAAAGAAGAAAATGCCATGTGAAATTCAACATTCAAGGTGAGTTGCCCAAGTTGCTCAATGGAGTACCATCTCACTTGTTGGATCAACTCAGAACAAGTTTTCATTGTTCCAGCCAGAGGCAACCCAATGTCCAGATTCCTAATTCCATTCAGAGACAGGTTCATGTTGGATGGTAGTCCTGTTGAATGCACAAACTTGAGCCAAGAGCCTTTTCTACCTCTAGGATCAACATTCCCATTGTTTGAGGATCACCCCAATCATAGGTAAGTGTAATTGCATTCCAGTGATCAATCTTACAACTATCCCAGTGGATTTACAGAGTCAGATCCAGTCCCAAATGGAGATATTTTCACACTGGGTGATAAAGCTGAACAGAAGTCTCTTCTGATTGGAGATACCTTTTCATTAGACCCACCGGACAATCACCAGCTCCTGATTGAAGATACCTTTGAGTTGGATCAGCCCATAAATGAAGACATCCCTATCAAAGATGTGTTCCCTCTAGGTCCCACAAAAAATGGTGCTATTCTCCCAGAATATGCTTCTGTCCCTATTAGCAATTATTTCCAGTTGCATGAAGGGGGTAAGTGTTCAATTCATCCTACTCATATCTAGTATACTTCCCATGTTTCTCAACTCATTCGAGGCAATTTCAAGACCTTAACTCACTGTCAGATAGCTGTGAATCAACAGGCAATCTTCTTTGCCTCAAAGGAGAGGGTAAGGCTACAGTTCCTATGGAAGACTTCTTCTTACTTGGTGAAGACAATGGTGAGAAACTCCTTTCACAACACACTGCCTGAAGCATATCTTCTGACTTAATTGAGAATTTGATCGACCCTGCTGCTTGGGATGATCGGAACAGTCAAAACTGAAAGATGCTCAATATAAGTGAGTGGGCATTTTCAGGAAGGTGTTACAATACTTCAAGTTGAGATTATCCAGTGACTAAGAGCAGAGAAAGAGCTCAAGATATTGTAATTTGAGCTGGGATGGACATATATAACTGGTGCTGATCCAATAGGTATGATCTCGGTGTCATTCCTATCATGTATGCTAATGATACAAAGTGTTTACCTTCCTGGGGGAATATATGGCTGAGCATGGGTGGCCTATCAAAACGGAAGATGCCGATGATAATCAACAGGAGATCCACCAAGCTGTTGTAGCCTCATTTCAGAGAATGCAAGACTGTGTGCAATACCATTGGCTGTTGCTTCAGTATGATATACTTCTTCTTGAGATATTGGACAACTTGCAGAAATGTATTGTATAAAATATAATTTACTCCTTAGTAAGACTTTGCCATAATTGCTTTATCTGATTCAAAATCAGGTCATTATACCATACTCCAACTACCAGCCCACCTGATTCAGTTGGATTTTCATCATCTACCCTAAATACTGGCCAACCCAATTCAATCAGGCACACCCCACATACCCCAACTGTTGGCCTATTTGATTCAATCAAACTGTCACCCCCTACCTCAAGGATTGGCTGAGTCAATCCAGTCAAGCCACTATCATCTACCACCACAACCCCATAGGCCTACTCAATTCCATCGGACACCTTACCTATCCCAATGGTCAGCCCACTTGATTTGGTCCAGTTGTCATCCCCTACTCCAAACACCGACTAACTCGATCAAATTGTATTACTATCATCTATCATGACCATAGGCCTACATGATTAGATCTTGCATCCATTACCTACCCCAACTATCAGCCTGCTTGATTTGATTGGGTTGTCATCTCCCACTCCAAGAACTGGTTGACTCAAGTCGATCAGGTACCCATTAACTACCCTAACTATCGGCCCACTTGATTAGATTGAGTTGTCATTTCCTATCCTGAACACCAGCCAACTCAATCCAATCAAGTCACTATCATTTACTATAACCATAGGCCTACCCAATTGGATTGAGCACCCATTACACACCCCAACTGTTGGCCCACTTGATTAGACTGAGTTGTCATTCCCTACCCCAAACACCAGCTGACTCAATCAAATCAAGTCACTATCATCTACCATAACCATAGGCCTACCTGATTGGATCAAGCACCTATTACACATCCCGACTGTCAGCCCACTTGATTTGATCAGATTGTCACCCCTACCCCAAATACCAGCCAACTTGATCAAATCAAGTCACTATCATCTATCATAATCACAAGCCCACTCAATTGATTCGGGAACACATCACCTACCCCAACTACCAGCCCACCTGATCCAATCAGCCATCATCACCTACCCCAATGATAGGCCAACTCAATTCAATTAGGAACCCATCTACTACCCTGACTACCAGACTACCTGTTTTGATCAAGCTGTCATCATCTGTCCCTAGCATCAGCCAACTAGATCCAATCAGGCCACTACTGTCTACCCCAACCACAGGCCAACTTGATACAATAGGGTACCATCCCCTTCTTTAATGACTGGCCCACTTGATTGTATTGGAATCCCCTCACCCACTTTTAACACTGACTGACTCGATTTATTCAGACAGATGGATATATCGACAATCCGACGACTGACTGGCTTTAATCACACACTCTACACAACCCATTCCCTCAGCCTGATCGATTCCATCAGACAAACATAACCCCTGTGGCCATTCTGATTCTATCAGGCCATTGTACCCTGACACACTGCAACCAGCCACTCTGATGAACTTGGAAGATTTGCAAGCTGGATGTCCAATTCAATCAGGAGATATTGACAACATGAGGTCAACAAGAGGACTAGACAGTAGAGCAAGCACAAGATAATAGGATATACATGATGGTACTACATCTATGATTGACTGTTAATCCAATTGTGGCTTCACAGGGTTCCAATATTTCAAATTCCACAGAAGCTCTCATGCTCTGAGCTGCTCACTCAGCTTTAGTTTTCGTAGTTCTGAGAACTTTGAATGCCACTATTGTTCTTGTGCTATGCTATCATTGCTTTCATGATTGTGGTGCATGTACTGTTACAGGAGGGGCAGTATAGTATATAACCTGCAGCACTGTCATTTTCGACACCTGGTCACACTATGTTATGCACATGAGTATACTCACTCACAAGTAGCAGGAGTATTCAAGACAGGGATTTGACTAGTACATACCACAGCATATTGTCAATCTAGAAGTCAACTTCATGCGACACAACCACGAGGTTCCAGGCTTGTATTTCCTAAATCACAATTCCAACAAAAATGGCTTGATAACTCCATCAGCAATTGGACCACAGCCTTAGTCCACACTTAACCACACTTATGTGGGCTAGTAAGCAGTCTCAAGGAGAGTAAGTCTAGCCAGCACAAGTCATCTAAGGCCACTCAATTTCTTGAGTTCCTTTTTATTATTCCACTTTTCAGACTTGGGAGGAATTGTCTCCAGTGGCAAAAGTAGAAAAAGTCAAACCAGCTGTCCATTTGAAAAATGAAATAGATATTACAAAAAGTGATTAAAGTGGTCAAGTGAAAGGTGTGCAAAAAGTGATTAAAGCAGTCAAGTGAAAGGCATATGAAAAGTAGAATAGTTGGATGGACCAATAGGTGGTGTTTAGTCCAACCGGCAAGTGTTTTGAATTAGCAGTTGCAGCCTGGGTGCTCACATGAAAGTTGAAGGGTCATATTAGCTGTGTGCTGACCATTCCTTTGGCAGGGTAGTATTTTAATGCACTACTGGCACAGCACCCCCGAAGCTTGATGTTCCTGAGGGTAGAATCTAAATGAAGTGAGGCTTGAATCATAAGTTGTTTGTTTGCACTCAGGGTATACTGCCTACAAAGTTCACAAAAATTCAACTCCACAGCTTGCTGTCTCACACCTGTCCATTAGCATTTTACTGGCCTTGCTCAACCATCCAACACCTTTATTTTCCCATGAATACTAGACATACCCATGCTAAGAATGCAACTACTCACCCCAGAGCTATTGTTCTCACAGCACAGGGCAAGCAGTGCACCAAAGCAAAAAAAAGGGACTAATGACAATTGTGCAGCACTTGAGAAAGCAGCAGCTGAGAAAGCCAAGGGAGAGCACATCATTAGTATTGCAAAGTTAGTCATGTAACTATATGGAGAGCAGAATGCTGCCACACCTGTGAGTCATCTGTTTGTTCTACATCCTTCGTCATGAGCTAACTTATTGTTACAGGAGTGTGGGGCCTCTAGTATAAGAGGCCTCAATAGCAAGTCAAGTGCTAGTAGAGCAGCAGATCAAGGTCAGGCACAGAATGCCACAGTGAGTAATGGCACTGACCTCATTGATCCATCCTTCATTATGAGCTAACTTGGATGATTGCAGGAGAATACAGTATCTGGAATGAAAGACATGAGCTCTCATCCCAGTACCAAGTCAAATGCTAGGGCATTAAACTAAGGTCAGTTACAGTAACAGTGTTCCTCTGATGAAATACTAATGAATTCACCGTGACTGATTTCATAGGCATCAAGTATCAGATCCAGTCTGGAGCAGAAGCAAAAGCAAAGAAGGGGAAGACTTCACTCAAGGCGATGATCAACAAAGCAAGCAAGATGATCAGCTTGAATGTCAATGAGGCAGCCACCTCACATGAAATCAACACAAACTTGTCACACCTGCCAAAGTGGATCACACACTTTCCCATTGACTTCATGTTGCTTCTTACGGAGGCTACATTA
Organism: Boletus coccyginus; assembly: GCA_025782845.1. NCBI lineage: Eukaryota > Fungi > Basidiomycota > Agaricomycetes > Boletales > Boletaceae > Boletus > Boletus coccyginus. The sequence continues at coordinate 76,320 of JAHZSR010000037.1, read as the reverse complement.
TTCTTTGTGGATCTTCTGGTCACTAACTATGAGTCTGTTAATAGGGACTTGGAATCTATTGGTGGCATGATCATTGGGTGGCTTGCACATGTCCAGGAGAAAACATCTTTGCAACCTATCTTTGCAAAGGCATTGGATATGTTGACCTCTGTATTCAAGCTCAGTAGTCAGCCCAGCAAGGCAGGAACAAGTAGTATTAAGCCCACTACTCAATACTTGCAGACAGATGCCGATATTATAACAAAATTTGGAGGGTCTGACCTTGATCACAATGAGGATAACAACGACAAAGAGTGAGAGGTGGCCCTGGGGAAAGAAATGGAAAGGATGTACAAGAACACTGCTTTGGTGTATGTTGAACACATTGCCCACCATATCTCTTTTGCTGTTTTCAAAGCTATTCACTGAACTAAATGTACAGGTTATTCCCTCCACTCCAGACAGTGACTCTGAGATCAAAGCTAGTCAAATCCCCCCCTGGTATAATAGCTACAAGGGTGCTCCTCCTCCATCTCAGCCCCAGGTGCCCTCAACTGTATTGAAGAGATTTGAGATGGAAGTTAGTCAAACCCTCTCCTGGTATGATAATTATGAGGGTACTCCTCCTCCATCTCAACTCCAGGTGCCCTCAACTGCATTGAAGAGAAAGATTGAGGAAGCTCCAAACTGAGATCCCTCAGAGGACAAGGACCTTCTTGAACTTTCCTCTGAGTTTGGTATGGAAGTTGATACTACCAATGTCATAACAAGTGATATGAGAACAACAGTGACAGCAAGTTTTTTTTCTTACCTTGTATTTATATGCTCAAGCTTAGTTGACATTACAACAGATGTCAGTCAGTGTTGTGCACACAAATGATGATGCTCAGCTGATGGTGAAGAAGGTCAAGATGGAGGCAGACAACATTTTCCTCAGCAAGAAGACAAAAGCTTTGGAGCACAAGTCTCACAGTGATTACAAGAATATTGATCTTCCTGTCATGGCAGACCAGAAGTGGATGAGTGTATTCATGGACACCGTCATTCTCTGGGCTGGGGGACAGACAAATATCTGGTCTATTCCTGATGAAACCCTGGCAACTTCTCTTCAAAAGATCTTTTCCACCATCTACCCTGACATTGAGCACAAGGTTACCATTCATAGTCCTGTATTTGAAGTGGTGTGTTGCCTTCTTGCTTCACTTTTTCTCATCTTCCCATCATCCTTCATTGAAACATCATGGTGGATAGGTGTCACAATGCTTGCTCAAGTGGCACAGTGGATTTGGATCTGCTGCACTCGCTATGGTGATACATTATTTCTGGGAAATGATTGAGAACAGTACCAATATAGAGGGATCTAATACAGCAGTCCAAGAAATTGCTAGGCAATTGATTGCTCCCCCGCTTTTTCCATTCACTCATGAAAACTGTGATAAACCCAGTTTCCAGTGCAATCTTCACTCTCTGTTCATCATCAAACTTATCACTCTGGCCCATTTAAGCAAGACCTTTGGTGCTGTCAACATCCCATCTCTCGGAACTGACAAACTCCAGCAAGGTTGTGACATGGAGAGTGTTATTGGGCTTGCAGCAGCTGTGATAAAAAAATCACTGTTTTAATCTAATGAGCTGATTTTTATCATTCCAAAGCTCGAGTGTGCATTCACCCTTGTTTGCAATGGTATTGTTAATGTCCGGGATGTTATGAAGGAAATAGCAGGGAAGAACATCAGCAAAATAAGGGTTGGCTGTACAGTGCTGGACAGTGCTGGACAGTGTCATAGTGCTCATAGTGAGGGTTCATATAGATAGTACTCTCATAGTACTCTCATAGTCTTTCATAGTGTTGGCTATAATCATAGTGTTTCACAGTGTGTTCATAGACTCTCATAGTGATCTCATAGTCTGTCACAGTCTATCATAGTATGTCATAGTGATCTCATAGTGTGTCATAGTGTGTCATAGTGTGTCATAGTAATCTCATAGTCTATCACAGTCTGTCATAGTGTGTCATAGTGTAATAAAGTTGAGTAAAAAATGAACCAAAAAATTAATGTTTTGATTAATACACCTACTAACCCTAATCTTACTCAACTTGTAGTATACTACTAATCCTAATCCCAATCCTACATTTTTAATATACATTGAAGTCTAATTCTAATCCAACCCCTATAATACACTTTTACACACTTCTAATTTTAATTTCAAGACTACACTCATATTTATTATACTTTTCATGTACTCTTTACTATAGGTTCAAATGATCAAATGGAAATTATAAATATATGCCAGTGGCAAGAGTTGAACTCAAGACTTTCCCAAAATGACAATTTTCAAACACATTAACCATTAAACCACAAGACTTTGCATAGTATGAACCATTAGATGTATATGAGTACATCTCTGACCTTTGACACTACACTTTGCTACATTTTTCATTAAATATCTCTGTCCACCCCTGCTACACTTTCTGATACTTGTGTACACTTTTCACTACACCCTGCCATATTTTTTACCACATTTGGCCACACTTCTTCACCATCCTTTGGACATTGCAATTCTAAGTCTAATTTTAATTCATGCTAATCCTAACCCTACATTTTTTGATTCACTTTTTACTATCATTATTATACTGTGACAAACTATGACACACTATGATAGACTGTGACAGACTATGACAGACTATGGCAATACTCTGGCAAACTGTGACATACTATGACAGACTATGGTAATACTCTAACAAACTGTGACATACTATGATTTTAGCCAACACTATGAAAGACTATGATGATACTATGAGTACTATGATACTGGACAGCACTGGACAGTAACCCTGATTGTGCTAATGAAGTGTGGTAAAGAAAGTGTAGCAAAAGGTATAGTAAAAAGTGTGGCAAAAAGATATAGCAAAGTGTACTAGTTAAAGAGTATTTAAAAAAATGGATTGGGATGAGTACCACTATGAATACTATGAATACTATGGAAATACTATGGATACTATGAGATCACTATGAAAATACTATAAACTATGAGTACTATGAGTACTATGAATCATCTATGAAAACACTATAAATACTATGAGTACTATGAGTACTATGAACACTATGGCAAAAACCAGGATTTGCTGATGAAGAAGAAATTCACACTGCCAAAGATGCTCAACAAGGTAACAGGAACTATGAGCAAGGAAAACTCCATGTTCTCTATCAACAACTGGGGCAGTGAAACACAATTGTATACCACTGCACTTGTCAAGAAGGGCCCCAAAAACACTTTGGAGATCATCTGGACTGTGTTGGGATTGCTCAACCATGCACCTGAGAAATTTAAAAGCTGCTGTGATGGTGATGTCATTGATCCGTGCTCTTTACTTTGATAATGTGTTTCCAAAGCTTGGACCACAAGGAGGTAACTGAAAACTCTCTAGATTCAATTTGATTGTTCATATTATAGCTCAGCATGAGCATGCCAGAGTCTGAGTTACCACACCCATTCCTGCCACCATCTGATGCCAGATCTTGATTCCCTCCTAACCAACCTCGTTTCTATTCATCTTGTGTGACTTTTGTTAATTTTTGACTGCTTTGATCACTTTTCATATGCCTTTCACTTGACTGCTTTAATCACTTTTTGCACACCTTTCACTTGACCACTTTAATCACTTTTTGTAGTATCTATTTCATTTTTCAAATGGACAGCTGGTTTGACTTTTTCTACTTTTGCCACTGGAGACAATTCCTCCCAAGTCTGAAAAGTGGGATAATAGAAAGGAACTCAAGAAATTGAGTGGCCTTAGATGACTTGTGCTGGCTAGACTTACTCTCCCTTAGACTGCTTACCAGCCCACATACATAAGTGCAGTTAAGTGTGGACTAAGGCCGTGGCCCAATTGCTGATGCAGGGCTAATTTCTTATACAAAGTCTCCAAAAGATACTCAAAGGTCTTGACATCTTCTTGTGCAGCATAACCCTAACTTGACAATGTCCCGGTAGGTTCACAATGATCTCATCCATGCCCTCAAGCAACACCCCATTGGCAGTCCAGTAGCACAGGATGCTTCCATGTCAGACCATGCAGGAATGGATGATAGTGCCATAGGCACTGGTGTCGATAAAGCTTCTGAAAAGCTTAGGGAGCTCACGCTTTCTGGTAAATATTTCAGCCCATATCACAAAAAGCTCCAGCTGAGTAGTGCGATCCAAAGCAGAACCAAGTTCTCTCTCCCCCGATCCACCTGATTTTGATTTTGCTGCACGTCTATTAACTGCATATGGGGAAATGGCGGCATCCCTGGAGAAGATATTTGCTGACAGTTCCGATCAGCCCAAGCTGGTGATTACGGTCGATGAAACGTATATGCTCAGTCCAGTGCTTACTCAAGGAAGATATCCGTATCGCCCGGCGGATATTTTTTGCAGAGTCGTGAACGAGTATTCGCATCACCGGAACCATGATTCAGTTTGGGTCAGTGTGTTCGCCTCGATAACTTCCAAAGTCGCATCAGAAAGGTCCGTGATTATTTCTCATTGTTCCGATTTCTCCGCTTTCTCGTCGTTCAGACAATCCCGACTGTGTTGCCATCAGGGGTTGGAAACTTTTCCCGCCTTACACTCAACTTGGTTGGGACCAGAGTGCGTGGGGGCTTGGACACATTGACATCGAAGGTGTCTCCCAAGTTCAGCACATCGTAGGTTATGGTCCGGGGAGACAGAAATATAGGCGGCGAAGGCAGTAGTAGCCGCGGTACTTCTGACTTGGATTCAGAGCCCCTTCCTTACATCACTATCTTGGCCGACCTTGGTCAACCACCATCGTTCTCCGTCACCTTCCCAGAGCGGGACATTGATGACCCCTACCTGCGTATCTATGCTGCCAGCATCCATATCGCCACATATCCGTTTTTGGCCAGGCATCCTGCCTTCATGGAGACTCTCCGAAGCCTCGTGCACCTTCAGCAGATTCCCGAGACAGAAACACCTTGTACGAAATACTTCAATGGACAGGTGAAGTTTGGCAGTACGGCCACATGCTATGCGAACACTGGAGGACTGTTCCATATGTACCTGCGGAAGTAACTACATAGAGTACAGCGGAACCCTCAAGTTCATTATAGATCTTCTGTATTCAGAGTTGGCTTCTCCGGTTTGGAAACTGACCGCTTCTCAATCATGACAAGCTTATAAGCAACATGAAAGTCTTTCAGGATCTCCGAGTTTGGACTGAGAGAGGGGCTCGGGAGTCGATGAATGAAATCTTTCACATCCAAAACAGCTTTCTTCATCGCGGCCCCGTCCTTTGCTTGATGCATGGCTGCGTTTGGATCGATATTTTTGCGTAGATCATGACCCTCGCTGAGAAGAGCACTGAGAGAAATTCGTAGTTGATAAGAAAAGTCTCCCTCAACCGTTACCATCCGTTGGACTCACTTTATCCTATTCGACTGCTTCCCCAATTCCTCAAGACGTTCGTGATTCCCCTTCAAAAGCAGACCTTTTGTCTTGCTTTTAAGCTCGTGGGCAATGGAAATAGTTTTGTCGAGGCACACAACGAGATGAGGTAACGCCCAGAGGTACAGAGTGCGGTATGGAGTCCTTCTCCAGTTAGCAGTGATCACCTTTTTTAGGCACGTGAGAAATATCGTATTCCTTTGCGCCTTCAATCCTTTTCCAATGGCACGGGTCTGGGCTTCGTGGTGCTTGCGGTACGTGCGATACGTAACTTGAATCTTTGTTGCCGCAGCGATCTCTTCTTCAGTGGGTTCATGCTCGCGTACCAGTGCTGGTTCGTTTGGCGCTGGCGCGAGTTCTTGTGGATCTTCATGAACCTCGTCTTCCGGGTCAACTTCGGGCTCCTCAAGTTGCGTTTTGTCGTCATCCTCAGCCCTTTCGCTTTGAAGGGCATGGCCAACCCGGGAAGTGAAAGCTGGCGCATCAGCACGTAGGTTTGAGCGAGCCAACACAAGCTGAGAGGCCAATAGAGACGGGATTTCGGAAGGATTCGCAAAATAGATATGCTGGATCCGTTGCAATCTAAGCGGTGGACCTCGCGATGGGTCTCTTTGTTTGTGGAGTAATTGTACGAGGTCCTGAATGACCACTTTAGCATCGGCATCGTATTCTACCATCACTTTCAAGTACTCGTTCAAGTTGTTGCGTGGTTGCACATACCTGGGAGCAGTGTGAAATTGGAAAAATCGACCAATGAACAGTGCAACCTACTTTCGATACAGCCATTGCGTGGTGCCAGCTGTCCGCAGAACATCGAAGATGTTCTTGACTTTGTTCCTGACGTCAACATTTCGTACGTTGTAAATCACTAGTAATGGGTGTTAGCATCAGGGTCGTTCATATATGATGAACGCACGAAGGCAGAGAGCCCTGCAGCTATCAGAGGGTGTTAGTGCTTGTCAGGCTATGAGAGAAAGGAAAACTAACATTCTGGAGATGAAAATAGTGCAGAGCAGCGGTGTTAGTTTGGTATGCGACAGCGAATATGTCCCTTCGGGTTTTGGAGTCAGCTCCTTGATTTGGTTCAGGTTCTAAATGGTTAGAGCTACTTACGGCTGGTACCGTCTGATTGCAAGGATATCAACAAATCTTGCACATAATTCAACACATCTACAATCAGAGCGGGCTTGATGTCCTTCTTCGTGGATAGAACTTTGTTCGAAGAGAGCCAGCCCCGCGGAAGGACGAGACCATCAAGTGGGGGGTGAAAGGAAATACGCCATGAGATGGAAGCCTTGCCGACAACTTCTTCCAAACAATCACAAAAAACAGACAAGTCTACGAACAAGTTAGACTTGAGGACATGGCTACAACCAGCTCAGTGTAGCGAATGATCACGCATTCCAATACCACGCGTACCTTAAAACTTTCAAGCCCGCGGAAATGCAGGTTTGCCGGGTGCCATCGAAAAGGCTGACAATATCTTCGAGAACATTGCAACCATCCGAATACACGATCTCTTTCACCCTGGCATGGTGAGCATTGAAGTGAGCCTGTTTGATGCATCTGAGAGCATTAGATTCGTCAAAAGCGAAAATGAGGCTCGTCAACTTTAGAATGGTCGTTAAAAATGTCCGATCATTGCCCGCACGCAAGGTATAAAGTGCATCCCGCACCCAGTGCTTCATGACACCTATACTTTCGCAAGCATCAGGTATCATAGACAGGTCCAGGTTAGCGGTTGACCCCTGAACATGGGACTGGGGCTTGAAGGCCTCGTAAAGGTGGGTGAGCCAGCGTAGGACGCTAGACAGCCTTAAGTAAGACTTAGTAAGTTACCTACGAAACGAACAGACTACCACATACCACACCCTCCTGTCAAGGTGCGGATCGACAGAGTACATCAGTTGAAGAATGCGGATCTGTTGGAGATGGGTGCCGATCCGAAGGTTATATCGTTTAGAGTCCAGATCCGCAGATTTGACGTGCTCTTGAGGGCAGTTGGCGCGCTTGCACTGTCCATAAACAGTGAATGTCAAGCACTGCGAGAAAACCATCGCATCACAGCACAATTCGTTCTCTTTGGTGACTCGTTTGCACAAGTGTATCGCCAAACATTTTTTGAGCGCTGTGACCATCTCTCTTTTAGAGAGAGTGACAACAGAAGGTCGAAGGTCCATCGGCCCATGACGATCGCCAGTATGAAGGAAAGAGCCAGGTTCCATGCGATACTCGGTATTGGATATTTCTGTAATGCTGAACAATCGTTTGATAGAAGTGACACTGAGTGGATCGGGGTGATAGATGATGTCGTGGAGAAGGCCGGTATATTCCCGGAATTTGTTTAGGAACTGTGACATCTCCAGAAGATTATGAGATTTGATTACCGGCGGGCGACTGAAGAAATGATTGAGTGCGAGTAGCGCTGCCGATTTTCTCTTTCCTTCGACAAACGAGTGAGACAGCTTTTCGAGGCTCACTAGGTCCGCCCGTGCGATGGCCCGAAACATGGACACCTGTGAGTAGTCCACAAGTAAGAAGCATAATTCCGGTCCACTTCAAAAAGGGATGCATACTTCGTGGCGGTCCAACGAATCGAGGAAATTGAGGGGGAGTTGACCGGCCAAGTTCAGAAGTTCACCCACGTCTCGGTCGGCTGCCACTTCGTTTGACATGATACCAAATGAGCACCGACGCCACAAGCCGTCCAGCACAATTTTAGTGGCCTGCTGGATTGCGTCGCGTGACCACTTCTCCTTCAAGAGGTCTCTGATTGCGTGGAGCGGCCGGTTCTCTGACAAATGAAGCTCGGCTGCTTCCAGATATCTTCCATGATTCTCCAATGATGTGGCCCGGGCAACGTCGAGGTCGTATGTCTCAAGGAATTTCAATTCTTCCTCCAAGCACGAGAACAGCGGCAAACGTGGTCTAGCATAGATATGTTAGTCAAGCGGAGCGGCATATACAGTCACAAAGCGTCCACCTCTTGACATCACGCTTGCTGCAATAGAATAAGCGGCACACAGTTTCGAGTTCTTTCAAGGATTCTGGGGAAATGTTCTTAGAATGCTTGCGGATGACTTCAAGTGTCTTGTCGAAAAGTCCGACTTTCCGAAAGCGCCGTGCAGCGAGGTCGTACTCTTGAGCATCAAGGTATGCATCGGCTGCCTTCAGATCATCCTCAGCGCGCACGTAACAGTCCGCAGCATTGCGATAGTACTGGAGTTTGTCCTTGCCCCGCGGTGCGTCGTTTCCGCTCGCCATGAAGGCTTTCGCGGCAGTAAGAAAAGCGTCTTGCTGATCCTTCTGTGGTGCAACGCCGACTTTTGCGCGAGCAACTTCTCGAAGGTGGAAAGCTTGGCATATAGCCACCATACGCGGTAGCTTCGCTTTAGTAAAACAGTACATGGACTTGGGGTATTTCTTATGTTTGAACAAGTCATGGCCTTGTCGCTCCCATTCTGCGGGGCCTGAAGACACAGCAAGACGTGGAATGTCTTTCTCAGGCGTACAGTTTTCGACCTGATTGCGCGCAGTCCAGATCATCTGTCATAGTGTGAATGACATCAATACGAAAATTGATGAGTGGTCCTTCACCCGCATAGGCTCGCTTTTGTCAGACTTGTCAAAGATCCACAACTTTTTCCTCGCTCGGGTGATGCCCACGTATAGCATTTTCAACTGTGAGCAACGTCAGAGGGAGGTTGACGAACATCCCGATTCATTCATGTACCTCGCTGCATAGACCAGCAAAACGACCTTCATCTCTTTCAAAAGACGGTGCGTGCACTGTAGCCAAATCTTGACCATCGACTTCTCCTTCTGTATGGTTCAACAAAACGTGCCAACGTAAGACATCGATGGCAGAGTCCTCGAAGAAGTTATACAAGAGAACCTGCATTCAATGATCAACTCTTCGTAGCGTTGGAATATACCTTGAGGCTCACATCATTGAATTCAAGACCTTTGCTGTCGTAGAGTGTCCTAGGAGAAGAGGTCATGAATTACCCCACGAAGAAATGGTTGCCTTCGTCATCTCACATGATCAGACCGATCTCCCCGACTTCCTTTTGCAGCTTCTCAGCTGCTTCGTCATCCCGTACGAGGATGCCTTGGGAAAATCATGCAATCACAGTAAGTGACTCGCAACGTAACATACTTACATTGGTGGGCCCCAAACTCGACACGGCTTTCTCTTTAAGAGAATGGTGAGAGATGAGCAGTAAAAAGATAAGATCTACACACGATGTGCCGAATAGCAACTGTTCGTATTGAACAGTGTCCTGATCCCAACCACGGAAAAACTTTGGCCTCAAACCGTCAATAGTTCCTTTTTCCCGTTGGAGACCATCGATTGCATTAGGCCAAAATCGCGTAATGCGTTCAATGACGGTATGTGCACATTTAGCAATGCCACCATGGGAACGGTAATTAACGGTAAGTTGGAATGGCGTAGGGTCGGTGACTGAACGATCCTGTATCAGATGCTTACTCTGACCGTGCTGCGAGGTAAGCGTCATGCAATGAGTTTCAGTCGCACTCGATAAGGTATAGGGCCATACTTCAATACGATACAAAAAGGCCTTCAAATCATCAAACCTGAAGGAGCTTCCCGCTGAAATGGTCTGTGCAGTATCGCCTGCCCAGAAAAGCCCATTGGGATTCCGACAGAGGAGCCTCAACACTACAACAAACGTCACACTTTGAAACACAGCAAAACAGCGAGGTGCGTACAGAGTGCGTCGATAAGAAGATTATCTTGTGCTTCATCAACGTAGCTGGATCACAGTTCAGCGAAAAACATGGACTTTGTCATCGAGTGAGTGTGTAGACATACAGAAAGTCAACCTTTTGGCCCCTTAACGGGATACCTCCCATCAGCGTTTTCAGTATCGCATGCGTCCGATCCGCAACATCGTGGTGACGACGTTCCTTTTTGAGCTTGCTATACGCTTTGAAGATCGCATACAGTGTTCGCCTCTGGTTTGCGAACGTGGGGTTGGAACGGGCTGGGAGGCTGCAGTATGCCTCCTCGTCAAGGCATCCATCAGGATATGATAGTGATTTCTCGGATCCCTTGATGATACCTACAGGAGAGTTGGGCAATTCCGAACTCGCCGTATATCAAGACTACGCATCCATAAGCTCCGAAAAGACGAGCCAAGGTTCTATAAACAACCACTTAATTAAGCTGAACTTGCTGGCATGAAAATCGAGGAACGCACCAAGCCCTTTTGTCAACTGCTGCGAGAAGTGCGGCCAATAAGTCCGAGCAAAGACACCATATGTCACGAACGAATTTTGGGCTTGGACGTCATCCGTGTTGATGAAAAACTTTGCAAAATGCCGTGCTTCAGGGTTGTTATCACCTAAAACATCTGCAGCAATCATTCTTGCGAGCTAGGACCAGGAGAGTGAGCCACAGGAATCACTGCTCGAGATATAAAATTACCTTGTCGAAGGTCACGAACAGAGGGAAGTGATTCTCTTCTAATGCACTGTACCTCTGTGGGATATCGGTTCGATCCTCGTCATCGGCATCCACCAACCCAGATTCTGTGTCCCGAGCCCGTAATCGCATCCTTTTGAGTTCTTCAAGAGAATATCCGACTAACGCCAAAGACTCGAGTAGCTTCGTAAAATATTCCTGGACTTTTGTTGCCAGGACACGAGACTTCGTTACGAAAATCTGACGTGGCTTGGGCATACCGGACATCTCCATTTCCCATGTGCGTTGAATTCCAAACATCTTGAAGAGCATTGTTGTCGTTTTACTAGACGAGGAGTAAGCCAAACTTGTTCACACCAGTTGTCCGATCCATCGTACCCGGTACCACTCCTCCCAAGAACATAGCACGAAGTTGTGCATTCCACAATTTGAAGTTCCCGTGGGCTGTGCATGGGTGGTTAATACACGCTAGTTGGAGTACAAAGGATACTCACGCCAATTCGAACATGTGTTGCACGTCTTGGTCTGCAATCAAACCTGGAGTGGCAAGTATAAAAAAATATGGTCATATCGTGCACAAGAACATGCGCACTGAGCAAAAACGACTGTAAAGCATGATCAACACTTGGCGTAGAGGGGTTGGCCATAAACATACCTGAGAAAAGGTAGCGTATTTCTCGAGACTGTATAATGCCTTAGACTGACTAGTAGGGAAAAAAAATGAATTTGCGTACACAAGGAGGGAATGCAACTGTTGGAATATGTGAACCACGACCGAAAAATAAAATTATGCAAACACACCTCTTCCATTTCCCCATCGGTGAGAACAGGCAGGGTTGGTTCGGCATCATCCTGGAGACTCTCCTGCGGAAAGCATGCCGGAAGATAGATGTCACTACCAGCATGTACAGGAGTTCGGACAATGCAACTGTTACAAACAGCAAGTGAGCCATCTTTCACGTCGTGACGAAAATAAATCTGACCGCCGAAGATATTCCTCGCCTTTTCCAGCAAGTTGTTGTCCCACTGCGTCCCAGTTGCGATTCGGTTCCGTGTGGGTATATATACCATATATTTTGATCACTGGAATGATAAGTCTGTATTTGAAAGACAAGGGAATGCTCGAAACCTGGTACCTTGTCGATCCACCTGCAAAAATACATCTCAAACCAAGGCCACGGGATATGTAAACGTCAAACTCACCTCCCCATCATGGTCGGGGGCAACATCGACTTGGTACTGTCCGGGAATGGATAGCCGTTCATTGTCACCACAAGAAGGAACGTACGACGAGCCGAAGGTCCTGTTGCACCTTTGCTTCAAATATAGGGATCGCAGAGGAGGAGGGACTATTCAGCCTTTTCTGATTTTCTTTAGAAAAATGCCCCTTGGAAAGTTGCCTATCACAACAGTCAACTTGCGCAACAGCGGCATGCACGCGACGTACTTGATCTTTTTCACGACAGTAATGCATTTCTTCCGGTCTCCGTTCGCCAACCCTCGTAGTTTCTTTGTTGCCTCGGTGCCGATGATGATGCGCCACTCCCCAAAGCGGTCCGCGTTTTCAAAACATAGGGCAGCTTTCATAAGCTGAACCTTTGGATACGCAGATAGCTTTGGCTTGATAGCCCCAATGACCTTACTTTCCTGGGCCACAGAAGGGCGCACAGTCGTGTCACCACCTGTCGAGACATATGCATCCCTCAACTGCCGTTCGAGAAATGGCTCCAGGAGCAGCTCAAGGTAGACCTATGAACATATCGAGCAGCACATTTGGAATAGGAAAACCTCGACGCACTTTCAAGATCATCTTGAGATTGTCGCTGATCTCACTTGCTATTTTGGAAGCCTCCTCATTGTTCAAAGGAACCTTGACTGCTAACTTATGGAATGGTGCCACATCAATGGCAGAGGCGGTATTCTTGTTACGCATGGAGTACCCCGAGAACCCCTCATCGTTGTACTCTTCTAAAACACTTGCGGGAGCGGTGATAGAGGTGGAAAAGTCAGTGGAGCATGATAAGGCGAGGACCGGCAACGCATCCTCTACATAGATTTTATGCCGCTCAATGCGACGACGGATGTCAGTAGAAAGGAGGTCGGGGGGGGAAGCAAATATGACAGAAGAGAGTCTCCGAAGGAGCATACTTGCAGATGAAGCCCCGACAAGCGCGGGATCAGTTGGGTAGGTATCCATAATTCTGTGCACCAGCCCTTCCGCGCTTGGCAAGGCTAGACATAAGCATAAGTTAGATACTAGCAATGTCCGGAGGACGAGCACAGGGAACTCACCAGAGACGATAAATTCAAACAAGTTAGGGATAGCACACAAGTCCTGGACTATCAGGTCCAGAGGTATGTCTGGTCCTGCTAAACAGGACTCGAGCATCCTCAAAGCCGCAGTGAGGCCCTCGCTGTTAGCAAGAGTGCGAGGAGCAAAGGCCAGCAGATCGAGGGCAGGCTTGTTAGGTTGTCTAGCACGCATCATCCCAGAGGCAGATACGAGGTGAGTACAAAGGGTCGTGGGGTTCAACGACCTCTTTTATGAGTGCACGAGGCTCGAGTGGCACAATGGGAAACTTCTGAATGGAAGCAGCCGGTGATTTGTTCGATAAGGGGTTTTGTTGTGTACTAGGGTTTCAAAGTCTTGGCAAGAGGTTAGTAAGACCACTTGTGGGGGCAACTCGCTCCGGACAAGAAGGAAAACTTCCAAACACGAGCAGTGCACGAGAATATTTGACTCTGCAGCGCATACTGACGTTGCATAGGACCTGAGAAGGTGTTCCCACTTGCTGTAGAGAATCACCGCATCCGAAGCTCGTGTCCATCACTGTGTGTACCAGCAGCGGCACGAGGCAACTGAAATCGCTGCAGAGACCGAAACTTTGGATGTGTGGAAGAAGCCGTGACTACAACTCAACCACTTGGGACACCTTCAAACGCTTGGTTCAGTCCCTCCCGGATCTCGCAACAAACTGTTTATATACATCTGACCGTAAGTAATTGTTCCTTTTCGCCGGCACTCGCATCTCAGATCTCATTTGCCATAGAATGCCGCCCCCACGTGCACTATCAAGGTAACTACCACCTCTAGATCCGTATCACCAACTGTCTCACTCGCTAGCTTCTCTTGATCGGAGACTCGGGTGTTTCTGGATCTGCGTACACACTTGGCGTCTTAACCAATTCGTGTTCCAGGTGTCGGAAAGTCGTTTCTGCGATGATGCATAGACGCCTTCGTTCATTACCGCCATCGGTATTAACTTCAAGATCCGTCGTTGAACTAGATGGAAAAGTATCAAGCTGCAATCGTATGTACGTTTTCCTGTCACTAAATTTTATTCACATACCCCGCTTCGTCGCGTAGTGGGACAATGCTGGACGAGAATGATTTAGGGCCATCACCACCGCTTATTACCGCGGAGCAATAGGTATTTTACTCGCGTATGATGTTATCGACGAGCGGTCGTTCAATGGTGAATGTCTCCCTCCGCTACTGTGACGTGTTTACTCTATACCAGCCATCTTGACCAGATATCTGCACGTGGCACGCTAACATCGAACAATATGCTTCCGAGGATGTAAACAACATTCTCGTGGGTAACAAATCCGATTGGACAGACAAACGTGCCGTCACCGTAGACCAAGGACGGGAGCTCGCTGATGAACTTGGCATCATGTTTATGGGGACCTCGGCCAAAGTAGACGTTGATGTAGGCTTTCTTCATGCTTGCTCGGTCAGTCAGGACTCCTGTCATGGGACTTTCGTCCCGTAGAACCGTGCGAGGATGCTTTGTAGATTTTCCCCTACGCTCACCATCCCTGGCGAGAAATACGTCTCGCAGACACTCCGTCGTTCCGTGTTTAGGTGTATCTGGCTGTTCCCCGTGATATCACCTTCCTTGCCTGATCTGAACGCCGACAGCAGCGCAGACCGCCGGGAAGATAAGAAAGCGTGCGTATGCTGGTTAGTGAATGTGGGTTCATGTTGTAGTAGCTTGCTCTCGATAATCTAAAGCTGGTTATAATCTTCTTCTGGAGATGGAGCTACCGTGTTCCAGAACAAAACGTGTGAGGTCATGTATGGATAAAAACCTGGTCAAGTGCACTACAATTTTCCGATATATGACCCGGGCTCGTCGGCCCCAAACATGTCCTCTACGTAGCGTCAGTAGTATGAACTCTCCAGCCTGATCACAGCAGGTTGTAAGCGCAAAAAACGCACCTGCCTCAGCCTTACGTGTCTTCTTAGGCACCCTATCATCAGCGGCGAGCGATCCGAAATTCTTCATCCTTGCTTAAGTTACTGCACTCAATCGATCCGCAAGCGCCGCTTTCCTTTTCTCTCACTCTTTCATCTTGTTCATCAGAGTCTACAATAGATCACGTGCCTTCAGAACACAACCACTTGAATCGGTACTGTATTAGTGTGGGACGAGGGACGGAAGGGCTCGCCCATTCTTCGAAATTATTCGCCCACTCTTCCTCGTCCCGCTTCTCTTCAGCCACTTTCTCTTCTCTCTCCTTTTCCTTCTCCCGTCGCGCTCGTGCACGTGCTTCCCATCCGGTATTCAAGACTTTCTCTTTGATGCCCTCGTCGAGGTGTCGCAACGTAGCGCAAATGTTAGGAACGATCTCATCGT
Source organism: Boletus coccyginus (assembly GCA_025782845.1). Taxonomy (NCBI): domain Eukaryota; kingdom Fungi; phylum Basidiomycota; class Agaricomycetes; order Boletales; family Boletaceae; genus Boletus; species Boletus coccyginus. The sequence goes on along the minus strand of JAHZSR010000037.1, from coordinate 60,798 downwards.
TCCATCGTCTCAAAAGCAAAATAAGCTCGCCACGGCATCTGGTACACCAACTAAGCCGAGAGTCGGTTCTTCCTATCGTCTAGTCCGGTCAGTGAAGGCGAGGTATTACAGACAGGTTACGCATTACGCACGGCTTGCTCATCCGTCCATTCTATATATCTTTTTTTCTCGTGTACGTTTGAGATCATATTCCAGTTTTTTTAATCGTCTCCAGCAGTGCTGCATCATTATTGAACCTTTCTGATTGGAGAGTGTTCTACAATCATCAGGGAACATTGTTCATCAGCGTCGACACGAGATCGTGCTTGAGAAATCTGACCAGCCATCTCATTTATTCTCGCTATGCCTTCTTTCAGGTTGAAGTAATATTGTATTTTCAGATTGGCGAGCGGAGCACGGAGAGGTAGTCCTCTGCGAATTTACAAAAGTTTCGGAGCATGTACCGGAGCGATCAAGGTTGAGAATGAAGATGGAAAAAGGCATGAGATGAGAACCGATGACACGAAGGGAAGAAGACGCACGGCAGCCTGCGTAGACGTTACGCGGGTCGGGAAACTGTGGTACTTTGGCTGGACGAGTTTCAGCAGGTATTTCGTACTCTGCCGTGTATTCTATGTATTCAAGGTCTGGTCCGGTACGTGCATATGCCAACGAATGGGTGATAGCTGATCTACTGCAAGCACCGACCGCTTGGCTTGGCTCAATATGCCCTTCCCGTTGAGGATGGGAACAACAGAAGTGGAGGCCGTATTGAACAAGATGGCCGACCCATCTGGGGCAAAGGGTCGCGTTTCGTATGGAAGAGAAGATTGTTTTGATAGAACGACATGACGCAGTCAACAAAGTATACGAGCGTGGGGACAGAATACTGCTCAAACATGCGCGAGAGCGGAGAGGTGATCCCAGGCGCACCGTCATCAATACAGGGTGCTCGACGCTCGATACGTCGATTAGGCTGTGCGGTACGGGTTACTGTATAAGGGGGAGAGGACCAAGTTCCGAGTCAATATTTGTTGCTGCTGACTTATTATGGTAGGTAGCAACCACCAGAGTCGTGCTCAGCCACAATTCTCCCCCAGCCTCGACCTTGTAAACAAGGTAATGTCACGGTCAGTGTCACTGGATTGGAACGGCCACTTCGTGTCGAACAGACAATATCACGGCTATCATTGTGAATGCTTGGTTGGGAAGAGCCACACCGACAGCTGTCCGCATTATCTTAGCGGCCCGGGAGAACGATGGGAATCTCGGCACACAAATGCTGTGGACGCTTGTTGGTGATATAACTGAGGTGGCGCTTCAAGCGATTCAGTGGAACAACTATTGACCATGCCCCTTGAAACTGTCCCAGATCTTCTCGACGATGCCACCCACAACGAACTCGACCGGAGTAGAGAAAGACGTCAAAGATGATTTGAGCCCGGATGACGTGCCCGATCTATGTACCAACCTTCATTATATCGCCCTCATCAATGCCATCGTCGCGCACGGCAAAGACATGGACGAAAAGTACCTTTTTATGAAAGAGATAAAGAACTTGCTCAGGACCAAGGAAGAGTTACGCCCTATGCTCGCTTCCGCTTGGAAGCGCAAATCATTCCGCGAGATTCGAAACCTCGGTGCGTGTCTATGATTCGTACCCATCATTTACTTTCTAACTTTAGGCTGTTGTTCAATCCGCCAGCAATTCTCAAAGCACCGCAGGCAAAGCCAAAACCACCAACACTCGCATCCACAACGTCGACGGACGGTCAGTGCGTCCCGTTTGCACCCAACCACGGACTGACTTAGGCTGCTAGATTTACATCATAATTTGTTGGGGTCCTTTGGGGCAAAGTACCGTGGTGCAGCGGTTGACGGCTTCTACGAGTATTTGACACGCAACGAAAAGCTATTCAAGACCGTGAGCAATCCGAAGTACTACGCCAGGTTCTGCTCCATTGTACAGAGCTCGGGCACCGGGAAATCAAGGACGTTGACCGAGGTAAACGAGTCTCATTTTTTGAGTGCATCTCGGTGGCCGAATTAACCACGATTTCAGTTGAGCAAGAAAGATGTCGTGGTGATTTACATGAACCAGAGCGGGGAGGATGACAGATTATGCTTCCCTGCGCGTGATCCGATCCCATCGCAAATTTTAACCCAATTTCCTCCTAGTGAGGGAGCATACCGGACCGTCTGCTATGCATTCTTCATCGCTCTTTTTGATACACTAGAGGAATATTTTTCCACAGGTCATCGGAATGACAAGGCGAGCGTCATGCGTTGGGTCCGCCAGATGTGCGATATGAGCGACCCTCCCGGGTCTACTGCCAGGGCTGATTTCTTCCGCGAAGTCTCTAAGAGATACTCAAAGGTCTCGACATTTTGTTTTTCAGCATAGCCCTGACTTGACAATGTTCTGTAGGTTCACACGAATCTCATCCATGCCTTCAAGCGACGTCCTAGTGCAACACCATCCATGCCGGACCGTGATGTAATGGACGATGAGGCCGCAGGCACTGGCGTCGATACAGCCGCTGATAAGCTTAGCGAGCTCGCGCTTTCTGGTAAATATCCTAGCTCACATCACAAAAAAAAAGCGTCTTCTGAGTCGTGTGGCCCGAAGCAGAATCAAATGCTTCCTCCAATTCCGATTTCGCTGCGCGTCTAATTACTGCCTATGAGAAAATGGGGTCATCCATGGAGAAGATCTTTGCTGATGATTCGGATCAACCAAAGCTGGTGATCGCGGTGGATGAAGCACACCTGCTCACTCCAGTGCTTACTCAAGGAACATATCGCCCAGCGGATATTTTTTTGCAGAGTCGTGAACCAGTATTCGCGTTACCGGGATCATTCAGTTTGGGTTGTGTTCGCCTCGACGACTTCCAAAGTCGCGTCAGCAATGTCCGTGGTGATTTCTCATCGATTTAATCTCTCCACTTTCTTGTCATTCAAATAGTTCCGACTGTGCTGCCATTGGGGGTCAGAAGCATTTCCTGCCTTACACTCAACTTGGTTGGGACCAGAGTGCGTTGGGGCTTGGACATATTGACGTCGAGGACGTCTCCCGAGTTCGTCACATTGTAGGTTATGGAAGGCCTTTGTAAGTTCTATAACCTCGGTAGTAGCCGTAGACTAACCTGGGTATCATCCATAGGTGGCTGTCTCTCAAGGCTGCCCTTACATTTCCGGGGAGAGTGCTGGACACAGCGTCATCGAAATTATGTGGGGGAGATGAATTTGACGCAAGGGAGATCAGCCACGTAATCGCGGTGTTGGGACAACGGTTTGGACTGAATGTCACGTTCGGACACCCGGACTCGGTCGAGCTTCTGGAGACCGGCGTGGCGAGCCACCTTCGTATATGTCTTGCGACGACCTTGGATCGCAACTGGAGGGTCACAGGCTATCCGTCCGAACCGCTTTTGTCGTGCGTAGCTGCACACGATCTGCACCGAGTGCCTCGAAGGCTGGAGCTTGCTTTGGGAACTTTGTTGAGGGCGGTCAACTCTGGCATGATTGACGTGGGTCAACGTGGCGAGCTTAGCAGCAGATTACTATGGCTGCTGGCCAAGGATTTGTTTATCCGCACAGCGGCCAAGAACGTGGTGACGAAGATGCCGTCGACGTGGGAAGAGCATCTCATTGACTGCCAAATGATTCCCGTTGTGGACTGGCTTGGATTTATCTTCGGGCCGTGTATATGGGATTCAGAGGACACGCAAGCATTGCTTGCACGCGAAATGTTCAAGGATGCGTATCTGAATTTCTCGCACTGGGTATGCATGGAGGCCAACATCGTTGGATCAAAGGAAGGGACCGAGCTACGGTTGGTCTTCTCATTGTATTTTTCTTATAGTAACTTTGAGTCTGACGTTCCACCGTTTAGTTTGAACCGGTGGACACTACGCCATTGGCAGAGGACTAGTGGAGTGCAATGTTGCCACCAACAACCTCTCATCGACAAGGTGATCCCCATCTATTTCAAAGGCGGACCGGAAGGCGCATCGGCGGAATCGCGAATGTCACAGATCTTCATTTCGGACCATGCTCGTAAATCGACGGATTCCAAAGATGTTTTGTGCAGCATCGCCCGAAGACACAGATATCTGAGCGGCGAAGGCGCAACTTCTGACTTGGGTTCAGAGCCCCTTCCTTACATCACTATCTTGGCCGACCTTGGTCAATCACCATCGTTCTCCGTCACCTTCCCAGAGCGGGACATTGATGACCCCTGCCTGCGTATCTATGCTGCCGGCATCCATACCACCACATACCCGTTTTTGGCCAGGCATCCTGCCCTTATGGAGACTCTCCAAGGCCTCGTGCACCTTCAGCAGATTCCCGAGATAGAAACACCTTGTATGGAATACTTGAACGCACAGGTGAAGTTTGGCAGTACGGCCACTCCTGAGCATATGCTATGGGAACACGGCGGGAGGACTGTTCCGAATAAGCGAAGTACTGTTACAGGGGGGCAGTAAAGTGTACAACCTGCAACACTGTCATTTTCGACACCTTCTGATCGCGCTACGTTATGCATATGAGTGTACTCGCTCGCAAGTAGCAAAAGCATTCGCGACGGGGATTTGACTAGTACGTACCGCAGCGTATCGTCAACCTAGAAGTCAACTTCATGCGACAAAATCGCGAGGTTCCGAGCTTGTATTTCCTAAATCACAGTTTCAACGAAAATGGCTTGATAACTCGCCATGCCAGAGCGATATGGATGAGCGATAGCTTCAAACAGGGGATAGTGGTCTCGTCTCTAATTAGTAGCTTGTCAAAGTACTCGATCATCAGGATCGATCAACCACAAGTCTAGCCTAAAGACCTACGGCGTGGGGGTTGTTACTAGAGGAAGATATTTCCTGGGAGGACTAGTAGACTGCAGTCCATCGTGCAGCGCGTGCGAAGAACACCTTCAATGCTATGGAAATTCCGGTGGATGGGTTCATTGATCATCGGTGTGGAACGCCATCTCATGAATCGACGACCCACTACCCTTGAAAGTAGAACCGCTCTACATTGTCCTTGCCATTGTCGGGGCTGAGCATAATCCGAGGGTAATGAGTATCTGTACACCCGCGTGACCCGGGTATCGCAAAGTGGATATTACCGTATCGTGACTACAGCAGGCTCGGAAACGGCACCGTAGAATTCCGCGTCAGCAGACCACGCCACGTATCTGAGAAGGTCACGCTACTCGGAGATTGCACCAGTGACCAGCCTTGGACCTCCAGGGTGATTATCCGAGTCAGTGGTAAGCTTACCGAATGGCAGCAGCCCCAAAAATTCTGCTGGCACCCATCTTGTTCCCGGGTCAGTCATGCTCTGTATAGGCATGGACCCGCTAGAAATGGTAGGACTTCATAACCATTCTTCGCTTTGACATCAGCCTAGAAGTGCAAACCCTGACCGCCACTGGAGTAAGCTAAACATGGACAAGGACTCGTATCCAAATCCGCGGGGACCTAAACGCCAGCCTGAGCCGCTTCTCCTGTCCACGGGTGATTGCGCCCGTTATTTAGATCCTCTTTTCTCCCGTCAAGAGAGGAGGGTTGCATCGTGTGTTGAGTCGATGATGAGCGTGACGGGGTTCGACGACCGATCGAGATCGACTAGTTTGAAGTAAGTAGTCTGAGTTGGAAATTTTGCTCCGTTTGTTTGATTGGTCCGTTATTATTATCTGTTGTTCACATCCTCGTCGGATAGCGTTCCATTCATCCAGATCAACGGCGAACACGATGGCGATATTCTGGTACGGTGTTCCTCAGTACACACGAGGTGGTCCCTGAGAGTCTCTCAGGTCACGCATTCGCAGACACGTTGCCAGTCCTCGCGTTTGCGTCGACTCAGGTTCCCAGGCGAGTGCTTCCTACTAGTACCGGCGCATTCGAGCTGAGGGAACACCAGCTTGGGTTCCACCACGTGTAACGGGAATTGACCTTATTATGCGAGCTTTCTCGTGGTCCAGCCAAGATCGGTTGTCGATACTTTGGTGTAAGTACCATTGTCTGTGATGGGACGGAACATGATTTAATATCGGCTCAGATTAGAGAGTCACATCTTGGGTACATTTTCCGTCGCCGTGAGCAGAGAACGAGCTTGCACCACCTATCATCCGGCTGTGTTCGTGAGTTGCCCATTTCAGGCGGTCGAACGTAAAAGGGAATGATGGATAGGATATAGCCCAACTTCTGTAGCCGCAAAACCCGAAGAGGATATAGTTCTGGACGTGCAAGTGCAAGGGCAAATATAAAAAGCTGCCTGCTGTTCTGTTCACCTTCATTCCCCCGATTTGTTCTCTTACAATCAACAATGGCAGACGGAGTACCCTCTGGACAACAATACTTTATAGTCAACAAGGTTCGAGGCCCTGATGGAAGCCAACTCGTTGTCACATACAAAGGCGAGGGAACGCCGTTGGTGGTCGAGAAGCGAGAGGGTACAACTTCTCAGATGGTCAGTCTACCTTGCTGTTCAATACTGTTGAGAAGCTTATTTGGAATATGTTGCTTGCAGTGGTACGTAAGCGGCGATGCCGGCGAGCCGCAGAACATATCTTCAGGCAGCAACATTCACATCCAGGCCGTACCTGGTGGTGGTGGTAATTTCATTGTCCCTGAGAAGGAAAAATATGGTTGGTGGATCGATGGGAACTCGAAGGAAGCTGTGTTCGTATTTTTTTCTCGTTGCCTTACTATCACCCATTGAATGACTTTCAGGATTTACAATACCGACCGCACACAGGTCTGGGGACTCCCGGTCATCCAAGAGGCCGTTGAGGGGCCACCTGTAATTCTCGGCTCCCTCCGCACCGAGGATGAGACGCAGAAATGGGCCTTTGTCCAGTTGGTTATCTGAGTGGTGCGGAGCAATTTCTCGAGTGGTTGAGCTGGAGTAGTGTAAGCTGTTCGCCGATTGCCGCCAGAGTCTGACAAGGATGTTGTAAAATGTACTATGAACATGAAGAGCCGAACCAGTCCGCTAAGCAACTACCCAAGGGCATCTAGTCGTAGGGAGTCAGCATTACGATCCATCATCGATCACAACATCTTCCATCTACTTGTTTCCCACACTTGGCAGGAGCATATCCAAGTGAATTTGTTCATGTTTGGCTTGCTCCCAGTGGCAGTGTCACTTCTAGCTTCATGGTCTCGCGATCGCACATATCTTCCTGCCCCCAACTCCTGTACCATCCTCTCTCGCATCCCCCTTTCCCGTTTGCTTGCTGTGCGAGCGGCTCCTCGTCAACTCATTGCTCCTCGCCTATCGCTTCTTGTCGCTATCAGAAATCCTGACCGAATTCCCCCCCCTCATGGGGAAGCGTACTACATTTCTACATCGCCCTTTTCGATACGCTCGAGGAATGTTTTTCTACAGCTTTCCCCACCCTACACTCAACTTGGTTGGGACTAGAGTACATTAGGGCCTGGAGAGATTGACATCGAGGATGCCTCCAAGCCTGACCACATCGCAGGCTATGGATGGCCATTGTATGCGTTCTTCCCTCGGCGGCGGCGACCGACTAACCTCGAACATTATCGTTCAGTGCACGGGTGGCAATAGGCTCTCAAGACTGCACTTACGTTCCCGGAAATGGTGCTAGACACGGCGTCGTCGAAATCATGCGGGGGATACGACTTTGGTGCACAATGAACGAACTACGTGTTCGCGGTATTTACTATTGGGTCAACGATTCGGAGTAAACGTCACGTTTGGAAACCCAGATTCGGTCGAGCACCTGATGAGCGGCGAGACAAATGCGCGAATGTCTTGCGGCGGCCTTGAACCGCAACTGCAGGTTCACTAGGCTATCCGTCCAGACTCCGAGCCGCTTCTGCCCTGAGTCAGGCTGCATGGCCGACTGTGATCTACACCGACGAAGTGCCTGAAAAAAACTGAAGCTTGCTTTGGGATTCGGAACCTTGTATGGCTGATTTACCTATCCGAACAGAGGCCAAGTTGGCAACGACGCGGACACCAAGGTGCCGTCGACATAGGAAGAGAATCTCAAGTGATTCCAGTCGTGCACTGGCTTGAATTTATCTTCGGACATATGGGATGAGGAGGACACCCATTGCTCGCACTCCTTGCATGTTCCTAATCTGTTTGGACGTCTGATCTGACCATGTGTGAGGTGCGAGAACTTGAAGATGGGCCGCTACTCGAAGATTGCACCCCCCTTCGACCGGCAGCGGTACGCTTACCGAAGCCGCACCCCAAGGCTCAATTGCTGGTACTACCTATTTTGTTCCCGGGTCAGTCGTGTTCCGAATAGGCACGAACCCGCTGGAAATGGTAGGAGTTCATTAATCATTCTTCGCTTTGACACCAACCTAGAAGTGCAAACCCTGACCGTGGAGTGATCCAAACATAGACAAGGACTATCCAAATCCACGGGCCCTGGACCTAAACGTCAGGTGGAGCGATCATATTCGCTTCCCTGATATGGCTTGTCCACGGGTGATTACGCTCGATACTTCGATACTCTTTTCTCCCGTCGAGAGAGGATGGGTTTGTCGTTGTCCCCGGCTGAGTTCCCAAGTGCAGGAGACAAATATATAGAGCCTCGTATTCACTTCAAATGAGTTGATCATAAAGGGTTCCTGATCAACTGCATCAGTGAAGCCCGATAAGGTTCAACTTCGGCGCTGAGGTATTGGTGGTCGGAGTTGGAACAACCCAATCATCTCTCACAGTTTGCGGCGTTCTTCAGGCATCGTCGGATAGTGTTCGCATCCCTCCAGATCAACGCCGGAACCAATGTTGGTTTCATGTGACATTTTGCTCCTCAGTATGACACGAGGCATTACTTAATCTGAGGGGTCTTCGCCACGAATTCGCATACGCGTTGCCAATCCAGGTGGCCCCCTATTATGCAAAGGTCCTGCCAAGATCGGGTGTCGATACTCTGGTGCAAGTACCGTTGTCTTGGATGGGGATGGTACACGGTTTAATATCGGCTCAGAGTGGAGAGTCATCTTGGCTGCATTTCTGCCGCCGTGAGTAGAGAACCAGACTCTTCGTAAGCTTGCCACCTATATCATATCAGCCGTGTTCGTGACTTGCTCGTTTCCGCCAGCTGAACGTAAAAACAGAATGATGCATGGAATGCACGCCAACTTCTGTGGCCGCAAATCCCCAAGAGGATATATTTCTGGGGGGGCAGGGGGATAAAAGGCTGCCCGTTATCCTATTCACCTCCATACACCCTGTTTTTTCTTTTTCTTTTACAATCAACGATGACTGGCGGAATAGGCCCCGGAGAATATGTTATATTCAACAAGCATCTTGGCCCCGATGGCATCCGCCTCGCTGTCACATTCAAACAGGCAGGAAGCCCGTTGCCGGTCCAGGAGTCAAACGGCAAAGCTGATCAAACTGTGAGTCTACCTTCCTGTTGGGAAGCTTATTTGAAACATATCGCATGCAGTGGATCGTACGCGGCGATCCTGGCGGACCGCAGACCATATCTCCAGTCGACAACATAAATCTCCAGGTCTCACCTCTCCACGGTGTTTATGCTGTTGCCAAACAGGATCATTATAGTTGGAGGATCAAGGGGAACTTGGAGGAGGTCGTGTTCGTATTTTTCTTTGTTGTCTTACTATCTGATAACACATTGAACGATTTAATCGACCTTCAGGATTTACGAGGACGATCCGTCATCGTCAAGCGTCTGGACCCTCCCAGATGCTGTTCCGGGGGCACCTGTGATTCTCAACCCCCTCGACCTCGAGAGTCAGACGCAGAAATGGCAATTTTTCCCGGTGGACTAAGTGGCGCAGAGCAATTTGTTGGGTCATTGAGCTGGAGTAGTGTAAGCTGTTGTGTACCGAGTATCGAGTCTGACAAGGATGTTGTGAAGTGTACTATGAACATGGAGAATTGAGTCAGCTTGCTAGCAGCTGTCTGACTTGGAGCACGTCTAGTGGTTAGGGAATCAGCATTACGATCTGTCATTGATCATCGATAGCGATCTCATCGATTCTTCCGTCTATTTGTCTCCCACGCTTGACAGGTATCAGGGAAGCGGATACGATCGCTTAAGTCGACGCGAGTGTTCGGCCGCCCCTATATTCAAGTGGATTTAGTATGCCCCTTGCAGTAAAGGACTCGGAGATATCACGCCAACAACAATTGGAGACAGCATAGTCGTGCTGGAGGTGCTTTACTTAACGACGGCTATCGCCTACAGGCTGCTCGTTTCTCCGAGTCGTATTTGTTTCCTCTCCATGCTTTTTTGGACTGGAGTCACTGGACTATCATTGCTTCGGTCAACATGCGTGCGCCCGGAGGGTTGTATCCCAACTGTGTTGTCGTAAGTTAGGATTTACCATTGCACCATCAATTTTGAATCCTCTTGTAACGATTGAGGCTCAGTGATGGGGGTATCTGGCAGGAATCGGAAATCGACATTCACTTTTCGGCGAACGCCTTCGCAGTGCTCTTCAAGTTCTCCAGCCAACGTGCTTCGCCGTTCCGTCCTTGCAGTTTCGCTTCTAGTTGCATCGCGAGATACATCACTCACCAAACTAGTCTTGAATTGTCGATTCATCGCACTGCATGTTCAAGCGCTGAGATATGTGCGCCGGTTGACCGTGTCAGTAGAATCACCGGAAGGATGAGAGATCAGGTCCTCACGGATGATTCTCTTCATCCAAATTAGATAGTGTTCCAGTTCCTCCAGATCAGCGCCGGACGTGATGGTAGTTCCGAATTCTGGTACGAATGGCAACCCTGTGTGACAGGAGACACTGATCCCTGAGAAGTCTCCGTCACGAATTCGCATACACGTCGCAAATCCTGGTGTTTACGTAGACGCGGACTCGGGTACCCAGGCTGATGGTTCTAAAAATGAAGAACCCCAACTTCGGTGGCCGCAAAACTCCAAGAGGATATATCGCTGTACCTGCAGGGGAAATATAAAAAGCTGCCCGTTGTCCTCTTCACCTCCAATACCCAAATCTATAATCATCAATGGCTAGCAAAGTACCCGACGGAACGTATAGCGTACACCAAGTACGCAATAGAGACACCAGTGCGGCAGGCACAGCCTACTGTGCTGACACCACACGCCAGCACCAGTCGTTTTCAGTTCTGATATTCGCAGGACCTACCGACTACCTTCTTCATCGTGAGATTTACCGTACCTCGACCTTGCGCCCTGCCCAATCTTCTCGCAACCGCACTTCGACCAATTTGTCCAAATCTTTTGCGATACCGACAGCGACGTTGAGCAGCTGCAGTATCTCGTCCGGTGCCGTTGGCACGCCGCCCGCCTTGTGCAAGACACAAATCTCACGCTGTGCGTTGAGCGCGACACTCATCGTTCCGGCACTCAACCTTTGTTCCAACAATGAAGCATCCACGACAGGACGCGTCGTCGAATCGGGAAAAAATGCAAACGTAACACAGAACGGTGCATGGTGAATAGCGAGCGGTACAGGGGCGCGCTCCTCTGGCGCATGCTACGAGAACACCTCAGTTTAGTAGTCGAGATCATATGCTTGGTGATATACGAACCACGATGACGTCATCTCCGATGACCTCGACTTCGGGGCGACGAAAGTGTTTGAAGGCGACGATGCCTGCGAGACAGGCGCAGTCAAGCATGTTTCCCGCGTCGGCAAGGCAGTGAACTGTGAGACGGAGGTGCCAAACCTAGCGAGCGGCCCTTTCAGTACGTGGAACTGAAGTACGAGATGGACGTGACGCACACGTTGCCCAGCGAGGATGCAAAGCGATTCCTTGTCGATTGCGTCACTCCGCCTCAGAACCTTGTCGAGCATACGGGTCATCGTTACTTCCTCTTCAGACGGCCTACAATACCCAAACGCACGAAAATAAACACTTTAAGGAGTAGAGGGCAGACTGTAGGGCCTACCGACCGAGCTCATAATCGGGAGACGCCATCGGCGAAATTTCAGAGTGGATGGTGATCGTGCCTTCGAATGGTCGTTCGGGAGGTGGTTTGACCATTTTTGCGTCGACATGGGCGATAACACTAGACGAAATGTGATGTGTTAGACCCCTGCGCGCGATGTATTCGTGACGCGCACCGTGTTTTGCCAAGTGTGCATTCCACCCAACCTAGTTCTGACCCGAATGTGATCGTCGGTTTCCGTAGTTCTAGTCGATCGCGTCCATCAAGGCGAAGCGACTGTTTCAGTGCCTCGTACGTGAATTCTTTCTCTGGTATTGAAGGTGATTGAGGACGCATGTGTCGTCGAGTCGAAACTTCGAGGTAGCTACAGAATCTATCGCTTACGTACGCACCAATTAGGACCTTTGTCCTCATACTACTTCGAAGATGGTCCGCCTGATCACCCACAATTTGCTAGCTTGCCATGCAAAGGGCTGCACCACCAACAACTTCCCGTTGCTGTTAGAAGACGTCCAAATCGAACTGCGCGAACAAGAGTTCAATCCCGACTTTGTCAAAAACATCCTTCCAAGACTCGAATGGCGTGCGCTCGTTGATGCAGCCACTTTGGCAAGCTGTTCATATCTCTTCCTACCAGGTTCACGTTCTGAAAAGAGATGCACCAGGTCGGAGATACGTCTCTACCCCCCGAGCAGCCAGAGATGACGGACGACGAACTCTTGCAAACACTACATCACGTCCTCCTCGAGGTGCGCCATTCCCTCTCCCTTTCGGCTCGTGCCATGATTGATTCCCATGTTACGCGCGACGCTCAGATCCACGTCGTCGAAGGGTCGATGATATGTCCGAATTGCAAGCATTCCTACCCGATCTCGAATGGGATTCCCAACATGGTGAGTTCTCTCATCGCGTTCTTTATGGTCCGCACGACCGAGATTGGAATTTGCTCGTAGCTGCTAGCAGAACATGAAATTGGTTGATGCTCGCTTCAACCTCAAAAGTCTCCACCCAGCTGGATGCGATCAGCTACTTTCGATGGGAGCCCGGCAGTGGTCCCGGCACTGCAAGTAATGCAGCTAGCGATCAATTGATGTATTTTCATCAAGCCTGACAACGACCCTATCTGTGGTCGCTAAATACTGAGCATCGCCCTTTGGACTTGAGTTCTGAGGTGGTTCGGCCTTCTCGTGTGGTGGACCCACAACAAAGAATGACAGACACCGAGAATAAGAAGAGTTTGTCCTTGTCGCGTATACGGCGCGGGACGCGCTGGTCTCACCGGAGCATCAGGACCCATTTTTGCGAGATATTTCTGGATCCGCGCTCGCTGTGCCGGTTGTATTCAGTCCGGGAAATATGGGTCATACTCACTGGCGTTATCGCCTGCGCCACAGGGGACCGTTCTCCATTCATCACGAGGATTCCGCGTGATATTCGCTTCAACGACCCACCAGGTTGTGACATCTCCCCTCATTGAATAATTCCTTGATGGTCAATGCGGATTCGTGATCTTCACTTGGAATATTCACTTTCTAGCTGTGAACGATGAAGTGTATCCTAGGCTTTACACCTCCCGCGCGCTCCAATGAGTCACCAACCAGACAGCAATTAGTGTAATAAGTAATGGAGTGGGTATATCATCATCGACACCTATCAACCAATCAACCTCATCATTTACCGCCCAAATGAAATGGGTCGGAAAATCTCTTTATTCTACCCAGAGTGTGGTGTTGAGGTACACCTCCTCGCTCGTTCCCACAAAGATGGTGAAATTACCGGGCTCGACGACCCATTGTCGGCTAGGAGGAGAGCATATCAGTTTGTTTGTTCAGTGCGAGAGGGCACCAGCGGTGACTTGCCTGAGAGACCACACGGCAAGTTGACTCGACAGCACCGGGATAGTCACCGTCTGTGATTGTCCGGCACTACAATCCAGTGGGTCAGCGACACGGGAACAGACGAGCACTATGCACGGTCGAGATCTGTAGGCACTCACCAGACATCCACTTTGGTAAAGCCGATCAACTCCTGGTTCGGGGTGACAACAGAGCTGAAAAGATCCGTCATGTAAACCTAGTTTGGGGGCGTTTGAGACGTCAGCGTTCGAACATGGGCGATGTCTCTCTGTCCGAACTGACCTGGACGACCTCCTTGCCGTCCATCGAGCCGGTATTATGGACGGTCACGGTCACGCTGAAATCTTCGTTCGTTCCGATTGTGGAAGCGGACAACTGCAAGTCAGTGCTAAGGGCTCTTGAGTACAGATGACTATTCGGAGTGAGGAACTGCTTAACGCACTAGTTGAACACTGTGTAACTCAGTCCATGACCGAAGCTCCATGTGGGGACGGGGGTGTCGAGGACGTACTAGGAAGTCCTGGGTTACAAAATGAGAGATCGTGCACATCGAGGGACATTTACCTGGTGTCCAAAATGCAAGGAACCGTTTGGGTAGATAACGCCAGCATCGATCGGGGTCGGTCGCGCGCCTTTCCAGTAATTGTAGAAGGCGGGCGCCGTGGCGATACTTGCTGGGAACGACACAGGGAGTCTGCCTGCCGAATGGTCAACGATGAGCATGGAAGCACCCGTTACACGGCATCGACACACATACCAGACGGGTTGACGGCTCCAAAGATAACCTCAGCGATGGCAAGGCCACCCAGCTCCCCTGGGTAGAACTGCTGGATCACGGCGTTCGCGTCTGTCATGGGATGAGAAAGGTTGGGCTTGAAATCAGGAAATGACTTACTCTCTTGTATCCAAGGGTTGGTGACGGGCTTTCCGCTCACGAAAACCACAATCGTCGGGGTGCCGGTAGCTTGAATAGCCTGCACCAGCGGGAATTGCGCACCTACAAGACTCAAATCCGATAAGTCGACGTGTTCTCCCGTCGTCGCATTCGTGCCGGGAGTCCACAAGAGTGTCTGGTCGAGCGACCACGTGCCAACCATGACAATGGCGACATCGGATTCTTTCGCTGTCGCGACCGCGTCGGAGAAACCCGACTCGTCATTCGACCAGAGCTTGCAGCCTTCTGCAAAGTTGATCTTGACAGAAGTGTTGGCGAGGAATTCGGTGAAACCCTGAAGGGGCGTTATGCCGTTGTCTGATGCGTTATAAAAGACATAGTCGCCGAACTGGTACCATTATGAGAAAGAGTTTCAGTACGGAGAAGGAAGAGGACGCCCACCGAGACCCTGTCGGAGTGCGGTCCTATGAGCGCAATGGAACCAATATTGGTGCTCAAAGGAAGTAAGTTTTTCTTGTTTTCAAGAAGAACGATGGCCTCTCGTTCCATCTGATGGAGAAGGTCTCTGGTAGTTTGTGTTCGGATTGTGGATGCGTAGTCAGGATAGGGATACGGGTCTGAGAGACACAATTGAGCGCAACTCATAATCACGTAGTCAGACATACTTTCAAACAGTCCGAGGGCGAATTTAGTTCTGAGAATGGTCTTGACAGTCTCATCAAGATAATTAACATCCACAGTTCCGTCTGCAATTTGTTCTAGGGAAATACGTTAGACAGCAAAGTCAAACAACGTTGGCACGCACCTGGCAGTGTGAGGTAGGTGTAGGATCCACCACCCATTTCACCACTGAGCCCGTTCTCGAGCGTGAGCTTAGCGGCACATTCCCTCGTGGAACAAATTCCATGAAGACTGATCAAAAGGTCCACGGAGCCTGCATCAGTGGTGACAAAGTACTGGTAACCCCACTCGTCACGGAGCTACGTTCACTATCAAGAACATCATCATCACGGTCAAACAGCTACGACTTACGATGTCAGTGAGCAGATCTACGGAAAGAGTCAACAACCTATCCAACAAACAGGATGCAACCTACGTTTGTTGGCGATAGCGGGAATCCCGTCATAACTTGAGTAGGCAGTCATTATCGACAGCGCATCCATACATGCGTAGTTGAAGGGCTTGAGATAATAGGTCCGGAGTTCACGCTCTCCCCCACTGACTGGTGCGATATTCCTACAGTTCTCAGGTTATCCTAATGCATCTTTTTGAGCGATTATTAAACTCACAATCCTCCTTGTGGGCTACCGAAAGCTGCGAAGTGTTTGCACGTTGCAGCCACACGAGCAGTCGCTGAGTCGCTGACATTGCGCCGGCGCCCAGACTGGACACCAGTGACATACGCATGACCCATCTGACTCGTTCTGATGACTTGTTAGTGACCATACCGTACGAACGCGGTGACGACAGAGACGGCGTACAAGAAGGGGTCTTCGCCAAAATTCTCCTCCACTCTACCCCATCGAAGCTCGCGGGACAAATCGAGAACAGGAGCGAACAGCTGAGAATAACCCAGCCCTTCTGCTTCTGTGGCAATCGTGCTGGCAGCCTCTTGTAATAGTGGAGCGTTGAAAGATGCGGCAAGACCGATTGGAGATGGCCACGTTGTGCCGTTATCCGAGAACCCATGAAGACCTGATGTTTGTTTAAAATCTGCAAGTGATCCATACGACAGGGAAATCTCACCCTCAGACTGCATGATGGCGGGTATACCGAGGGTGGTGTTCTCCATCAGATACTGTTGTCCGATCGTGATGGCATAAACAATCTTATCCCAAGGAGCCTGATAGCCGCCCCAGATCGCTCCGGCCTTGTACTCCATCATTTGTTCCTACGTCGACAAAGTGAACGCTGAGAGCATGTACGAGAAAATACGCGACATACCAGACCAGTTTGATTATATGTCAGTGTATTGTCCAGTGGGTCAGTCATGTTCACCCATCCGCTGATATCGCCTTGGATGCTGCACGGCAAGTCTAAGGACCACACAACACGGTGAGAAAAGAACAATACTCGCAGCTGGGCAACTTTCTCCTGCACCGTCATCCTCGGCAACAGATCATTCACTCGGTCTTCGATCGATGCATCCGGATTTTTGTAAATGGGAAGGGAGCCGTCGAGGTTGGACCCTCTTGCCTCGAGAGAGAAGTGCAAATCATCGCGAACGCCGAGGTGATCGACAGCAGCAGCAGTTGAGAGTGTTGCGAGCGAAGTCAGGAGGATAGCCCAAGCAGGACCCTTGGGGATGAAGCTATTCGCTCTCATGTTTCGTGTCCCCGTGGGGTGGCAACCGACTCGGCATGTTTCTTGCGCCCATTTATGCTGGGTCTAGTTTCAAAACCTTCGACGCGCCGCTCAAGAGACGAGTGATGTCCCACGTGGCGAGCACGTTTCAAAGTTTCCTCGGAGGGCACATGACCAGGACTAAATCAAAATCAGGCGGGCCGCTGGCGTCATCTCTTTGAACTCTGGCAGACCACTGGATGTGCCTTTCCACAAGCGTTCTGGTGTCGCACGTCCACAACCTCAATGAGACGGTATCAGCACACAAGGTCTCGCTAGTGCTGCACTAGCCTTGTTAATCCTGTTCGGTGTCTTCGGGGACGAACTGCTTACTGGCACGTCTGTGCATAAAAGTTTGACATGCTTCGGAGGAGTAGCCAATACCACCGATGTCAAAACTGCACTGCTACAAATTTCCGAGATCCGGTCACTGCGGCGCTTCATTTTGCAACTCTGATGTGGAACACGACGCCTCAACTGAGCTACTGCGACGATTTGGAAGGTTTACAGCTTACTACCATTGACATCGCCTCCCCACAAGTTTGGCCAGTCACAAAACGTCGCTACACGTCATCGACCTTGCTAAATTCAAGTCCTCGGGACCGTCCAGCGTTGTCGTTGCGCTTTGCGAGTTTGCACGTTCTCGGAGTTGAACTCGAGGACAAGAGTTGAAGTGAATTTCAGTCGCCGCAGAATTCCTGTAAGCGGGCTTAGAGACCCGCTTCGGTAACTTACTATATAGTAATTCCCGTGCTCTTTGGTGGGTAGTCTCGGTTGTCACATGCGGTTCGGATGCAACTCACCTTTTGAAATCTCAGTGTCGACTCAAGTCCGATACGTGTCGTACAGTGGTTTCATATCAGCTAGATCGTCAGCCGACACCACTCATTTGGACACATGGCTCATTCTGGCAACAAGCCCCACGCGCGACAGGCAGCATGTGACGGTGTTAGCCCTGATGCTCTCCAAACCCGTGCTACGCGGAGTGCTGCAATCAACCCGTCTGTCTTCAACATGAACTTGCGGGGTCTGGTGTGCCTGATCGCCCTCCTCTGCTCACTCTGCATGGTAACCCCCAGGAACCGCCCTGTCCCTTTCAGTGAACCCCCTAGTGATGGAGTTGATCACGTGAACCCGTGAGCATCCGCACTCGACCTGTTTGTGTTGTTCATCGGTTTTCGTAGACTGATAGGAAACGGTGGGGACACACCGAACGGCTCGGGGGGGATGATTCCTTCTACTGCCCCACCATTTGCGATGACGCGATGGGTTGCGCAGACGAGGATGAACTACGTTTCCGTCACACCGTATAACTACACAGACAATTTCATTCACGGCTTCCAGGGAACTCACCAGCCTGCCATCTGGATGGGTGAGAGCGGTCAGGTTACGATAAGCCCGGGTGCTGGACAGATCCGTTCAAAGTTCGAAGATCGCGGTATGGCGTTCAGCCATGAGAAGGAGGTAGTCTCGGCCAGCTATTATAATGTTGAATTAGAGGCTACTGAAGGTGGCAAAATATTCGCCGAACAAAGTGCAAGTGGGTGCTATGTTTATCGGGAGCGCGCAGACCGGGACTGATCTGCGCACGGCCGCCTTTCGTAGCTTCTCGCGTTGGGCATCTACGTTTCACATTCACGGATACGAGTGCTCCCTACGTCCTAGTGGAGGCCACGCGACCTTCCGTTGTTGGCTCTTCGAACCCTAATAACCTTACATACCCAGAGGGAAGTATCGTCATTGACCCGGACCGTCTGGAGATTTGTGGAAGCAATCCTGAGAGGCAGGACTACATCATCGCCCCAGTCTCTACGCCAGCCACAAAATGGAGTGGGTACTTTTGCGCTAGGTTTGACCAGCCCTTTGCTTCGTGGGGTGTCGCACAAAATGAAAGCGTGGCTCCGAATCAGACGAGCGGTACTGGTGCTGTGTTGTCTGCATATGCTTCGTTCAAGCCAACGCTAGCGCAGGTCAACGTCAGAGTCGCAGTTTCGTTCATCTCGATTGACCAAGCTCGACTGAACCTGGAGAAAGAGATACCGGATGGATACACTCTCGAGGATACAGCAAGGAACACTCGTATTGCCTGGGCAGAGAAACTCGACAGAATCACACTCGTTGGGGCGACGAAAGAACAGAAGGAAATCTTCTATACCGGCTTCTTCCATACCCTCCAAGTACGTTCATTGATAACGACCGTGCATCCCTGCTTATGCACGTACCAGTATCCTTACGAACAAGACGAATACGGGAGGTATTACTCTGGTTATGACGACTCTATTCACGAGGGTATATCTTATACTGGTTATTCGAACTGGGTATGTTCGTTGTCCCCTTGCATGGTCTGGGATTGAATCGTGTCTAGGACACATATCGGGCAGAGTGGGCATGGCTTATCCTTTTTGCCCCGGAGCGAATCCCAGGAATGATACAGAGCATGATTCAAGACTATGATGAGGTAGTACTCGAGCTAGGGATCAACATCATTGCTTGCTCAACCGCTCTTTTTTATTGTAGGGTGGTTGGCTTCCGATGTGGAAAAACATTGTTGGTAAGACTATTCTTACTGTCCTGCGGTTTCATTCTGATTGTAGAGAGTAGAGACGAATATCATGGTATGTGAGTCTAGCCTAGCTAATTCGCGTTATGAGGGAGTATACCCAGGTTGCAACTCACGCGGACTCGCTCGTCGCGGAAGCTGTTCTGAAAGGTTTCACGGGTTTCGACCTTGATACCGCCTGGGATGCGGTTTATAAGGATGCCACCGTACCCTCAATCAACGACACTACAACTTCGTGAGGTCATCGCATGTGTATGAATGATTATCTGACAGTTACGTAGGTACAGCGATCGCGAGGAGGCATGTTGCGTGATTAATACACAGTTCCGCCGGATGACCCCTCTTTCAGTTCGTCGACTATGAAGTGCGTGCAGGTTTATCTTCCGTTTATGAGCAAAAGGGCTGGGTCGCAGACGACATCCACTCCGAATCTGCCTCTCGCACGCTAGATTATTCGTGTGAGTCTTTCGAGTAGGTCGTCAACAGGGTCAGCTCAGACATTCCGGCAGACGACGACTTTGCGGTGTCCGTGCTGGCCGGCTTGCTCAACAAGACCGACGAACAAGTGTTTTTCCACGCACGTGCGATGAACAACCCCTTTACTATCTTCAACCCTGCAACCGGATTCATGGAGGCAAGGAATGCGGGCGGGGCTTGGGCGGGTCCAGACAATGGGTGGACAGAGGGCGACAAATGGGCGTACACGTTTGATGTGGTACATGACATTCCTGGGTTGATCGAGCGCAAGGGTGGAAATAAAAGTTTCGTCGAGTTCCTTGGATGAACATTTTGAATGGTGGTGAGTAGAGACGTTTCGTAGGTTGGACAACTCAATAATCATTTGACAGGCCATAATGACCATACGAACGAGGTCATGGTCAATGATAATGGCGTGGCCCATACTGACACACTTTACCACAGCCTTCTCACCACATTCCGTACCTCTACGCGTTAGCTGGTGCGGCATCTAAATCGCAGACTCGTGTTCGTCAGATCGCAGAGTCAGATTACAACGCGACTATCAATGGACTATCTGGGGTAAGAGCACATGTCACATGTCGCTTTTCCTCAGCTTACCCTGACTGCCCAGAACGAGGACTGCGGTCAGATGAGCGCTTGGTATCTCTTCAGCGCGCTCGGATTCTACCCAGTGAACCCTGTTTCAGGTGAATACGTCGTTGGAAGGTATGCATTCGTTTCTTCTGTCTCATTCCGTGTGCTTAGCTTGCCTCCAGTCCCTTTTTCGACAGGGTCTCGATCAACCTTCCGTCGTCGAGCGAGAAATTGGACATCATTTCCCTTGGAGCGCCGTCCAAGCCTTACGTGTACTCCTTGAGCATAAACGGCCGCAACGTGGAACAGCCCATCATCCGACACGACCAAATTGTGCAGGGTGGTGTCTTATCGTTCCAAATGAGGGATATGCCACAGGCTTGGGCGAGTGGATTGACGTTCCAGCAGTAAATCATTGATGGCCATTCGCTTGGGATATTTCGTCATGTAAGTTGGTCGTGGTGATTGGTTGGGGTCGGTTTTTGCGATACGTTTCCTTTGAAAGCAGCAGGGTATCCTGAGTACCTTTGCGGACCGTGCCTCGTTGGCCGGCATTTGGAAATCAATGCTAGATTTGAGTTTTAGTAACGACACGTTCGCGTCTTGGTCTGGTGACGAGCCCATCCAAAAGAGGTTGCACAAGGCAAACCGTCGATAGGCGCGGCAGATGGCAGATTGGTCATGCGCAGGGCCCAGGGGGAGCGCCAGCCGAGAAGCCCACCCAAGGGGCCGACATAGAACGCAGCCTCACTCCGATGAGGACGACGACGACTTCCAGCTCGCGATCACGACTGGAAACACCACCGATTCCCGCTGCGAGACCATCCGAAGTTGTCAGCGCATCGAGTCTGTGCAGAGGCGTCGTGATGCTTTGCGCTGACTCAAGGATGTCCTACAGAATCCTACACTCGCTCGCCCACCCCGCCACCTGCGTCAAGACGTGTTGACCAGCCACCACGTCCGTTGTGCGTCATGCGCACCAGTGCTCACCCATCCACCTTCGCGCCGTGCGCTTGCCCACCCGTCCTGCCACTCCCATCGTCGGTCACACGCATGCGCACCATACGGTATGGATAATGGGTACAACCATGCAGAACGAATGCGCCCATCCCACCACCTGCACGCCAAAACGCGCCGCGAGCGCAGCCTTCGCGCCTCGTCACTGGCACCCGCACGCACTAGCAGTACCGACACCCATGTGACTCGGAGCGCATACACGCACACAGACCCGTCCCATCCCACCACCTGTGCATCAGAACGTGCCCCAAGTGCACCCCTGTTGGTGGCCTCGTCAATGTCACCCACACGAGTGCGCGAATGCATACAGACCCGTCTCTTCCACCACCTGCACGTCAAAGCGCGCCCTGAGCGCATCCCCCGCGCCAGCACCTTGTCAGTATGAAGATTTTCACGATCATCACACAGTCTGACCAGGCGAAGCCTCAAGTTAGGGTTTGTACCAAACGGAGCTAATAGATTGTGTAAGCGCGAGGATCGCTTTGATCCGCACCTTCAAAACCCCTGGTGCTAAGCGCATAATCCATGACTTCTCCTGCGGTTGTAGTATAGTTTTTTGGTGTATAGACGGAGTGGCGGAGCGCGGCCACTTGGTGTCGCCATGTCGAACAGACAATATCATATCATTACAGCTATCATCGTGGATGTACTTGGTTGTGGCGAGTATCGACAGCTGTCGTTCGGGACTTTTGGATTCGTCTGAGCGGAGAACAATGGGTTGAATCTCGGCTCACAAATGCTGTGGATAGATTGTGGTCCATCGATTTCTGGTGCTCCGTTGGCGATATAAAGGCGGCACTTCAAGCGATTTCTTGCAACCACAACTGTCGACCATGCCCCTCGAGACTGTCCCTGATCCCTTCGACGATGCCACCAACAATGAGCTTGACAGGGCAGTAGAGAAAGCCGTCAACGATGATTTGGCTGACGTGTCCGATCTATGTGCCCACTGGCAATATGTCAACGTCCTTAATGCCATCATCGAGAACGGTAAAGATATGGACAGAAAATACCTTAGTATGACAGGAACAAGAAATCTGATCAAGACCCATGAAGAGTTACGGGCCATGCTCGCTTCTGCCTGGAAGCGCAAATCATTCCGCGAGATTCGAAACCTCGGTGCGTGTCTACGATTCGTACCCATTATCTACTCGCTAACGAGTTGTGGTTCAATCTGCCAGCGATTCTCAGGGCACCGCAGTCAGAGTCAAAACCATCAACACCGACACCCACAGCGTCGACGGACACCCTTGAGGGTTAGTGCCCCCCGTTTACACCCAACCACGGACTGACCTAGCTGCTAGATTTACATCATAATTTGTCGGGGTCCTTCGGTGCAAAGTACCGTGGCGCAGCGGTTGACGGCTTTTACGAGTATTTGACACGCAACGAAAAGCTATTCAAGACCGTGAGCAATCCAAAGTACTACGCCAGGTTCTGCTCCATTGTACAGAGCTCGGGCACCGGGAAATCAAGGACGTTAACCGAGGTGAGCGAGTCTCGTTTTTTGAATGCATCTCGGTGACCGAATTAAGTAACCACAATTTCAGTTGAGCAAGAAAGACGTCGTGGTGAACCTGAGCGGGGAGGATGACAGATTAGGCTTCCCTGCGCGTGATCCGATCCCATCGCAAATTTTATATAACCCAATTTCCTCCTAGTGAGGGAGCATACCGGACCGTCTGCTACGCATTCTTCATCGCTCTTTTTGATACTCTCCAGGAATATCTTTCCACTGGCCACCGGAATGACAAGGCGAGCGTCATGCGTTGGGTTCGCCAGATGTGCGATATGAGCGACCCTCCCGGGTCTACTGCCAGGGCTGATTTCTTCCGCGAAGTCTCTAAGAGATACTCAAAGGTCTCGACATTTGTTTTCACAGCATAGCCCTGACTTGACAATGTTCTGTAGGTTCACACGAATCTCATCTATGCCTTCAAGCGACGTCCTAGTGCAACACTATCCATACCGGACCGTGATGTAATGGACGATGAGGCCGCAGGCACTGGCGTCGATACAGCCGCTGATAAGCTTAGCGAGCTCGCGCTTTCTGGTAAATATCCTAGTTCACATCACAAAAAGCTTCAGCTGAGTCGTGTGGCCCGAAGCAGAATCAAATGCTTCCTCCAATTCCGATTTCGCTGCGCGTCTAATTACTGCCTATGAGAAAATGGGGTCATTCATGGAGAAGATCTTTGGTGACGATCCGGATCAACCAACGCGGTGGATGAAGCACACCTGCTCACTCCAGTGCTTACTCAAGGGACATATCGCCCGGCGGATATTTTTTGCAGAGTCGTGAACCAGTATTCGCGTTACCGGGATCATTCAGTTTGGGTTGTGTTCGCCTCGATGACTTCCAAAGTCGCGTCAGCAATGTCCGTGGTGATTTCTCGTCGTTCTGATCTCCCCACTTACTCGTCTTTTAGATAATTCCGACCGTGTTGCCGTTAGTGGTCAGAAGCTCTTCCCACCTTACACCCAGCTTGGTTGGGACCAGAGTGCACTGGGGCTCGGAGAGATCGACATCGAGGATGTCTCCCGGGTTCATCACATCGTAGGCTATGGAAGGCCTTTGTAAGTTCTCTAATCTCGGTAGGAGCCGCAGACTGACCTGAGTATTATCCACAGGTGGTATCTCTCAAGACCGCCCTCACATTGCCGGGAAGAGTGCTAGACACTGCGTCAGCGAAATTATGTGGGGGAGATGAATTTGACGCAAGCAACATGGACCACGTGATCGAGGTGTTGGGACAACGATTTGGACTGAACGTCACGTTCGGACACCCAGATTCGGTCGAGCATCTCGAGAGCGGCGTGGCGAGCCACCTTCGTATATGTCTTGCGACGACCTTGGATCGCAACTGGAGGTTCACAAGTTATCCATCCGAACCGCTTCTCTCGTGCGTGGCCGCACGCAGTCTGCATGCCGTGCCTGGAAAGCTGAAGGTTGCTTTGGGAACTTTATTGAACGCGGTCAACTCTGGCATGATTGACGTGGGTCAACGTGGCGAGCTTGCCAGCAGATTGCTGTGGTTGCTGGCCAAGGATTTGTTCGTCCGCACGGAGACGAAGGTGGTCAACAACATTCCGTCGTCATGGGACGAGCATCTAATTGACTGTCAAATGATTCCCGTCGTCGACTGGCTAGAATTCATATTCGGAACGCATATGTGGAACGCGGATGACAATCAAGCATCGCTTGCACACGATATGTTCAAGGATGCGTATATAAATTTTTCGCACTGGGTATGCATGGAGGCGAACATTGCCGGATCAAATGAAGGGAATGAGTTGCGGTTGGTCTTTCTGAATACCGTTTTTGTAATCCCGCTTGGAAACTAATGGACGATCGCCTATCTTGTAGATTGGAGCAATGGACACTACGTCACTGGCAAAGGACTAGTGCAGTACAGTGTTGCCACCAACAACCTGTCATCGACAAGGCGATACCCATCTATTTCAAGGGCGGGCCTGAAGGGGCGTCAGCGGAGTCGTGAATGTCGCACGTTTTCATTTCAGATAAGGCGCGCAGATCGACAGATTCCAAAAAGGCATTGCACGGCATAACTCGAAGACACGAAAATCTGAGAGGCAAAGACGGAACTTCCGACCCAGATTCGGATCCCCTTCCTTACATCGCCATCTTGGCCGACCTCGGACAACCATCATCGTTCTCCCTCACCTTCCCAGAACGAAACGCCGACGATCGCTGCCTGCGCATCTATGCTGCCGGTGTCGACACCGTCACGTATCCGTTCTTGGGCAGGTATCCTGCAATCATGGATGCTCTGCAAGACCTCGTGCACCTTCAGCAGATTCCCGAGACAGAAACACCTTGTATGGAATACTTGAGTGCACAGGTGAAGTTCGGGAGCACTGCGACACCGGAACATATGTTATGGGAGCACGGGAGGCAATCCCTGAATGTCCCGCGAACAACTGCCGGACGGTCGTAGGTTGAACTTGTACTGCAATAACGTAGCTCCCTGGCATTGCGGTTATATGCAACTGTGTGTACTATAGGTGACGGAGAGCATCACGTATGTACAATGTGAAACCGTTATCTTCGACGTCTTCTGATTCTTGAGCAAACTCGTTCTGAAATGTTTCACGAAGAAATACCGAATATATTGCGTCGCGTGGGTGGTATTAATACACTCGCAAGTCGGCTGCCCATACTAGAGTCGAGACGAGAACGTACAAATGCCAACGATCACCGTTCGACGAATTTGTCATCTCATGTGCGCTTGGCTGGGCAGAAGATAATGGGCATCGCGTATTTATGTCGGCCAAGACAGACGGCGCACGCTGGTAAAACAGTGGGCGTTTGGGGGTATGTCTCGAGAGACTGGTGGGCTGTAGAGTGCGAGGGGGAGTGTGCGTCGGAACGAAAGGAACGCGGCCGTTTGGATTGCGTAGCAACTGGGTGGTCTTTGGAGGGTGGGGACATGGAGCGCTTGGAGAGGCTGGACGAGCGGGAGTGGTTAGGCTTGAAAGGCGCGCTCGTTGTCAATGGTTGGCTCGAGCCGAGGGGGGAATAATGGCGCGGGGTCTATTGGTGCGTGTAAACGAGGGTGGCATGTGCACGAGATTACGACACGTTCGAGGAGGGTGAATTTAGACGGGAAAAAAAAAGGACATGAAGCCCGTGTCCGATAGAGGTCGGGTGGGTTGTGGTGTGGGCGTTAGTACCATGAGAGCGCCGCGTGAGTACGCGTGCATGTATGCATGCCCGCGTCCCGATGGTATTCCATATGGGAGTGTCCCGCGTACGGCATCGAGATGGGAGGGAAACCGAGAAAATGAAAAGAAGAAGACGAGAAAATGGGCAAGAGTGAAGGTGGGAGGGGGTTAGTATTGGAATCGCAAAAGGAAAGAAATACTGACGGAGCGGATCGCCTCTATCTTGGTCGTATATGCGTCGTCCAACAATTCCTGATGGTATTCGTTGAGGCGTCCCGCGTGTAGTGGAAGCAGGCGGAAAGCATCCCTTGTGCCAAGCGCCCTATGCCAGTCTTTGCGTATTCTCCCTTGGTAAACCAGGAGGGCACGCTGGCGGTATTCACTAGGGTCGTGGCGCCAGCTGTGCGATTCGATGGTAACCCAAAAGTCACGGATCATCTGCAAGTGGTTCGCCGGCCATTCCTGCTGACGCATGGCGTTGAGCATTCTGTAATTGGCCCGGCCGAACTCTCCCCAGGAGAGCGCTTCATCTTTTACTTTGTACTTTTTTGCTTTGACGGACGCGCTGGTTTGGAAGGTCGGGTCCCTGTCGGTTTGAACGAGGGTGAGGAGATCTTCATCGCCAGAGCCGTCTTCCTCTGCTTCACGGATACCCTTGTTGGTGAAAAGGTACAGCGGGACATAATTTCCTCTGCCCAGTTTGTTAAGTGCATGCTGGGGAGGTAGGATCAGGGCGGTGTCAGAAAGAGGTCTGTCTGAAATAGGGGTGAACATGTTCTTGTGCTTCTTTTGCTCCTCTATCTTAGCATCTGCCTCTTCTGCCTCTCAGAGGGCTCGTTGTTGCTGAGCTTCTTGCTCAGCGAGCTCTAGCTGTTGCCTCTCCGCTTCTGCCTCTGCTGCACGTCGGCGTTCCCAGTCCTTGATGGCTCTGGTGTTGTTGAAGTTTCAGAGGTTCCTGAGAATTACTACTGCTTCCTCTTCAATCTTACCGTCCAGTGTGAGGATTAGCCGAGCTTCTTCAAACTCTGGGAGCGCATAATCTGGGCAAACCTCTTGGTTGGGATCTGCCATGGTTCGAAAGAAAGGAAACAGGCAAGGATTATGGGTTGAGAAATGACGACGAAAGAAAGCAAAAGTCGTGAGCGGAGACTCTGCTCGAGCTGACAGAGGTGGCAGGAAGCAAAGAAGAAAACGCCACCTCGCTTAGCTCTCGCGCAGACCTCATCTTGCGCCGCTTCGTGCCTCCGCTTACGTAGGATACCACCCAGGCAGTTCTAGATCTCGAGGACGTTCCACCAGACGCGGTCCCCGGGAGCGGGTTGGGCACCCCATACGTCGACGACGTGGCCTACACGGCGATGACACGGTACACACGTGAGGAATTGTCAAATGCATGCGGATGTTGTGTAGGACGAACCGCGGAGGTAGCCGCTCTTGACACAAATGGCACCACGGGCAGTGTTTTACATCCGGGCTAGAAGTGGCTGAGAAGTTCAGCGTTTACAAGACGACTGCAACTTTCTTGGGGAGGGCAGTTGACAATGACGACATCACACTGAAAAACAATTTCCTCAACAGCATTGACACGGCGAGTGCCAACGGCCCGCGCAGCACCTGTGACAAGTGAATGAGTTTGTCGCGACAAGGTAAAATGACATTTTACCCTCCGAGAGTCGTAGTAGAGGAGCTCCTTGAGGTCAAACGTTGGAGAAGATGGTAACTGATGCAACCAGCAACCAATGGTACCAACCACATTGTTCTCGAGGTCGAAGGCGTCGCGAGAGACACCAGAAACGTGCCAGTGACCGCGTTCGATCGTCTAGTTGGATGCGTCAACCGCAGATCGCAAAATGTTCATATAGGGATATTACCCCATGGGCCGGGACGATGTTTGGACGAAAAGAAGACCGGAAATCACGACGTGCTCAGTGACGGAGGTAATGTCAGATCCAGAGACCTTTGCGACCGAGAATCATAAATATGGCCTCTAGACAAGGCAAATGGGCCTCTTCGAGAACCTGAACGTTATTATTCACTTCGATATTCAAGTTGATGTGATCAGAACCAACATCGGCGGTGATACAGATGTTCAGATTCTGCGCATGAGAATGTTAGCCCGGAGAACGGTAATAGCGCGGCATCGAGTCCGCCTTTTCCATCCGACCACCAGTGAGGTAGTGAGGTAACCGGGATGGAAAGGGGTGGTAATAAACACTTTCAGCTTCTCGGATGTGCTTCTGTTGGGGCCATCCTTGTCGTCTCTGACCTAGAAGAGGATTAGAACACCACACAGACAAAACATACGGTGTATTCGTGACCAGGGACCGAATCGAGGGGCGGAGACCGAGCTTAAGGCACTACTGGGAGAACGAACGCGTCTAAGGAGGTCGGCAACTACCTTGGTTCTCGGTGGTTCCGAGAAGGCAGAACTTAATGGCGGCCGCCTTTCCACCACGGCACAGAATAGCGAGAATATTCATGGTTTCAGAGACGGAGCGAGGAGAGTCAGGGTCACAGTGACAGAGGAATGAACATTCAGACAATCTTCCGGATGTTCCCACGACCTTCTGTCATTGCGCAAGCCATAACACAAGTCGAAGGCAAAAGCTCACTGCAATTTCCCCACAGCGCAGCTGTGCCAATTGAGTCAGCAGATCTCAAACGAGGACGCAATACATTGATAGCATTCCATGACAAGGACAAGTGTAACACTACAGTGCAACTAAGCTATGAAACAATTTTGAAAAAAGGGACCATATACATATGTGTGCAAATAGACGGATTAGTAAGGTAGGAAGAATGAACGAAGTCCGAATCGAAATAAAATAAAATAAGTCCCATAGTGCCATCATTTCGTCTTCGACGACTCCCCCGCCAGAGAACTCGTGGATTCGTCATCCAGGATGTTGTGCATCTTCCCCTCTTTCATCGCCTTCATCCGTTCTCGTATTACGGTTGCCATTTTGTAGGTCCTGTAGAGACCTTGGGTGTGGTCCGGCTTCCAGCCATCGGGTAGACGTTCTTGTCGTACCCACAACCGCAGCACGTCCATGTCAAGACCTTCGGTTGCCGCCTTTTCTCCACCCAGTATGCCAATCGCAATGGCCATCTCCCCGCGCGCAATCTCCGCGTGAACGCCATCCAATGGCCGGGACTCTGCTTCACGCTTTACACGAATGTTGGCGACGTCTTCGAGTGTCATACGACCGGATCGATAACGTCCGCCACGTTGGAGTGCCTCCTTTGTAAGGGAGTCGTTCACCCGGGTCGGTGCGTACTCGTCTCCGTTGTGTGCATCGACGTGGAAAAGGGAGGCGTCGTGCTCAATAAGGTTGTGTCGCGCAAGATCGGCGAGGGACATGGCACGGTATTGTGCGAGAATGAAGAGTCCGCCAAACGAGAGGAGGTAAGCGAGCACGTTCGATAATTGGTATCCCTCCTTGAGTCCCTTGACGATATCAAATACGCCAATCTTTTTGCCATCGCGTGGCCTAGATGGCGCGAACGTAGTGAGTGGATACGGAGACGCAACGACGTATCGGATGGTACTTACAGGAAGCCGTGGTTGGCCAGGGTATTCAAAGCTGGACAAGGCGACCGAAGGTCACCGGGTTGTGGAGGACAGTAAGCATGTGTGTTGCCCGTTACAGGACAAACACCCTGAGTGTGTGTGTGGTGGTCATGAGCATCAACTGGAGATGCTAACACGGGAGAGACTGGGCAAGACATGACGCTCTAGCCTGAATGTAGATGGAAGAGAGATGAGGAAGGTGTTTGGTATATGAGCTAGGGAAGGGATCGAGTCCGCCCTAGATGGCTTATATATATACCAAGGAGGCATTCAATCCGGGTAAATGTCCCCATCAGGAACGGACCTCATCTATTGATGAGTTTACTTGCCGAATCAAAGACAGTGGCAAATACGCACAGGAAAATATGATAAGATGTAGCTTTGTTGATATGGAGACCCCTTCAAGCTGTGGGTCAAAGGCATTATCGCTCGACTGCTGAGAGATTAGCTGGCGTAGCGGTGCACAGCAAGTGAACAGCAAGTGATGGGGGACCGCGACAAACTCCACTGAGTGGCTGTGGTGACTTGCAACTTTCACACAGCCCCAGCACAAATTGTCCATTTCAGATCTCGCGTACAAAAATCCTTCTCTGGCTAATCATCGCAACTTCAACGGCGCCGACTGTTTCGCCGACTTCATCTCAGTTGTTCTTCTTGGCTCATCAGTTCTAAGCCACCTGTACAGCCACATTTGGGCTTAGCGATTCAGCCCTCCTTTGGGAATCTCTGACCAAACACTGGGCGGCATTAATGGCTCGGGCTTTCTTGTTTCACCCGCCATTCAAAAAACATACGCTCTGTTATCGCAATACGGGCCCTGTGGCATATGTGCTTCTTGGACGCTGTACATACCCTCCGCGAGTCGGGAATGAAAATCTTATGTCAAGCGAGCTGACAGTGAGCGCTGATGGCACTCCCGTGGCCATGTCAGTGATTGTGAGAGGCGGGCGCCCAATGCTCGGTAAGCCTGGACCTGTCATCTCTCAGATCACCGCTTGTCACTGCATTCCCACTCTACCATCCATCGAATTCAAAAATCGACCTCACCTACGATGATTTTAGAAAAGACAGACAACTGAGCGTACCGTGACTCGGGGCCAAGCACACACCGGTCGTTGGCGGCACGTCGAACTGGCAAGCTCATACAGCACTTTCTGGAAGAACCCCGCCAGCCAGGCCCGCCGCGCACCGCCATCTTCTCGCTTATGGTGGTGTATGTTAAGATGGCAGCACTGACGTTCAGAATCACAAGCTCAATGGTCCGTTCTAGTCTATCGTATTTTGTGCCTGTCCTTATGCGTCCTGTTGAACTTGACGTAGCCTACAGCATGGCCCGATATCGTAACGGCTGGGGAAACCAGGGAAAGCTGGTTCCCCAGCACGATTATTTTCGCACCTGCTTCTGTTCTACTCTCGCGGAGTGCCGCCGGCCGCCATACGGATAATATGCATGACACTATGGCTTAGCGTGGACGGTGTACCTCGGCCCGTTGGGTGGGCGATGAACAACCATACTAGGATTGGTCCATTCTGAACAAACTTTTAGTTCATGCGGTCTCCGTGCCCTGACTTTCTGGCGAGCCCGCATTTCGAGTCATGGAACCTCGAAGCGGTGTAAACGCCATAGTGTACACTGGCATGTCCAAGCGAGTGTCCGAAGTGCTTTATCTTTCCGTTATGCTGTGACCAGGCGCTCGCAATAATTCCCTGTATATGCCTCCGTGGCGATCCGAGTGACGTCGAGATCTCCTCTTATTATCACATTTTCATTTTCTACATTTGAGGAATGGGATACTTTATACTTCTTTCATCTTGCACCGCACATGCCAGTGGATTGCTGTGAGGCATCTAGTATTACGCTAATTTGCGCAGCATACAGTGGGGGAGGGTATCGTAATTCAGGTCACAGGTACCAACTAGTTCGGACATCTATGTGTTAGTCTGTGGGGAATGTCACCGAGGTCTAGCCGGCGTCATGGCGGGCTCTGGGACTTCAAGTTGTGACTAGTTTGAATCGCTTGTGGACTGCGGGCCCACACCAAGGTTATGATGGCCATGGGAGCCGTACAGCCCTGCAATGCGGCCACTGATCGGGCGGTGAGGCTCCTGATCAAAATTGACGAGTGTGCAAACACGTCCGACGGTCGGGTCCGTCCCTACATTCCAGATTTCTGTGTTTGCTTAGTACGGTCTAGACTGTATCCAGTTAGGTTCCCTGGACTTTCTAGGCCTCGAAGGGCCGGTGGGTAGCCGGTGCGCGTCACGAGTCACGATGATGTCGATGGAAAGATCAGCTTTCGCCCGCTTGCTGTCGACCAGGGGCTCAATGGCTCAATAGCTCGCCGCTTGCGTCAGATAGAGTCCCGTTTCAACAGGACTTCCGTGGACGCGTCATGTATCGTCCCGGATATCGCCGAGAATTCACAGGGCCGGCGTCCTACCAAGTTCCCTGTCACCAGCGACAGAGACACTGCGAGCGTCGTTTACGAAGACTTGGCGTCCCAAGTCAAAGCCGCAAATGTGACGGGCCCGGAAGGTCTTCCAATCAAGTCTGCAAGCAAACGTCGTCGATCGAGAACCGAGTCAAGATCCGAAGGTGAACTTGGACGCAGTCTATCGCGATGGAACGGCCCGGGATCGGCTGGCAAAAGCCCGTGTGATCGCATAATGGCAGACCGGCCGCGCAATAACGCCACTCGCTACCTAATGATGAGTCTGGGATCCCCTATCACTCGTACCTGCGGATACAACATATGGAAATCGTGCCTCCCGAAGCATGGAGGCTGAGTGGGTGCGTGGGAGCAAGGAACGAACGACTGACTTTGAACCTTGCAAGTTGCGCAACGGTCTGTTCAGGGGAGACAAGGAACCGAGCACTACGGTCGGTGTTGGTTCCGCCCGCCACTGTCACGAGCAACGCCACTATTCCAGTGGCCCCCATGGAACTCTGGAGATCGTGAGATGTGTGGGTTGGATGCGTGTCCTGCGTGGCGGATCTGAGATATGGGTGTTTTTCTTCGAGGTTGGAATCGTTGGATTCTCGTGGAGTCTGGCACGTGACACTGACATTATTTGGCACAGAACAAGCTTTTACTTTGAGCCTCGCCGACGTTCAGGACACTGTCCTGAGTTCCTCAATGTCTCAAGCTCTCATTGTCGAGCTCCTTCGTATTACACCCCCATGGTGTGTATCCCAGAAAGAGGTCCCGTTGTGTCCACCAGTGCCCTTCTTACGACACCACAGCTCGAAAACGTTGACAAACGAGTTCGAGCTTCCCTTTCGTGAACAAGTACCACTTCGTTATCACTTCCGTCAAGGACGGTACCCCAGCCAACCAGCATATACGAGTCATTTCATACTTCAAGGGTTCCGACGGCTATCAATATAAATCCCGGCGTCCATAGACTGGAAATATGGAAGGTGTACGATGTGCAGGGAAGCAGTGCATAGTGACGATGAGTGAAGACCCTGACGCGGGTATCGGTGGCCGGCAAGTACCCACCGAAGATCATTCCAAAGAATATCCTACCGGGATTGATTTTGTCAGATGCGTCCAGGCCCGCGGAACAAGTCTTCCATGTCACACTCATACGTGAAGAGTGATATGTACGGGATTTCGGCTCTGTATTGTCTCATGACTCCGACGCTTTCGGTGGCGAGATGGGGTAAGTTAGCAGTATCGAGCTGCTGCGACGGAATGCCGATTGTTGATAGACTTTGACAGGGAGGATAGCTCTTGCGTCGTGCAGGTGCCATTGTAACTTTGTCTTGCGGCCCTTTTTGGGCGCTTATAATCACATTCAGGGCCACAGAGACGAGGATATGTATGACGGCTTATCTGATTCACAGATAATGCGCAGGTCCTCACTAGTGAACTTCCACGAGCGACTGATCATCGCGGCTCGTCACAGTCCGTTGGGCTCAAACATGCATTATGTTGTAATAGAAGTGCTATTACAAGGTACAAGCCAGTGGGCATGATTCATTTGTTCGAAGTATTTTGAGCGGGCCCGTGCACCCTGCCTCACCTCATCGGCCTGGCATACTTGAGAAGCGTGGGCACTGCGCCGCCTTTTGCTCTTCCCATTTGCATCCCCCTGACTCTTTCGTCTTTCCTCCGAGTCTGCCAGGTGGTCCATCCCACTCTTCACACGCACATCTGAAGTAACAACATGGATGATTCCCCACAAGATGTGTACGCGAAATGTCTCCCAAACGATCGCGGATACCCGTTGCGGTTTCCCGAACCGAGCAGTACGCTCCCGTCTAGCTACAGAGAAGACGGGATCCAGATCGGGGATGTTGGCTATGTCACTCAGCAGGGCGCATTTAACGTTCTTTTCAATGTATCCTATGGGCTAAACCACGCTCTTTACCAACGTCCCGGTTTCTCTTTCAGCTTTGATCGTATTCCAATTCCCGACCCAAGCAAACCTTACGAAGGTAACTCTTGAAGGGCTAGTTACTACGAGTTCACTCCGTCCTCAGACGAGCTCGAGATACTGGACTTGAAGTTTGTCATAGCGTTGATAGTGAAACGACTGTGGGCCTGCATTTGAAAATCAATGCTAGACTCGAGCGTAAGATTGGGTTAGGGTTTATACCAAACGGAGTTAATAGATTGTGTAAGCGCGAGGATCGCTTTGATCTACACTTGGTACTAAGCGCATAATCCGTGACTGTGGATCTCCTGCGAGTGTAGAATAATTTTTTAATGACATTGTGTTGATAACTGAGATGTGGAGCGCCCACTTGATGTCACCGAGCGAGTCGAACAGACACTATCAAAGCCATCGGCTATCATCGTGGATGTAGTACTTAGTTGTGGCGAGTATCGACAGCTGTCGTTCGGGACTTTTGGATTCATTCTTAGCGGAGAACAATGGGTTGAATCTCGGCCCACAAATGCTGTGGATAGGATTGTGGTCCATCGATTGCTGGTGCTCCGTTGGCGATATAAAGGCGGCGCTTCAAGCGATTTGTTGCAACCACAACTGTTGACCATGCCTCTCGAGACTGTCCCGGATCTCTTCGACGATGCTACCCACAACGAACTTGACAGGGTAGTAGAGAAATACGTCGAAGATGATTTGGGCGACGTGTCCGATCTATCTGCCAACTGGCAACATACCAACGTCCTTAACGCCATCGTCATGCACGGCAAAGATTCCATGGACAGCAAGTTCCTTGTTATGCATGAGGTAAATAAGTTGGTCAAGACCAATAAAGAAATACGGGCCATGCTCGCTTCTGCTTGGAAGCGCAAATCATTCCGTGAGATTCGAAACCTCGGTAGGTGTCTATGATTCGTACACATTATCTATTCGCTAACGAGCTGTTGTCCAATCTGACAGCGATTCTCAGGGCACCGCAGTCAGAGTCAAAACCATCAACACCGACACCCACAGCGTCGACGGACACCCTTGAGGGTTAGTGCAGCCCCGGGCCGTTTGCACACAACCACGGGCTGACCACTATCAGATCTATATCAAAAGTTGTCGGGCTCCTTTGGGGCCAAGTACCGTGGTGCAGCGGCTGATGGCTTCTACGAGTATTTGACACACAACGAAAAATTATTCAAGACCGTGAACAATCCCAAGTTCTACGCCAAGTTCTGCTCCATCGTACAGAGCTCCGGCACCGGGAAATCAAGGATGTTGACCGAGGTAAATGAGTCTCATTTTCTGTAAATGCATCTGGGATGGCCGAATTAACTACAACCTCAGTTGAGCAAGAAGGGTGTCATAGTGATTTACATGAACTTGCGCGGGGAGAAGGACAGATTAGGCTTTCCTCCGCGTGATCCGATCCCATCGCAAATTTTGACCCAATTTCCCCTTACTGAGGGAGCGTACCGGACCGTCTGCTACGCAGTTCTTCATCGCCCTTTTTGATGCGCTCGAGGAATATCTCTCCACAGGTCACACCACCCGGAATGCCAAGGCGGGCGTCATACGTTGGGTCCGCCAGATGTGCGATATGAGCGACCCTCCCGTGTCTACCGCCAGGGCTGATTTCTTCCGCAAAGTCCATAAGAGATACTCAAAGGTGTTGTCATCTGTTTTTGAAGCATAGCCCTGGTTTGACAATGTTCCGTAGGTTCATGCCGATCTCACCAATGCCTTCAGGCGACGTCCCAGTGCAACGTCACAAGATACCTTCTATGTCGGACCGTGATGAAACGGACGATGATGCCGCAGGCACCGACGTCGATAAAGCCGCTGATAAGCTAAGGGAGCTCACGCTTTCTGGTAAATATTCTATCTCTTAGTCACATAAAGCTCCAGCTGAGTCGCGTGGTCCGAAGCAGAAGCAAGTGCTCTCGCCTCCGATCAACTTGAACCCGATTCCGCTGCGCGTTTAATCACTGCCTACGAAAAAATGACGTCATCTCTGGAGAAGATCTTTGCTGACGATTCCGATCGGCCAAAGTTGGTGGTCGCGGTCGATGAAGCACACCCGCTCACGCCACTGCTTACTCAAGGAACATATCGCCCGGCGGATGTTTTTTGCAGAGTCGTGAACGTGTATTCGCATCACCAGAATCATGCAGTTTGGGTCGTGTTCGCCTCGACGACTTCCAAGGTCGCGGATTTTTCGCCACCTAATCAGAAACGTCCGTGGCAGTTTCTCGTTGTTCTGATCTCCCCACTCACTTGTCTTTTAGATAATTCCGACCGTGTTGCCGTTAGTGGTCAGAAGCTCTTCCCACCTTACACCCAGCTTGGTTGGGACCAGAGTGCACTGGGGCTTGGAGAGATCGACATCGAGGATGTCTCCCGGGTTCATCACATCGTAGGCTATGGAAGGCCTTTGTAAGTTCTCTAATCTCGGTAGGAGCCGCAGACTGACCTGAGTATTATCCACAGGTGGGTATCTCTCAAGACCGCCCTCACATTGCCGGGAAGAGTGCTAGACACAGCCTCAGCGAAATTATGTGGGGGAGATGAATTTGATCCAAGCAAGACGGGCCACGTCATCGCGGTGTTGGGACAACGATTTGGACTGAACGTCACGTTCGGACACCCAGATTCGGTCGAGCATCTCGAGAGCGGCGTGGCGAGCCACCTTCGCATATGTCTTGCGACGACCATGGACCGCAACTGGAGGTTCACAAGTTATCCATCCGAACCGCTTCTCTCGTGCGTGGCCGCACGCAGTCTGCACGCCGTGCCCGGAAAGCTGAAGATTGCTTTGGGAACTTTGTTGAAGGCGGTCAACTCTGGTATGATTGACGTGGGTCAACGTGGGGAGCTTGCCAGCCGATTGCTGTGGTTGCTGGCCAAGGATTTGTTCGTTCGCACGCAGGCGAAGGTGGTCAACAACATTCCGTCGTCATGGGACGAGCATCTAATCGACTGTCAAATGATTCCCGTCGTCGACTGGCTAGAATTCATATTCGGAACGCAGATGTGGAACGCGGACGACAATCAAGCATCGCTTGCACACGATATGTTCAAGGATGCGTATATAAATTTTTCGCACTGGGTATGCATGGAGGCGAACATTGCCGGATCAAATGAAGGGAATGAGTTGCGGTTGGTCTTTCTGAATACCTTTTTTGTAACATCGCTTGGAAACTAATAGAGGATCCCCTATCTTGTAGATTGGAGCAGTGGACACTACGTCACTGGCAGAGGACCAGTGCAGTACAGTGTTGCCACCAACAACCTGTCATCGACAAGGCGATACCCATCTATTTCAAGGGTGGGCCTGAAGGGGCGTCGGCGGAGTCGCGAATGTCGCAGATTTTCATTTCAGACAAGGCGCGCAGATCGACAGATTCCAAAAAGGCATTGCACGGCATAACTCGAAGACACGAAAATCTGAGAGGCAAAGACGGAGCTTCCGACCCAGATTCGGATCCCCTTCCCTACATCGCCATCTTGGCCGACCTCGGACAACCATCATCGTTCTCCCTCACCTTCCCAGAGGGAAACACCGACGATCGCCGCTTGCGTATCTATGCTGCTGGTGTCGATACCGTCACGTATCCGTTCTTGGGCAGGTATCCTGCAATCATGGATGCTCTGCAAGACCTCGTGCACCTTCAGCAAATTCCCGAGACAGAAACACCTTGTATGGAATACTTGAGTGCACAGGTGAAGTTTGGGAGCACTGCGACACCGGAACATATGTTATGGGAGCACGGGAGGCAATCCCTGAATGTGCCGGGAAAAACTGCCGGACGGTCGTAGGTTGAACGTGTACTGCAGTAACGTAGTTCTCTGGCATTGCGGTTATATGCAACTGTGTGTACTATATCTGAGGAAGAGCATCATCTACAATGTGACAATGGTATTTTCGACGTCTTCTGATTTTTGAGCAAACCAGTTCGCAGGAACTTGACATTTTGAGATATGAATTCATGAAACGAGGCACCGAGTACCGTCACATCGTCAGTGTGGAAGTCAATTGCATCCAGACTAGTACAGTCTTATCTCGGATTGATAACTTCAAATTGCAGCTTTGGCATAGCTTCATCCGTTAGAGTTCTTGCAGCAAGGCAAGGTAGCAACGCATTATTTTTCAAAAAAATTTCTCATGCCTGCAACGTACATGAGATGTTTTATGAAGAAATACCGAATGGATTGCGTCGCATGGGTGGTACAAATACACTTGCCACTCGCAAGTCGCCTGCCCATACTAGAGTCGAGACGAGAACGCACCAATGCCAACGATCAGCGGTCGACAAAAGTGTCGAATTTTCATCTCATGTAGGCTTGGCTGGGCAGAACACGACGGGCATCGCGTGTTTATGTCGGCCAAGACAGACGGCGCACACTGGTGAAACTGTGGGCGTTTGGGGGCATGTCTCGAGAGCCTGGTGGGCTGTAGAGTGGGAGGGGGGGAGTGTGCGTCGGAGCAAAAGGAACGCGGCCATTCGGATTGCGCAGCATCTGGGTGATCTTTGGAGGGTGGGGACATGGGGCGCTTGGAGAGGCTGGACGAGCGGGAGTGGTTAAGCTTGAAAGGCGCGCTCGTTGTCAATGGTTGGCTCGAGCTGAGGGGGGAATAATGGCGCGTGGTCTATTTGGGTGTGTAAACGAGGGTGGCATGTGCACGAGATTACGACACGTTAATTTAGACGGAAAAAAAAGGACATGAGGCCCGAGTCCGATAGAGGTCGGGTGGGTTGTGGTGTGGGCGTTAGTACCATGAGAGCGCCGCGTCCCGATGGTATTCCGTATGGGAGTGGCACGCGTACGGCATCGAGATGGGAGAGGAAACGAGAAAATGGGCAAGAGTGAGGGTGGGAGGGGGTTAGTATTGGAATTGCAAAAGGAAAGAAATACTGACGGAGAGGATCGCCTCTATCTTGGTCGCATACACGTTGTCCAATAATTCCTGATGGTACTCGTTGAGGCGTCCCGCGTGTAGTGGAAGCAGGCGGAAGGCATCCGTTGTGCCAAGCGTCTTATGCCAGTCTTTGTGTATTCTCCCTTGGTAAACCAGGAGGGCACGCTGGCGGTATTTACTAGGGTCGTGGCGCCAGCTGTGCGATTCGATGGTAACCCAAAAGTCACCGATCATCTGTAAGTGGTTCGCCGCCCATTCCTACTGACGCATGGCGTTGAGCATTCTGTAATTGGCCCGGCCGAACTCTTCCCAGGAGAGTGCTTCATCTTTTACTTTGTACTTTTTTGCTTTGACGGACGCGCTGGTTTGGAAGGTCGGGTCCCTGTCGGTTTGAACGAGGGTGAGGAGATCTTCATCGCCAGAGCCGTCTTCCTCTGCTTCACGGATACCCTTGTTGGTGAAAAGGTACAGCGGGACATAATTTCCTCTGCCCAGTTTGTTAAGTGCATGCTGGGGAGGTAGGATCAGGGCGGTGTCAGAAAGAGGTCTGTCTGACATTGGGATGAACATGTTCTTGTGCTTCTTTTGCTCCTCTTTCTTAGCATCTGCCTCTTCTGCCTCTCGAAGCAACCGACCGCATCACGGATGCTAGCGAGTGTCTGCACCAAATGGAGGACGAATTGGCAGAGCAAGAAATTGCATATGATGAGCACCTACAATGGGTTTCCGGTGAGTATTCCTGTATGTTGTGTATGTGATGGTATTGATGTGAGTTGTAATATTCTAGACTTTACAGCGGTTTTCAAAAGTTCGTGGAATTTGACCAAATCGTTTGGATTTTTGGACCGTCACGTGTCATCATGTATTCAGGACCCCGAATGTAACTGACAAATCAAATAAACAAACCAACACAATTGGCAGTTTTCATCCTCGCTCACTGTCGTCATCAGGCTTCGAGACGCTCTATGCCCAAACACTGGACGCCCCAGAATGTGAAGGCTCATATTCCTGTCCTATACCATGACAACGGTTTGTCCGTCAAGGAAATCAGTAGCCAACTAGGCATCAAAAAATCATTGGTCTACCTTGTCCTCAAATTATACCAGCATTTTGGTGTTGTCTCGAACATCCACAAATACTCATGCACAGTGGGCCGCCCCCATTCTCTCAGTCAAGCTGACCTTGCTTTTATTACCACTCTTTTGGATCATCGCAGATTGCTCTATCTCGATGAACTGCAGGACGAGCTGTGGCTCAAACGTGGCATTCACACCACTCTTCCAACCATCCATCATGCCCTCCAATAGCTTGGTGTCAGTTGCAAAGTCATCTCCGCCACTGCCTATGAGTGAAATGAGATGTCACGAGCGATCTACATGAATCGCATTGCCGAAGAAGCTCCCGATGCAGGCATGCTTATGTTTGTTGATGAAGTGGCCAAAAATGAGCGTATGCTGTCGCGCAGATATGGGCACTCAGGCAAGGGTGTTCGCTGCATGGTTCAGAGGCGGTTTGTAAGAGGTTTGCGGTACTCAATCATTCCCATCATTACCCTCAATGGAATCATTGTATATGATATTGTGGATGGTCCTGTTGATGGTGATC
Organism: Boletus coccyginus; assembly: GCA_025782845.1. Taxonomy (NCBI): domain Eukaryota; kingdom Fungi; phylum Basidiomycota; class Agaricomycetes; order Boletales; family Boletaceae; genus Boletus; species Boletus coccyginus. The sequence continues at coordinate 20,033 of JAHZSR010000037.1, read as the reverse complement.
GTTTCTACAATTTTATCAAGGAATTTGTGGTAGTTATTCTATTTTTCATTGTGGTGTTAGTTACTTACGATCATTCGGTACAGATGCCATTCACGAACCCATATCCTGGTCCTCGCAGTGTCCTCATTATGGACAACTGTCGCATTCATCTGTTGGATTTAGGATTCCATATTTGGTATTGCCTCTTACATAAGCAGTACTTACATCGGACCATTTACCTTTAGTCTTACTTAGTGACTTACTGAGTATTCTACAGGCACCACCTTTTTACAGGTTATGAGCCCCGGTGCTTCTCAGTGACCACAAGAGTTCACTCACTCAGGCTGTTGAACGAACTCGTATTACACGGTAGTAGTTCATTTATAGTAGTTAGTTCACACGCACTTCATGTAGCGTATATAGCTTTCGGACTCAGTCATCTGAGTTACAATTCACTCTTGACCAGCAACCGCTATCATCTCTGAGTTACTACACACAGCAGGTAAGCCAAGTAACTGCGTACTGCATGCTTCCGACAGGTTATGAGCCCTGGTGATCGTGCTGTGCGACTTGCTCGCCACCATCACTTGGTTTTTCCTGCTCCCGCCCTCAGATGCGCTATGCGCTCTCTGGTGTGGTAAGTCGCGTTCTAATGTGTTTTTACGCTTGAACACATGCGACATGTCGCGTCCTATGCATCTTTACGCTTGGACATATGCGACCAGATCCTTGGACATATGGGGAGACTATGTCTCACCGGTCCATGGACTCTGAGAGCGTAATGAGCATACCTACGCCCCTTCCTCCTCTTCTCATTATCTCAGCTGGAAGTTAACTGACGCCTCTTTGTCCCAGACCACCCATTCTCACTATGTCCTCCAAGATCGATACTTCCAACGCCTCTAAGGTCCCCGACCTCAACAGTTCCAACTACCTTCGCTGGTGCCAAACTATGCAGGCTTACCTGCGTACCCTCGACGCTTTCTGGGCCATCACTACGGATTGCCCCGACGAACTTACCGAAGGGGAATCCGACCGAGTCATTAACCAATCTCGTATCAACGACTGGCACTCTGCCAACGAGAAAGCCCTTGGTGCCATGGTCTTGAAGATGTCCCCCACTCTCGCTCATCCCTTTTATGATGCGACCTCCGCCAAGGAAGTCTGAAACGCTCTTAAGGCGAAGTTTTCCACTCCGTCCACTGCCTCCAAACATCTGGAGTTTAAAGCGATGATGGACACTACCATCCCCGAGGACCAGCACCCCCAGGCTGCGTTCTCGAAGCTGAAGCAGCACTTCGACCTACTCCGGACCTACCAAACCGAGGTCCCCACCTCCTTACAATCCCTTATTGTACTTGCGAAATTACCGCGGTACATGGACGTGTTCACCCAACTTCTGAACATGTCCACCTCCGGACCATCCGCCACCTCTGTAAAAGGAAAGGAGAAGGAAGAAGCAGCGGACCCGACACAGCTCCCCACCCTTGATGAAATCGAGCGTATGACCCTCGTGGCCTGGCAGCAATACGTCTCTAAGCGTAAGCCCAGACACGACGACCACGCGAAGAAAATCTCTGCGGTCAAACGTAAGCCTGCGGACCCCCAGTTCCAGCAGCAGCAGCAGCAGCGCCCACAGGGGCAGCAGCAGCAGGGGGGGAACCAGCAGCAACAGGGAGGACCGCAGCAGAAGAAGAAGAAGACCACTCGTGGTCAGCGTTCCGCACAAGGGCAAGCGAAGCAAGACGCTCGCGCCCAACGTCGCGAAAATACCCATTACAACGATGCCGGCCCCTCCTTCGCCTTCTCTGCCGCCACCATCATCGACCCCGCCATTGTGGAAGCCGGCCCCTCCGTCATCGACCCTTGACGTCACGCCCACACCACAGGTGAAGCCCATTACGGCCCACCTGCCTTTCCTCAGACAAAGAACGCGATATCCCTCGCTCGCCGTCTGGAGATCACTCCTACCATCGAGACCGTAAGACATCTTGATAAAGTCGCGAACCGTAAACTCACTCGCACTCCCATCGTCAATCCTGGCGATTACGACTTCAGCGCCCCCGGTCCCTCGCGTCCACCGCAATATAAGGACCATAAAATGGACTCTCCAGTCCACCACCTATCCCCGTCCTTTTCGGCCACCTTTGGCCTGGACGTTCCCTCCTATGAGGATGCGATGGAAGACGATTCGTCTTCGCTCCTCAACCGGCTCCACCAGCCCATACAGCCCGCCGCCCTCATAGAAATGGATGAAGACACTGTCTCCATCCACTCCGGCCAGGCTGAGGCTGGCGAATTCTATGCCACCCAGAATGACTTCTACGCCCCAGAAGAGGAAGAAGTCGAAATCCTGTTTGAGGATTATTTCAACCTGGATGACGGATTCGAGGATGACACGTACGTCTCTTCCTCACCCCACTCACATCTCTCAGACACTGATGAGCGATTCCCATATTCGCCACAGTATGTAGATTTCATTCTATCGTCTGTAGTAGATAGTGATGTAATGGACATTGTTTCTACGCTCCCTTACTCCCTGTGTGACGGCTGTGAGAACCATAACACCAAAGGAAAAGGGAAAATGCATGCGCACAAAGAGGACGCAGAAATGTGGCTCCTTGACTCTGGAGCTTTGGCTCATTTCACCAATAACTTCGACGCCTTCGTCGAGTATCAGGCCTACCGCGAACCCCGCTATACCCAAACAGCGAATGGCAAAGCGCCAGTTTTAGGCGAAGGCAGCGTCCTTATCCGCTATAAGGAGAATGTTGTGCGACTATCGCCAACTATCTACATGCCAGATTGTACTATCAATCTTATCTCTCTCGGCACACTCCTTAAGGACAATTGCCTGTACGCTCAAAGCGCTGAAGGCTTCATGCACATCATCGATGATTGCACTAAGCGCGACCTGATCAGCTTCCACTCTCATGGAAGCAGTACTATGTACTGGGTGAGAGCCCCCATCGTCCATGAACACACTAAAGCGAATATTGACATGATCGCCGTGGACTATGAACTGCTCCATCGCCGCCTCGGACACCCCTCAAAGGATGTACTAAGAGCTGCGCGAAAACATATAAAAGATTTCCCAAGCGTAACTATTCCGCCTGTGGAACCAGTTTGCCCTGGCTGCCAGCTAGGCAAACAACCCAACCGTCCCTTCGTAGCGAATGATATTCGCGCAAAGAGACCCTTTGAACTCATACACTCTGATCTAAAGTCCTTCGAGACTGAATCTTACCACAGATCGAGGTATATCATCGTCTTTTATGATGATTACACGTCCCAAGGATGGATCAAACCCCTCCGGACTAAGGACCAGGCACTTGGTGCCACCAAAGAGTTCATAAAGTACATCAATAATCAGTACTCCGCCTCCATAAAAGGCTGGATGTCCGATGCAGGGGGAGAATATAAATCGAAAGCCTTCGGGCAACTGATGCGCGACAATGGCATTCATATTTATGAATCTGCGCCTCACACCCCACAACAAAACGGACGAGCTGAGCGATTTATTCGCACTTTGATGGACAAAGCTCAGGCTATGCATCTTCACGCTTGCCTACCTGATTCTTACTGGGAATTTGCTATCCAGCATGCGGTACATGTATATAACCGCACTCCCAAACGAGGTTTAAACTGGAGGACACCTCATGAACTTCTAAACAAAGTTCCTCCAACAATTTCTCATCTACGCGTCTTTGGATGCGCTGCGTATGTTCACCTTCCAGTGGACACTCGTGGGGGCAAGCTGCAGCCCAAATCACAGCTAATGATCTACCTAGGAATCCCACCAGGTAACGAGCGCAACTATTTATTCATGTGCCCTAACAATGCGCTACATACGTATGCGCATGCCATTTTCGATGAGAACCTATTCCCTCGATGTCCAGGGGCTCGGCCTCACAGGCCGGTAAGTGCGCCCCCACAACCCCATAAACATCCGAGACCACCCTCGCACCCGCACTCTGACGCGGAAAGCGACGATGACGGATTACCGGGATTTCCTGAGCGAACTCGCCGTGTCCCTCCAAACCCAAGTCCGCTACCTTCTGAGCGAAACCCTTCGCCTGAACCGGTTGCCCCGGAACGAACGCCCTCTCCTCCTCGTACCCCTCCTAGGAGACTCCCTCCTTTGGATGCCCCTCCCGCCTTACCACGCCGTTCTGAGTGTATCAGGCAACCACCTCGCCGCCCAGGCAACATTTATGGAGAGTGCCGTAACCCGGTACAACAAATAAAAGAAATTGAACGCGATTCGCGATGGAAGGACCTAACTGGTCAATCCACTCCTTCCGCGCCGGAAACACCCAACGTTCCCGGTGCCATGCCTCCATCCCCCACTCCTTCTGAGGACGACGTTGAACGCATGATCCGGGAAGGGGGAGACGCTATGGTATTATACCTATGCGCAAAGGCAGTACCCCTCGACGAAAGGCCTAACAAGCCTAATCACCGAGAATGGTCATACAGAGACCTCCTACGCCTACCTGAATCAGAGCAAAAGCAATGGTTCAAAGCTTGCGAAACAGAACTAGACATGCTAAAACAACGCAAAGTCTTTGAAGTCTCTGACCGCCCCACTGGCCGAAAGGTCATTAAGAATCGATGGGTTTTTGATGAAAAATCCGATGGCCGAAAACGTGCCCGACTAGTAGCGAAAGGATTCTCGCAAGTCGAAGGTCTTGATTTTGATCAGATCTTCAGTCCAGTCGTAAGATTCGAAACAGTGCGATGCATGCTCGCCCTAGCCGCCTTAGAGAACTGGCATCTGTCCAGACTCGATGTGCGATCTGCCTATCTATATGGCAAATTAGATGAGGAAATCTACATGGAATTCCCAGAAGGCTTCGCGCCTCCTCATCTTAAAAACAAAGTTCTCAGATTACTCCGCGCCCTGTATGGGCTTAAACAAGCAGGTTTAGCTTGGTGGAACGAGCTCAACCAATCAATGAGAGAACTAGGCTTTGAGCGACTCCAAACGGACGCCGGCCTCTTTATATACAGAGAAGCAAACCAAATCGTCATAGCTATAATCTACGTAGACGATGCTCTCTTCTGTGGCCCCTCAAAAGCCCTTGTTGAGAAAGTCAAGGCTACCTTTATGAAGAGGTGGGAATGCCGCGATCTCGGAGATGCACGTGAATTCCTCCGAATGAACATTCATCGAGTTGATCGCCGGTTACATATTGACCAGCGCGAATACCTCGAGAAAGTACTAGAGCGATGCGAAATGATCAACGCAAAACCCGCTCGTACACCTTTACCTCAAGGTTATCAACCTGAGAAGAACACAGCCCCTGTCAATGCGGAACTTCGGACGCGATTCCAGACAGTTATCGGCTCACTGTTATACCTTATGCTTGGTACTCACCCAGACATTGCTTATGCAGTCACTCAGATGGCGCGACAGTCTGCCAACCCATCACAGGAGCACTTAGACAAGGCCCTGTACATTTGCCGTTACCTACTTGGCACTCGCGACTACTCGCTTGTGTATGACGGTTCCTCTGGATGCGGTATCACCGCCTGTACTGACTCTGATTGGGGAGCAGATCCAGAAACTCGCCACTCCCAAACGGGATTTTACTTAAAGTTGGCGAATGGTGTTTTCCTCTGGAACTCACATTTACAAAAGACCACAGCCCTCTCTTCTACAGAGGCTGAATACATGGCCTTGAGCGACTGTTCTCGCCAGGTCATATGGGTTAAACAAATGTTTGAGGAATTAGGGTTTCACCTAAAACCCATTCCTATCTGTGGCGACAATCAAGGTTCTATTTTTATAGCTAACAATCCTGTCACCGAACGTCGCACCAAACACATACCCATTCGCTACCATTTTGTACGCGATGCTGTAACTGATCAGCAAGTAGAGATCTTCTATATCGAAGGGACTGACAATCCTGCCGATATGTTCACCAAGAACCTCGGATATGTCAAATTCGAGCAGTATAGATCTCAAATTGGTTTAGATATAAAAACCGCAGTTAGCAGGACTAACTAGTGATACATATCACTACCACCTAATGCTTACGCGATTACCATGCGCTTAGCAAGGGGGAGTGTTGAACGAACTCGTATTACACGGTAGTAGTTCATTTATAGTAGTTAGTTCACACGCACTTCATGTAGCATATATAGCTTTCGGACTCAGTCATCTGAGTTACAATTCACTCTTGACCAGCAACCGCTATCATCTCTGAGTTACTACACACAGCAGGTAAGCCAAGTAACTGCGTACTGCATGCTTCCGACACAGGCTTGGAGAAATGCCTTACTTGACACGAGCCAAGAACGGCAAGAAATTTCTCGTTCCGGACCTTGCGGCAAACGGGCGGAATTGGTCAGATTACCGCAAGAAGCTTTTTCAAGCAGCGGAAGTACAAGATTTACTTGGACTACTCGATGGGACCAAAACGAAGCCAAACGGGCCATGGGACCCGTGGCGCGCAGCCGCGTGGATGCGCGACGACACGGAAGCGCAATACATGCTGGTGACGACCACCCCACCATCCATTTGGGATCAGACCGATTTGACGACCGCTCACGAGTACTACGACTACCTAAGCAACTTATTCGACAAGCCCACTAGTCCAGCGCCACAAGTGGCAGCGCGGGTACCTACAACGTACCGCAGGACCTGTTAGAAGTGCGGCAAGCGCGGCCACAAGGCACGCGAGTGCGAAGGAGTCGAGACTCAGTCCGGAAGCGCCAAGGTCGAAGGTCGACACGACAAGAAGCGTCGCTAGCTGAAACGAGAGGGCAAGAAGCTGCGCGGGAGAGTCGACGAAGGCGCAGCCGCAGCAAGTGGACCGGGCATGGAGACCACGGACCAAAGCGCTGATGGCGTAGGCCTCGCGACCCCGGCGAGCAGCTCAACAGCAGGTCGGGAAGTCGACAACAAGACCGTCGACACGACGAACCCGAACGCAACATGCGCCGAGCCATCAGAGCCGACGGACGTGCTGCGCAACCCACAGGACCAGCCGCTCGAGGTATGAGCAGGCGGACAGGTCGAAACGGCCGACGAACGAGCCGAAATGACAGGCGAAGAGGGCGGTGAGATGGCTGAGGCGAGTGGGCAAGTGACTGGAGCCAGGAGAGCTACCAGCGAGGGACCCGCCGCACGGAGCAGCCGAGACGATCATGGCGACACCGATGTCGACCACGCGCACACCAAGCCCAAGGGGACCTGCAAGGACGCTGTGGAACGGATTAGCAACGAGGAACGGAGTCGAGCGCACGAGCGCGTCAACAGTCCAGCAAACGGTTGGGTGGAGACGTCCGAAGACGAGACCACCACGACACTACTGCACGCACCCCAGAGCATGCTGCTCGAGGGGGAGCACGCAGGTCAGACGAGCGGCAGCAGGGAGCTGACCGTGCATGAAACGGACTGGCTGACGAACACCAGCGCGAGTGCACGAAGCGCGTCGCGCATCCACCACGACGGAGACGCTGAGTCGACGAACGCACCCAGACCGTCAGACGACACTGGGGATGCGACGGGCGACGACGAGCGTCGTCCAGACGCACCCACAGAGCCGCCTGACCAGCCAGTGGGCACGAGAGGTCGAGGTGGCGAGGTGCGGGCCGAGACGAAGGTGTCGGGGACGTCGAGAGGTGCCGAGGAAGGTGCGGGCAGCGACGACGACGACGGACGTCGAGCTGGGAAGCCCGACAAATCACCTACCAGGTCGCAAGTCGAACCGCAAGACTGCGGTGGCGTCCAAGTCGAGCCAGAGAGCAAGACTGGCGAAGTCGATCCAGGTGAATGCGTCGCGCATCGAAGCGTGGACGCAGTGGATGAAGGGGAGGCGGCAGAGGAAGCGCGACAGGTCGAGGGCCCAGGGGAGAGTGCGACGATGCACCGTAGTGCGTCAATCGCGGGGGAGAGAGGAAGTGCGAGTGCGCACGTACGACCGATGAAAGCTGACGAAGAAAGCGATCAGCATAGTGAAACGGTCTACAGCGACGTACCAGAGAAACCCCCACAGCCTCCACCACTACGTCCCAGCCCAGCAGATCCATCCGCGCGAGAGAACGGACCCCCGAGCGTCGAGCTCGAGGGGGAGTGGCGAGTATCGACGAGCTGCGATGTCGGACTTACCAGCGCCAATCCAGACGCGTCGGGAGCGTCGGAACTCGATGAGGACCCTAGGAACATGCCGAGGAAGCTGCGGGATGCGTCAGAACGCGAGCGTGCACGCTCAGAGCAGGTAGAGGGAGGAAACTCACCTATGAGACCTCCAGACGACCCAGACGACCCGAGCGGCGAAACGGTCGTACCAGGCGACCTCCAGGGCACCCAGGGACGTGCCATAGACGACGGGGACACGCGCAGTGGCGAGACGATCCCGCCAAGTCGAGGTACCGGGCCAGGAGGCCATTTGGGCGAGCTGGGAGATCCGGGAGACGTCGAGGTCGATTCGGGCGGCCAAGAGGTTATCAACCGCGCCGAATACAATGGGACACGCACCATGAGCGACGGGAACGCGCGCGTCGCCGAAACGAACGCGCCACGTCGATATAGGGACCCAGGAGGGCCAGAGAGCGAGCAGGAGGCGTCGAGCGACGAAGAAGTTGATTGGGGCCACCCAAAGGTTATTGATGGCGGCGGATACGATGGGAATAGCGGCCAGACAGATGGCGCAACGAGCGGAGCACGCCGTGACTCAAAACGAGTCAAAACGGACCCGCTAGCTGATACCAAGGCAAGTCAGCGTCGACATTACAAACACGACACGACAGACGCACCTAGGCCATCCGCACCACCTCCCGCTTATCCCAGGTCGCCCACCAACCATCTGGACCCACCGCGCCGCCGAGGACGACTCAAATCGCATCCTAGAGAAGTCAGTCAGACCCGAGCGAGGAAAACCGCTCACCACATCATTCGGGCGTATCAAGGCCATATCGGGCGGATCAGACGCACCAGAAAGGTTGTATATTATCTCAATATATTGTAGGGTCAGCCACACATCACGATACGTGAAGACGGTGACACCGGAGTCGATCGAGGCAAGTGCGCGCACTTCGACAGCACCGCGCTATTAGCCGAGCCACGACTTGCCATATATGGACACCGCTCGAGCGCACCGCGACCACCACCTATGACACCTGATGCATGACCGAAAATTTCGGTCAAACAGACCGACTGTTTATTGTTAAACTTATTGTCCCTGTGATAGGCCATTTGTTTACAATTCATACTGGTCACATGTTCAGACAAAAACAATAGGCTCTTTCGGGATAACTTGTTGCATGGATTTCATTCAAACAAATTACATTGTTGTCAGGCACCATATTTGCTAAAATATGAATGACTGCCATGCATGGAGCATTGTGAAAATATGCTGTCAAGAATGATAAACGAAATAGTGGGAGAATTTTCTAAATACGCTTAGTGTTCATATCTTTATACCAGATTCTTAGTGGTAACGACGAACATATTTTGTACGTGGATGCTGTAAATGGAAAGAATAAGTGTGATAAATTTCACAGGTTGACATATTTTGTGTGAGATTCAGAATATTTATTACAATATGTACAAGTGGCCCACTGAGCGCCCCACCGAGTGGCCCAGTCAGCGGCCAACTGAGTGCGCCACTGAGTACCTCATAACTGCGACTTAGAACTGCGGCTTAGGGGTAACACAAACACACTGGGTACCTAAGTATGCGTGTGCCAACATCTTGATATTTATGTCAATGACACATAGGGCCCAGGTGGCCATGGAAAGAGCGATTCCGAGCAATGCGACAGCAAACAAGATGCTGCTCACATTGGCCAGAAATTTGAGTAGTCGTCCACACTCAGGCTGGGAAGGGATGTAAGGAAAAAGGTGAGGATGTAGACGTCAGGATGACATGCCTTCTGCTCACACTGAGAGCACGCCTTAATGAAGACTGGCTTGTCGCCGTCCGACTTGATCAAGGGAACTGGTTTGCCGTCTTGTTTGATATAACGAATCCGTTCCTGCTAATGTATTCGTCAGAGGAGCTTACTAAAGAAATGGAGTAGCTCACCGTCATTGGGAGGAGGTTGAGGGTCATTGACCCGAGTGCGAACCAGAGACGTATTTGACCACAACGCCTCTTTTGTTTCTCGAAGGGGGGAGTGAGTACAAAAAGGAACAGTTAAGCGAAGGACAAAACTAGGGGTAATTTCCGGCACAGTTCAGGTACCAACCGTTCCAATTAGGTAAAGTCAAATACAAAGTGTAAGGTCATACTGGCAATACAATGTCCGAGTCTAGAGCAAAGTACAAGAGATTGTGAGTACAACGTTTCCACACTAGGGGTCTAAGGCCCAAAAAAAAAGATTTTTGAGCGCAGAGAGCCTTTATAAGGGGGGGGGGGACTGACAGGACAGTGTAGAACGCTAGCCCAATGATCGTGTGCCTCTGCTCAACCTGCGGACCCCAGGGGAGGGAAGTAACCAGGAACGAAAAACGGATGCATGAGAAAAGTGACCGCGACCAAGCGGGACTGGTAAGTGAATGGATTCCTGTGCGTATGGTTTTGCTCACCATAATCAGGACAAATTGGTGTGGCGCACTTCCCAGCTCTCGCGGGAGAGCACACCCGAAGAAGAGGTCAGCATGATTTGCGATTAATTCAATTATATTCCTCACTGCTTCACGTAGCTGGATGAAGTCGCCCGGGAGGTCTTCAGAATGACCCTAGGTGGTAGTAATCCGTGGACGCAGGGAGAAGAACCACCGCACGTCTGCGCAAGTCTAACAACACCAGTACCCAACGTAGTCAACGCCCAAAAGGCCCTTGGAATGGCCCTAGGCGGTGGTACTTCGCAGACGGAGGGAGAGAAACCACCGCATGGCCCCGCAAATCCAACCATACTGGGACCCAACATCGCAAGAACCACAGTGGAACCCCTGGAATGTGTGGATGGAGCTTTTGCGGCTCTCCTTCTCATCGATCACGAGATGCATCGTCGGGCAAAGCTCATAGAAGAGCTAATAAAAGGATCAGGAATGGAGAGTGAAGATACTCAAAGGGATCTACAGGACAATTTACTTTGGCTGCAAGAGAATCTGGACACCATTCAACACTTTGACACCGGCGATGACGAAACCAACGACCTCCTATGTCAGGAATTAGAATCGAGTCTGTGCGACTTTTCGCAGGCCGTGAAGAGTATCGTGGATATGCTCACAGCCAGGGGACCGGACACGTCTTCGCAAGAAACTGCAGCAGAAGTCGTACACACTGGTAAGACGCCAAACAAGAGAGAGAGAGAAGTCTAACAAGGCTTACAGAAAGCAAGTTCAGTCTTAACCTGCATCACGCCAACCCGGTGATTCTTCTCAGTTTACTGATCGCCGTGATTCTAAATGTCTTTGGACACCTCACCTATTCATGGAGCAACGCGACGCTGGAACTCCTGAACCTTCTCCTACGAACCGTTCTCAGGGACCCCACCGACGTGCCCCAGGAAGGGGAGGGATATATTCCACGCGATATTCATACTGTCCACAAGAAATTCGACCTGGAGCCGTCTACGCAAACATTTGCAACTTGCGTCAGATGTTGTTGTACATATGCGCCAACGTCAAAGAAGACGACCACCTACCCAGAGCGGTGTACCTTCATGAAGTACCGTGGCAGTAAGCCTTGCGGACAGCTCTTGGTCAGGACGATCAAGTCCGGCGGCAGCCGAGTATTCATGCCAATACGGCCATTCGTGGTACAGAACTTCAACGATTTTTTAGCTGGGCTGCTCAGCCGTCCGGGTATGGAAGAAGCCATGGAGCGCGGCACAAGGTTAAATGACAAGCATCAGTTATGGGACATAAAAGACGGGACAGGAATCACCAAGATTATGGGACCGGACGGGAAACCTTTCATGGACGGGCTCCCGAGAAAGGAGCTCAGACTGGCCTGGAGCCTCTCTGTCGACTGGTTCAATCCACACCAGAACAAGACGGCCGGAAAGAAGAAATCAGTTGGGTCTATTGCAATGGCGCTGCTCAACTTACCCCCAACTCTTCGTTACAAACCTGAAAATCTCTACATTTTCGGTGTTATCCCTGGCCCTAGAGAACCTTCCCGAGACGAAATCAATCATTTCTTTCGCCCCCTCGTGAATTTTTTCTTGCCCGCATGGAAGAGTGGGACCTGGTTTACAAGAACGACCGAGCGCCACGAGGGCTGCCTATCACGTTCTGTTATCGCAGTAGCGGTAAACGACTTACCGTCAGCTCGAAAAGTCATAGGGTTTGCAGGGCCTACTGCCGATCATCTGTGCAATTTATGCTGGTTGTCCAAATCTGAAAAGGACAACTTCGACTGCAAAAAATGGAGATCGCGCACCTTCGAAGAATACTTCGATGCAGCGGTTCGATGGCGCGACGCAAGGAACAAGAAGGAGCAAGACCAAATTTTCAAACAAACTGGGGTGCGATGGTCAGAGCTACTTCGACTACCTTACTGGGACCCTACCCGCTTCGTGGTCATCGACGGCATGCACAACCTTTTCCTTGGGTTAGTGCAATATCACTTTCGGAATCTTATTGTCATCGACAAACCTGCAAACGAAAGTCTTCGCAAGTTCAGGCATACGTGCGATAAGCTGGTTGACGAGAGTGAGGTACAACGAGCGAGACACTCACTCGATGCTGGAGCATCCACAACCGCAATGAACCGTTTTCAGAAAGCAGTACTGGCTCGTTTGGTAGATGAACGCAACCTTACAAAATTGCTACCTTCCAAGAAGAAACCAACCAAGAAAGATCTAGTCAGTGCACTGATGGTGAGTAGCTTCATTGGGTGGATATAAATGAGACTCGAACCATTGCTAGACAAGGGGGACAGAGGGAAGTCCAGTAGAAGTAACCCCTATGGTAGCCGACGAAGCATTCGAAGTTGGAGTACTTCCCGGAGATGACCTGGTGGAGGAGTACACAACACTAAACGATAAGGAGACATTAAGTTCGGAACCACTATCGAACAAGGAGATCAATGAAATTCAGACTCACCTGCGCACCATTACACGTCCATCATGGCATAGGGGGCCTCCTGTTAATTTGGGGGATCCAGAACACGGAAAGCTTAAGGCGGAGCAATGGAGGACGGCAATCGAGTTTGACTTACCCGTCATTCTATGCAAGTTGTGGACTTCGAGGGGATCCAGCAACGGCGACAATGACGCTCAACGTGCGAGGAGAGAAAAGCTAACGCACTGCACGATGATCTTGGCGATGGCACTGCAGTGGGGCACGTCCTACGTCACATCCGAGCAGCATGCACGTAATTATCATCACTACATGAAAACATACCTGGAGACGCTCAAAGAGATCTTTCCTGACCTTAACATCTGACCCAACCACCATGCCGCTTTACACCTCGATACTTTCCTGCGCCGCTATGGCCCTCTGCATGAATGGTGGATGTTCCCGTTCGAAAGAATCATAGGGTCTCTACAGAAGAAGAATACCAATTACAGAATCGGTGAGACTTCTCTGAATTCAATAAATTGTTGGCTTACCTGCGAAATAGGGGAACTAGAGAAAACAATGTTGATTTCATTCTGTGCAGCGGCTAGGGTACAGATTATCCTGCAGCATCCAGATGCCCCGTTATGCGTCAGAATGGCGAATGAAATCGTCGGACAGTGCTATGGAGCACAAGAAAACTTGGAAATTTCCAAGTCCCAGGAGAATCCGACACAATGGAAGCTTCACGGTTCGGGGAAGCGGGAGGTAATCGGCCTCGAGCTGAAAAAAGCATTGTCGTTGATCGGAATCGAGGTGGACGATCAAACCACTATCAATATGTTCTTGCGTGTCAGCAAGGGGCGACATATGTATGCCAACAAAGCGGTAACGCGGACTGACTGCTACGTTTTCTGGGAGAAAACGGAGGGGAATCTTGTACCAGGCGTCATCGAGCAAATCTTCACGGCTGGAAATCAGCAAAGTTGCTTTGTTGCAATGCGCAAAAACCTACCGATTCATGAGGATAGTGTGGATCCTTTTGCGTCATACAAGGACTTCGGAGCCTCGCTGTGGCGAGGGGAGTTCGAGAAAGAAGTATGCATTTTTCCGTTGGAAGGGAGTTCTTTCTGTCACGCGATATCCATGCCTTGGGATGCAAGGAACCTCGTCATGAAGCCTTTGAACAGGGTGAGCAACTATTCGCGCAGATCTATTAATTACTTACCTTGAATAGATCATCTAAGCTATCGAACTTGGGATGTGGCCTACAAGGCTCTTTTGTCATTATTGCGCGGTCCCATTCGGAGCGGGTTTATTGTACTACAACTACGACGATAGATGTAACTCTAATGCTCTATATGTACTACATGAACTGATAGGCGTAGTGAGTGGCTTTAAGTGGCTTTGGTGAAATGTGGAGAGAAAAGAGGTACCGTGTGAATTTCCTGGTCATAAATAGTGCGCCGCGATTTTCAGCACGTGACCAGGCCCTACAGTGGCCGACACCACCATTTTGCAGCTAATTACTACATTAAATAAAATGGACTTCCGTTGCTACGATTGTATAGATATATTGCCTTTACTCAAATGAAAATTTCACATCAAGATCATCTTGAGAGCTGTGCTCCTGAAAGGCACATCGTATCATACAGGTCGAAGTCACCGGGGACTCAGTAACTAACGTCGCCTTCTTCACTTCGGGAAATACTCTCATCCACGGCGCACAGTACATCTGAATAGTGGTGTCAATGAGATGGGGTTCGTGTAGCGGGCTTGACACGTACCATGATGTCTTCATGTCCATCAGTTTTCATGTCGAAAGGGGACACAGAAATCCGGAGCCGAACAGCATCACAAGTGCGATTTTCGTGCATGGGCATCCGTAATCCGTTGATTGGGATGACTGAAGGTTGATCGAATGTGATGCTGACACCGGATAGACGCGGGAGATGGCATGTACAATCCAGGATCTTCGAGATTTGAGGGGTACGAGACTTAATTTGGCGTAGAGTAACAGAAAGGTTGGTCACCACTGGACTTTCGAGGTGTGGTATCATCGCTGCTAAGTACTCTAATGGTCCTCCCATGGTCCACAAAGAAGGAACTCTAACGGACGCAAGTTGCGAATGTCTGGGTGTGGTTGCTTCACCATACGGGGAAATACGGAGTGTGCGTATATGAGAATGGCGTTGCAGGAAGGTGAGCAGCGAGGAGACGGAGGCGGGAGGATCTATCTCAAGCGTTTCGAGTGACGGTAACTCGACTTGTCGAAGTAGTGTGGACCAGGATGAACCTGTGAGGGCGGTGTCTCTCAGCGAAAGTTCCCTAAGAGGTGACCTTTGTAGTATATCCATCATGTAGGGGATAACTTGGGGTAGGAATGCCATGCTGCTTTCGGAAGAAAAAGACTGGAGTTGGGTAGGAGGTAACGTTCAGGACGATGCAGGGATTGACTGCAGCAGCACCGAGGAAAAAGTTGATTGACCGCAGAACGAGAGCTCCTGGCAGCCAGATGCATGGATACTCCTAAGTACAGCAGCCAACGACGATGGTGATACGGCATCGAATAGCGTCAGGTATACGGTGGGGATGCTGGCACATTGGGGGGATTCGAAGAAGATCTGTAGAGCACGGAGATATGAGTCGTTCCCATTAAAAAGGGTGCAGTGAAGGGTACGAGGACGCTGGAATTCCGTCATATGCCTCCACACTAGAAAAGCTTCGCAGTTCTTCTCGGTGATGGTTCTCCAAGAGCAGTTGACTGGCGCAAAGCCAGCAACAGCGAAATATCTTGGAGCGGTGATGTTTTTGAAGAGAGAGGACACCTGTGTGCAAGAGCGAAGGTCAGAAAGGCTGAGCAAGTCGATGATAATATGTAAGAGTTCGTTTGGGAGCGTGAACACAGTGACCGTTGCAAGGGCATGACCAGAGGAGTCGCCTTCTCTCACATCGTGCTGAGCATCGGGGATATCTTCGATGATTTCGGTAGGGGAAAATCGTTTGGCTGGGAGTGGGTCAGAGGGGTCATAATCTCGCTTGCGCTTTAAAGGCTGTAGGGCTTGAGTTAAGACAAGGCGAAGTGATATCTGAACAAGTACGGTTATCTTCTTATCAGAAGCTTGAGCCTCCGGGCGGGATGAGGTATCTTGGGGGATTGAGGCAGGGGAAAATAGTTTGGTTGGAAGCAAGTCAGAGGGGTCATCCTCTGAGTCTCTCTTGTGCTTCAGGGACTGTGGGACAAGTTAGGACGAGACAAGGTGATATCTAAACAAGTCCTGTTACCTTCTTATCAGAAGCTTGAACCTCCGGGCGGGATGGAGTATCTTGGATGATTGAGGCAGGGGAAAATCATTTGGCTGGAAGTGAGTCGGAGGAGTCGTCCTCTCTCTTGCGCTTTAAAGGCAAAAATCATGACAAGACGAGGTGATATCTAAACAAGTACCGTTACCTTCTTATCAGAAGCTTGAGCCTCCGGGCGGGATAGGGTATCTTGGGGGATTGAGGCAGGGGAAAATCGTTTGACTGGGAGTGAATCGGAGGGGTCGTCCTCTCTCTTGTGCTTTAAAGGCAGAAATTATGACAGGACGAGATGATATCTAAACAAGTACTGTTACCTTCTTATCAGAAGCTTGAGCCTCCGGGCGGGATGGGGTATCTTGGGGGATTGAGGCAGGGGGAAATAATTTGGTTGGAAGTAAGTCAGAGGGGCCATCCTCCGAGTCTCTCTTGCGCTTTAAAGGCTGTGGGGGGAGTTAGACCGAGACGAGATGATATGTGAACAAGCATTATTACCTTCTTATCAGCTACTTGGGCCTCCAGGTCATATCCTCTCTTGCGCTTTGAGTGCTGCACGGCTGGAGACATTTGAGACTGATTGGCGGAACATAAGTGACAAAAAGGGGGGATAACTGAAAAGTACACAATTACAGTGCAAGTTTCGCCAATCCGAGGGAAGTCGTCTCCTATCGTACACTTCCAACGGAAATAAAGAAGTGAATACACCGCCTACATCGCGAGTTAGATATTAACATGGCTACAGGAAGGATCCACACATACCCCAAAGGACTGGATAGATAGCGAACGACTGATGATGTTGCCCATGGAGGAAAAAATAATTCTGACGAGCGATAACCATTAAAGACGCAGTGTTTAAGTATGGTAGAGATCTCTAACGAAAGCGCCGGAACAAATGAGAATGGAACAATGAACAACAATTGGAGTTGTATTGATGTACGCACCTTTCTCCCATGAAAACGAACGAGCGATCTATTTTCCTCGAGTCGAATGGGCTCGCGGTCGGCATACTTGCCAGAGCGATCTTATCCATGTGCCGCGAAACTACACCGAAATCATCGCATTATTGTTCTCACCTGTAACCTGTAACTACGGCTGCTCCCCTGGAAAACCGTTTTGTTGGATGGCCAATTGTCCCTTTTGTGCGGGACTTGGTGCGCTCAATTGGGAGAATTGATGTAAATCTATTATTTTAAGTACAACTATTACTACCAACTACATGTACTGCGGTCGCACTTGATTAAGCCAAGTGGCATACTACGCCTTTGAGTGGTTCGTGCAAGAGAGAGAAGAAGTGGACGTGTGAATTTTCCGACTTAAGTAGTGCGCGGCGATTATTTGACACGTGATGATGACTCAAAGTCACGTGCCAACAATCGCCACACACTATTTCACCATTGCTTACTGTACACTTTCCTTTTCTCTTCCCCGTCACACCACTCCGCTGGCCGCTCTGCCTTACAGTAGTGTCTTTTGGAATTTACTTAAAACACTTCGTTGTACTATGTAGACGCGTTAGATTATATGTAGTTGGGTTGTTCCTAGTGCTCCAGCGGTCAGAACGCCGACGGTCCACGCTACGTGACGGGCCGATGCCACAATGGTCCACTCCACATCAGTGGACACTACAAAAGGCGAGTTGTGGGGTTTAAAATTCTTTCTTTCCAACCATCATCGGAGGTAGGTCGTACAGTAGCATCGTAACTACAATTCAACTGAGTGTATTAGTCTAGTTTGTAGTAATTCGACGAATTGTCATGGGCAGTCAGTCGAATGACCGTACGGACCGTTGGTACATAGTCGATGCATACTCAAGGACTTGTGCTGATCATCCGTTTCTCAAGATCGTAGCTTGCTGGATGACCCAGATGCCTGGGCCATTGTACGTGATTGGGCGTCGGATGCTATCGACTTCCCTATGTTTGACCGCAAAATGCAAGGCTTTTGGGCACCGTTACGTTTCATCGGACTGGAATCCCATCTGCAACCGTGTTTTCGACATCTCTGAAGAGGGCGATATCACCGCAGCTACGCCTATGTAGAAGAACAAATGAAATCTCGTGGCTTACTCCGAGCCTCCCCTCCAGCACCCGTTAAAACAAAGGGAAAGCGCAGAGCTGAGAGCGGTGAGCAAGATTCAAGACACAGAAAACGAACACGGAGAATGGTACGTTTCTTATTCTGACTGACGTGTTTTTTCTTGTTCATGGAAGCTTTGCATAGGTAAATTCTTTCCTGGACGTAGAAGCGCAGCATGATGCAGAGGACGATGAGGAGAGCTCTGGAGAAAGGGAAGATGATGGTGAGATCCGAATGTCGTGCAGCGTCACTCGAAGTGCTCAAATGCAATCCACCCAGATGATTTCATTGTCGCTGCGCAGGACACCCAGAGTCGCGATGTGGTCCCACAAATGCGGATTTATCGAGACTCGCAGCATGCTGGGCCCTCGACCTACCTCAAAACCATCGACAGCATCGCGGAACGTTTTCTGGTCTCCGTGCTTGATAATCTTGACGATGAAGAGTATAACCGCCAACTTGATCATTACGCCGGTCATTGACGCTCTCGGAGAAGAAGACGACCCAGAGGAAGAGTCAGGTATCAGCCGAGTCTTGGTACCCGCCGAAATCTACAATTCTATTCGCGACTGGATCCTCGGATCTCAAGACTACTACGTGCTGGTGGAAACAATCGACTCCCAGTACGACTTCAACCCCAAAATCCAGTACTGGAGGATTTTCTGTCAAGACTCACCCTCTTCGACGACCCAGACAAGCGGGATGAATACTTCATGTCTGTGTCCCTCACAGACCACCTTCGTCGGCTTGCAGGACTATCAGCCCTTGTCGTCGTCAACAAGTGAACCTGCTCCGGTTTTTTCAAGACCTATCTATCGTTCCTCGTGCTGAAGAGATGCCAAGAGATGGTGTCTGGGTGATCAAGGTTGTCCCTTGTAAGTTTGTTCTTGATCATCGAAAGGTTGGCTCATTTTTGCGTAAGGTACCTCAGCGGAGTACATTGTGAATGCTTGGAAGAATTTGGGATTGGATGCCAAGGTCGACAAGTTCCTTCCTGGGCGCGTAACAGTCCGTGCCCCTAATCCAAACGTCTTTCTCTGTACGGTGCCGCCTTCGCATCGTTCGTGCATTCGAGGTTGGTCGCTGATTCCAGTGGAGGACCAGATCCCCACCCATCTACGGGGACAATCGACACTCTCCTTACCAGCATGGTACATCATCTCGAAGCCCGGGTTATACAAGGGGGACATTGCGTATGCGCTTGACTTCAACAGTGACACTATGGAACTCCTAGTGCTCGTCGCCCCGCGAAGATTGAAGCCGAAGAAACGCCTGTCAAAGGGAGAAAACCTCGGACGAAGTACACAATCCCGTCGCCTCTTCTCTCCTGAAGAGCACTACGGCGAACTGCGACCGTCGCGCTACGCTCTACCGTGTTATCGACACAAAGAACAGGTCTTCCTTGCCGGCCTCTTGTTGATGAGGGTGAATATCAGCCAAATCACCCCTCTCTCCGCCCCTTCGCCTCAACAGATTGCACTCCATGTCGCTTCAATGGTTCATCCGTCTTTCATGAAGGCAACACACCTGAAGTACAATCAAATCTTTTGGAAGACTGGCGATCGGGTCACAATCACCGATTCCACACACCTCGGACAGCACGGCAATATCGTTACCATTGAGCGAGAAACTGAATCAGTCGTAGTACGCCTGTTCCAGGGAGCAGAGCATCCCATTTCCTTATCCTCATTGTCTCGGTTGTACCGCGTTGGAG